>CM053513.1:17437255-17509503 GCA_028627145.1 Eidolon dupreanum | reverse complement strand
AAAAAAAAAAAATCCAATCCAAAATGGGCAGAGGACCTGAGCAGACACTTCTTCCTAGAGGACATATAAATGGCCAACAAATATATGAAAAGATGCTCAACATGCTAGCTATTTGGAAAATGTAAATCAAAACCACAGTGAGATACCATCTCACACCTGTTAGAATGGCTATGATCAACAGGACAAGTAATAACAAGTGTTGGAGAGGTTGTGGGGAAAAAGGAGCTCTCATACTTTGTTGGTAGGATTTCAAATTGGTACAACAACTATGGAAAACAGTATGGAAGTTCCTCAAAAAACTAAGAATTGATCTACCATATGATCCGGCAATCCTTCTACTGAGTATTTACCCCAAATACTTGAAGACCTGTATCCAAAGAGATATTTGCATGCTAATGTTCATAGCAGCATTATTCACAGTGGCCAAGACATGAAAGCAACTGAAGTGTCCTACAGTAGATGATTGGCTAAGGAAACTGTGGTATGTGTGTGTGTATATATATATATATATATATATATATATACACACACACACAATGGAATATTACTCAGCCTAAAGAAGAGATGAAGTACTGCTATTTGCAACAACATGGATAGACCTCGAGATAATCATGATAAGCAAAATAAGCCAGACAGAAAAAGTTGAAAATCACATGATATTATTTATATGTGGGATATGAACCTAAAAACAACAAAACAGCAGGACAAACAGAGACTCATGGATATAGACTATAAGCTAGTGGTAACCAGAGGACTGTAGACTAGTGGTTACTAGTGAGGTGGGGGAGAATTGGGGTGGTAGATGGGGTTAAGAGGGTCAAATATAGGATTTAGGGGGAGGGTGTAGTGGGTAAAGGGGATCAAATATATGGTAGCTGAAGAAAACTTGACTTTGGGTGGTAAATACACAAATAGCATATACAGATGTCGAATGATAATGTACACCTGAAAATTATATAATTGAATTAACCAATGTTACCCCAATAAACTTAATTAGAAAATAAAATAAATAAAATAAAATAAAATGTGATAGATAGATAGATAGATAGATAGATAGATAGATAGATAGATAATTTAGGGATACAAAAGGAGGACATCCTGCCGTTCGTAACAATATGGATGGGCATTTGAACACATTAGGCTAAGTGAGATAAGTCAGACAGAGAACAACAAGCACTGTATGATATCACTTATATGTGGAATCTAAAAAAGTGGAGCTAAAGGGTAAAGAGTAAAATGGTGGTTTACAGGAAATAGGGGGAGGATGATAAGGCAGATGTTTATGGGTACAGACTTACAACGAGTATTAAATAAGCTAAGAGATCTAATGCACAATAAATACAGATAATATTGTACTACAATCATCAAAATTTCTAAGAGATTAGAACTTAATTACTCCAATTACAAAAATAAAATATAATTACATAATGTGATAGAGATGTTAATTAGCACTACAACGGCACTCATATTTCAATATATTAATTGAACATGTTGTATATCTTAAATTTATATAATGTGTATGCCAAATATATTCAATAAATAGAGAAAAATGTATACAAAACAGGCAACTGAGTTATAAGTAATAGAAATTAAACCATAAAGGATATTAAAATGGTAAAAATCAAAGTAATGGGAGAACTTCTACTTATTGCCTGAAAAAAAGAAAAACTTTTTAAATTAAATGTTTACTTACACCAATTGAGGTCACAAGTCAAAATGCTACCCCCAAAAGTAAAGAAAGAGATGGATATAAGAAGCACAGATTTTTGTCAGTATAAGCCCAGGAGCAGAAGCCCACTGCTGGAACCAGTGGAGGAACACTTAAACTGAAATTGATGAATTGCTGATAATTCAGTGTGTACTAACTTGAGTCTTAGTGGTGTTCCCACATTATCATGAGTTTAACTCTAGGAACTCAACTAAATCTTCAGGTTGGAGATCTGAGAATATGCTTCCAAAAAGGGAAAGAAAAAGTAACTATTTTTAAACATGCACAAGGGTTTCTGTTCTCCTTAATAAAACACTGTTCTCAAGGGAAACTATTTTACCAGAGCTTAACCAACACAGGGTTTAAAGAACCTAATATACCTTGGGGAAGAAAAATACTCAACATGATGGTAAGCAGATATGCAATTTCATCACCTTCTAAGCTTCCTGTCTTACCAAAGGGGTGGAAGAGACATGTGACACACTTGAGAAGGATGGGGTCCAGAGGTACAGGATTACTAACAGAGAACTCATTGAGGAATAACAGAGTGTTTTCCCCACCCTGACACCTTACCACCACATTAAAACTGCTCCTATATAAAAATCGCAGGTTACAGCTTAAAAGAAAAAACAGCTAGCTTTAGACCCTATTTAAGAAGGAGTCTGAGGAACAAACCCAAAGATATAAGAGGAGACAAAATAGAAAAATAGAAAGGGACAAAATAGAAAATTTTAGCATCTGACAGTTATAGAGCAGGAAAAATATAACCACAGTCAAAGCCTAACCCATAAATACAAAGCCTCACAATAAAGACTTATATACCTCGATCCCTTTTACCCAATATATCATGTCTAGATTTCAACAACAACAGAAATGCAAGGTGTGCTAAAAGTAAAAAAGAAAAAGCATGAAGAAAGGGAGATTAAGTATGAGTACCAGAGTCAGACATGACAGATATTTTGGCATTATCATACTGGATAAGTCAGACAGAAAAAGTTGAGAACCATATCATTTCACTCATATGTGTGATATAAAACTGAAAGCAACAAACGAACAAGACAAATAAAAATTCATAGACACAGACAACAATTTAGTGATTACCAAAGGGAAAGGGGAGGAGAGGTAGAGAAGGGTAAAAGGACTCAACTGCATGGTGATGGGAGATTTGACTTTGGGTTGTGAACACAGAATGCAATATACATATGACGTATTATTGAATGGCATGCTTAAAATCCATATAATTTTATTAACCAATGTCACCCCCAATACGTGTAATTAAAAAAATAATTATAACTAATATCCTGAATGCCCTCATAGAAAAAGAAGGCAACATGAAAGAATAGGTGGGCAATGTCAGCAGAGACCTGCAATTTCTAAGAAAAAAAAATCAAACTGAAATGTTAGAAATAAAAAACACTGCAACAGAAATGAAGAATGCCTTTGATGTGCTCATCAATAGACTGAACACAGTCAAGAAAATAATCAGTGATCTTGAAGATATGCCATTAGAAATTTCCCAAAGAGAAAAAAAAAATGGAAAAAGGGAACAGAATATCTGAGCTGTGGGACAATACACACAATGTGAATATCAGAAGGAGAAGAAACAATGAAGCAATAAATATTTAAAGTAACAGTGGTTGAGAGTTTTCTAAAATTAATGACAGACACCTAACCACAGATCCCAGAAGCTAAGAACATTAACAAGGATCAACACACACACACACACACACACACACACACACACACACACACACACAAATCTATGTCTAACTATATCATACTCAAACTACACAAAATCAAAGACAAAGAGAAAATCATGAAAGACTCCAGAGCAGAAAAAAAAACTTTTATCTGCAAAGGAACAAGGATAAGAATTACATCATAGTTCTCATCAAACCATACAAATAAGGAGAAAATGGAGAACATGTCTAAAGTGTTAAAGACATATACACATACATATACAACCAACCAACCTCAAATATTGTATCAAAAAAAATTATTCTTTAAAACTGAAAGAGAAGCAATGACTTTTACAGATTAAAAAATATGAGGGAATTTGTTACCAGTAGACCTACATTGGAAGAAAATTATAGAAGTTCTTCAGAGAGAAGTAATATGTCATAGATCAGACACCAGATCTATATAGAGAGGAGTGTCATTAGAGAAAAAATAAAATAGGGAAAGTAAAATAAAACATTTTCTTTTTCTTACTTTCAAACATGTAACAGATAACAGTTTGTTCATAATAATAATAGGAACAATGTATTCAGTGATTATAGTTTATAAGTAAATGAATGACAGCAATGTTATAAGAGACAGGAGGAAGGAATTGGGAATACACTGTGATAAAATATATACACTACCAGTGAAGTATATAGTGTTATTCGAAAGTGAACTTAGATTAGTTGTAAATGTATACTGCAAAATCTAGGACAGCCACTAATTTTTAAAAAAGAAACATAATTGCTATGCTAAGAAATGAGAGAATATGGAATCATATTTAATATACAATTAAAGCCAGAGAAGGCAGGAAAAGAATGTAAGACTAAAAGGAAACAAAGTACTAGGGCACTGAAGAGAAAATAGTTACAAACACATTTGATATTAAATAAAATATATCAATAATCACATTAAATGTGAATGGTCTAAATATATTAATTAAAAGACAGACTGTTGGAATGAATAACTAAACTAATCCAATTATATGTCTACATGAAACTCACTTTAAATATAAAGATAAGATAGACTAAAACTAAAGGGATGGAGATTTGTGCTAAAACCAATTGAAGTAAAGCTGGAAAAACTAGACAAATTAGACTTCAGATCAAGAACAATGATCAAGGATAAAGAGATACATAATGATAAAAGGGTCAATATCTAAGAAAATGTAATAATCTATGAAATATAGTTGAAGTAAGTAGCATAGTCAACCAATTGGACCTAACTGACATTTATAGATTACTTTATCTAACAGCAGCAAAATATACATTCTTCTCAAGTTCCCATGGAACATTCAGTAAAATATAACATATTTTGGGCAATAAAACATACTTTTAACAAATTAAAAAAATAGAAATTATATAAAATATGCTCTCATGCCATACATTATATTATAAATTATATTTGGACAAAGATGGCCAAAAGACATATGAAAAAAGACAACCGACATCCCTAACCATCAAGGAAATGCAGATCAAAATCAGAATGAGACACAATCTCGCACCAGTCAGAATAGCTATTATCAAAATTTCAATAAATATCGTGTTAGCAAGGATATGAAAGAAAATGGAACTCCTGTGAACCGCTAGTTGAACTGCAAATTGGTGTAGTCACTATGGAAAACAGAATGGAGAATCCTCAAAAAAATTAAAAGTAGATCTACTATATATGACCCAGCAATACCACTTCAGGGTATTTATCAGAAGAAAACAAAAACACTAATTCAAAAAAATATATGCACCCCTATGTTCACTGCATCATTATTTACAATAGCCAAGGTATGGAAGTAACCTTGGTGTCCATAAGTAAATAAGTAAATAAATAAGTAAATAAATAAATAAATATGTGGTATATATTTATAATGGAATATTACTCAGCAATAAACAAGAATAAAATCCTGCCATTTGTGACAACATGGATGGACCTAGAGAACATTATGCTAAGTGAAATAAGTTAGACAGAGAAATACAAATACTGTATGAATTCACTTATATGTGAAATTTTTAAAAAATCAAAACAACAAAAACAAACTAATTGAAACTCAAAGAACGAACTGAGAGGAGGGGAGTGGAGAGATGGGTCAAAAATGGTGAAAGGGAATATAGTCAATAATAGTATGATAACTTTGCATGGTGACAGATGATTACTAGACAGTGTGGTGATCACATTGTGAGATATATAAATGTCAAATCACTATGCAGTACACTTGAAACTAATGTAAAATTGTATGCTAACTATATTTTAATAAAAATATTAAAATAATTTTCAGAACAATGCTAAAAATAAATGAATTATATTGCCAAATCTAAACAAAGACATTATAAGAAACGAAAACTATAGACCAATATTTCTCATGAATACGATAGAAAAATTATCAACAAAACATTAACAAATTGAATACAACAACGTATAAAAATAATTGTAAGCCATAACCAAGCAGTATTTAGTCCAGGTATGCAACAGTGTTTCAATATTTAAAAATCAATGTACTCTACCAGAGCAACAGACTAAAAAACTCATATGATTAATCAGAGATACAGAAAAGTCATTTGAAAAACTCCCAAACCCATTCATGATAAAACTCAGCAAACTAAGAAGAGTGGTAAACTTCCTCAATTTGATAAAGAATGTTATGAGATGAAATATTGCCATTTGCGACAACACAGATGGACCTCGAGATAATCATGCTAAGTGAAATAAGCCAGACAGAAAAAGTTGAAAATTACATGATATCATTTACATGTGGGATATAAACCTAAAAGCAACAAATGAATAGGGCAAACAAACTCATGGACATGGACAATATATCAGTGGTTACCAGAGGGTAGGACAGAGGGGAGAGGAAGGACGTAGATGGGAGAAAAAAATTAAAATAATTTCTTCAATTAAAAAAAAGAATATTTACAAAATCCCACCAAATAACATCACACTAAGTGCTAAGAAACTGAATGGTTTCTCTCTAAGAGCGGGAATAAGTCAAGAATGTCCCTTCTCACCACTCCTCTCCAACATCATACTGGAAATTCCAGCTGATGTAATAAGACCAAAAAAAAGGGGGGAAAAAAGTTACACAGATTGAGAAAAATAAATAAAACTGTTTTTGTTGAACAAAAATAAAGTTCTGGAACTGTAACATATTATAGCAAAGTTGCCAGATACAGGTTTATATACAAAAGTCAATTGCTTTTCTATATATCAGAAATAAACAAGAGGAATTTGAAATTTAATACAATATTTATAGTAGCACCGAAGAGTAAATACTTAAATATAAATCTAACAAAATAAATACAAGAACTATATGAAGGAAACATTCTGATGAAAGAAATAAAAGATCAAAAAGATGTTTACAGATAAGAAGACTTAATACTGTTAACATGCCAGTTCTTTACAATTTGATTCGATGTAATCCCAATCAAAACTCCAACAAGCTAGGTTGCAGGTATTTACAAACTGATTCTAAAGTATAAAATGCAAAATACCCAGATTATCCAACACAGTACTGAAGAAAAATAAGGTCAAAGAACTGATGCTACCCAACCTCAAGACATTCTATATAGCTACAGAAATCAAGACAATGTGCCATTAGCAAAAGAGTGCATAAAAAGATCAGTGTAACAAAATAGAGAGCTATAGTCAATGGTATTTGACAAAGCAGCAAAAACAGTTCAATGAAGAAAGGATAGTCTTCTCAATAAATAGTACTGGAACAACTGGACAGCCACATGAAAAAATATTAATCTAGACAGACATTACAACTTACCAAAAATTAACTCAGAATGGATCATAGACCTAAATGTAAAATGCAAAACTATAAATCTCCTAACATAGATGAAAGCATAGGTAACCTTAAGTTTGGTGGTGACTTTTTAGATACAACCCCAAAAGCACAATCTATGAAAAAAAAATTTAAAAACTGTCAGAATGGCTATTATCCAAAAGACAATAGATAATAAGTGCTGGTAAGGATATGAAGAAAAGGTAACTCCATGCACTGTTGGTAGGATTGTAAGTTAGTGTAGCCACTATGGAAAACAGTATGGAAATTCATCAAAAAATTAAAATTAGAACAACTGTGTGACCCAGCAATTTCATTTCAATTTCAATTTCATTTTTGTATGTTTGTCTGAAGAAAATTAAAACGATACTTAAAAAAGATATATGCATCTCTATGTTCAATGAAGCATTGTTTACAATAGCCAAAATATGAACGCAACCTATACATCCATCGATAGGTGAATAGATAAAGAAGATGTGGTACATGTATATAACGGAATACTATTCAGCCATAATATGTGAAATCTTGTCATTTGTGACAACATGGGTGAACCTAGAGAGTATTATGTTAACTGAAATACTTCAAACAGAGAAAGATAAATACTGTGTGATTTTATTTATATGTGAAATCTGAAAATACAAAACAAAGAAACAAACAAAAGGAAAAAGAAAAAAACTTATAGATACATAGAACTGATGGCTGCCATAGGGGAAGAAGTGGGGTTTGGGCAGAAAAAGAGAAAGGGAATAAGAAGTACAAAATTTAAGTTACAAAATAAATTATGGTGATACAATGTACACCATAAAGAACAGAGTCGATAATATAGTAACTATGTACAGTGACAGATGATTACTAGATTTATTGCAGTGATCATTTTGTAAGATATATAAATGTTAAATTACTCTGTGTACACTTAAAATATATAATATTGTATGTCAACTATAATTAAAAATAAATAAAAAATAAAAAATTTTAAATTATCATAGCTATCCTAAAAAAATTCCATTCTGTGAAACACACTATTAAAAGAACAATAATACAAGCCACAGGAAGGGAGAAAAATATATGCAGAAAAGTTATTCAAGATATACAAAGAACACTTAAAACTTAACAATTAGAAAACAAATAATCCAATAACAACATGAGCAAAAGATTTGAACAGGCACCTTATCAAAAAAGTCATATAGCGGCAAATAAGCATATAAAAAGATGTTCAACATATGTCATCAAAAATTGCAAATTAAAACAACAATAAGATACTATTACACATCTATTAAAATGACTAAAATCCAAAACACTGAAAACAGTAAATTCTGTCAGGAATGTGGGGCAATGGGGACTCTGATTCAATGCTAATGAGAAAGCAAAATGCTACAGACACTTTGAAGACAGTTTGTCAGTTTCTTACAAAGTTAAATATATTCTTAGCATATAATCCCACAATTGTGCTCCTATGCATTTACTTAAAACTGTTGAAAATTTATGTTCCTACAAAAGTTATGCAGTACCCAACAGGTGCTAAGTTGTTTGTACAAACCATTAAGAAACTGTTGGGATTTTCTTTTGATCTGTGATAGTTATGAGAAAATTAGTGAGTCCGTATAGGCAACTTAAACTTCTGTCTGAACTATTTACAAAAGACCATTCAAATACTTATAAGAAAGAAAACATAACTGTAATAATATCAGACAAAATAAGCACTATGCAGGGGTGGGGAGAATCATTTTTAGAGGTAAAGGATATACCTTTACAGAGAGAGAAGATCCATTTAGCATGTAAATATAAGAAGTATAAATTTGTACACATTTAATAACGCAGTTTCCAAAGATATAGACCAACCTGGCAAAACTACCAGGGAACAAAGAAATCCATAATCACAGAGGGGAAACTTAACACACATCTCTTAATAACATAGAATAAACAGACAGAACTTCAGTGAAATTAAAGGAGAACCGAACAACACAATAAATTCATTCGATTTAATAGATGTATACAAAAGACGTGATTGACTAAATATTTACAACCTAACAACAAAGTTTTTCTGTATATTTAATTAAAAATAAATGATATTGAAATTATTATACTTATGCTTAGTATTTGCATTCTGACAGTTCCAAGTTTCTTGGTTTGAGATTGGTTTTTTGACAATGCAACTCGATCCTCTAGTAAAAGATTTTCATGTAGTATGTCTTTCACTTCATGAGCTACAAGACAGATTCTTTTAATTCATTAAATAGAGATCTTGATTTATCTTAAAACCTCTTTAATTTAAATATTTTCTTTCATGTTTTGAAACAGTATAATCAAATAACACCTTGTTGAAATAATGAATTGTAGAGCAAGTATGTGCTGTGTAAAAGTAATGGATGATTTTCAAGAGAATAGTTCTATAAAGTATTCACATTTTAGTATTAAATTCAGTATTTTATAAAGACATGGATGAGGAAAAAGTTATAAACAATACATTCAAAATAAATTGAAAAGACAATTCAAAAACTGATTAGGTAGAAAGACAGAAAATGCTAGTAATGGCAAATTTACCTTCAACATATCTGTACTTCTATTAAATGTAAATGTATTAAATGTTTTGTTTAAAACACCAAGGTTGGGGAAGGGATCCAAGATGGTGGCATAGGAAGATCATGAGCTCACCTCCTCCCACTAACATACTAAGTCTACTTTCGAATCATTTCCCTTTGAAAAAGATCTGAAAAACTGAATAAAGTGCTTCTCCATGACAAAAGGTGAAAGGACTACATTGAGACAAGTTAGGAGAGGCAGAAACACAAAAAATTACCTTTCATACTGCAACACACAATAGGGAGAGATTCACCAGTCCAGCACTTCTAGAGAAGCGAGTGATTTGTGCCCCACATCAGGCACCCAAACCCTTGGAATCTGCACAAAAAAGACAAGCCTCCAAAACATCTAGTTTAGAAATCCAACAGGGATGACATACGTGGGGCCCAAAAGGCCACAGGAAACTAAGAATTTTTCTTGTAAAGAGCTTGAGCATAGTCTCACTTGCCCTGGGATCCAGCACAAAAGCAGAAGTTTGAAAAGTGCCTAGACAATATATGAAAGGGTTTCATTTATTAAATTTAAAGCACCTGCTAGATGGGCAGGGAACAGTTGAAACTCTCTCTGGAAATAGAAGCACTGGCAGATACCAGTTTTGCTAGGATAGACAGGTGATCTCAGACACAAGAAACTCCCACTGCCTTGCTAGGACAGGTGGGGGCAAGTGGTCAAGGCATTATCCAACTGCCTTGCTGAAACTAGAGAGCACCAGTTTCAGCACTCCCCTATTCTGGCTGGGGCAGGCGAGCACAGTCATGACACTCTCCCACTCCTAAAGCTGGCATATGCACAGACAAAACCTGCTGCATCACAGTAACCCATGGTCTCATGCAGTAAAGGTATTTTTCTGCTGCCATACTGAAGGTGGCAAGTGTGTCCTACTCCCTACATTCTCTAAATGCCTCATTAAAGCCAGCAGGTATCCACAATCCACACAGGGGAAACCCCTAGATAACCTGCCCCATGTGGCCAAGGGGGCTGGTGCTACTGGGTTCCAAAGGACTGTAATAATCGTAATGACAGTTCTTAGCAGGCTACCACTCCCAGGGCACTGAATAAAGAGCAAACCAAAATACATCTCCAGACTTCCTGTGAAAAAGGCCTACTTATTTATCCTTGAGCTTTAGCCTGAGGGACAGCCTTCAGGTTTCCTATACTTTTAGAAGCTACTGAGGAACATTCAGGGAATATAAACAAAGAGACACCAGCCCTGCTTACCCACGTGGCCTCTCTACAGCTCAATGATACTTCCCAGAAGGGTGCTTATACACACATCTGTAGCCTGTATTTTTGTACCTGTCACCCAGAGGAACTTCCATAACTAGTCTGGAGTCCAGCAGGATTTATTATTACAGCCCCACAGGACTATATATATATATATATATATATATATATATATATATATACACACACACATTTTAAAAGCTATTGTCTGAGTGTCTGGCTTCCAACCAGCCTGAAACTAAAAGCTAAAAGAGATTCATGTCCTTGGAACACTAACAATTCTTGGCATAAAATCAACAATTGAGAACCTATTAAGAATAAATCAGGCTTTTTAGAAATCATAAAAGTTTGAGAGACAACCAAGAGTTATAGCACAGTTGAATAATAGGGTCCACAGTTTTGAAGGCCACTCTTTCAAGACTGAGAGAGGTAACTGTTTTGCCTAATACATATAAACAAACATAGGGAGTCAAGCAAAATGAGGAAACAAGGAAATAGGTTCAAAAGGAAAGAACAAGACAAAACCTCAGAAAAAGACTTTAATGATATGGAGATAAGTAACCTACCTGATAAGAAATTTGAAGTAATGGTCATAAATATACTCATTTACTTGAAAAGAAAATGGATTACCAAGCAAGAATTTCAACAAAGAGATGGAAAAATGTAAGAAAGAACCAAACAGAAGCTATGGAACTAAAGAATACAATAACTAACCTGAAAAATATACGAGAGGGGTTCAACAGCAGATTGGATGAAGCAAAAGAACAGATCAGTGAGCTGAAAGAGAAAGCACTAGAACTCACACAAACAGCAGCAAAAAAGAACAAAATTTTTTTAGAGTAAAAATTGGCTTAAGGGATTTATGGAACAACATCAAATAAACTAACATTCATGTTATAGGGGTCCCAGAAGAAGAAGATAGAGAGAAAAGTGCAGAAAACTTATCTGAAGAAATAATGGCTGAAACTTTTCTAACTTGAGAAAGGAAAGAGACATCCAGGTCTAGGAAACTCAGAGATTTCCAAACAAGATAAACTCAAAGAGGTTCACACCAAAACACATTATAATTAATAGGTCAAAGAGAAATTCTTAAAAGTAGCAAGAAAAAACAACTTGTTATACACAAGGGAAACCTGATAAGGCTATCAGCAGATTCTTTTTTAAGCAGAAAATTTGCAGGCCAAGGGGAGGGACATGACATATTCAAAGTGCTGAAAGGAAAAAGCAACTTCCAACCAAAATACTCTACCACACAAGGTTATCATTTAGAATTAAAAGAGAGTTTTCCAGCCAAACAAAAGCTAAAGGAGTTCATCATGATCAAACCAGCCTTATAAGAAATATTAAAAGAACTTCTTCAAGCTGAAAAGAAATGGTGCTAATGAATTACAAGGAAATATGTGAAAGTAAAAATTTTCCTGACATAGGTAAATATAAAGCAAAAATAGTGGATTAATTACTTATAAAGCTAGTATGAAGGTTAAAGGACAAAAGTAGTAAAATTAACTGAAATTAAAAAAAATAGTTAAGGAATACATAAACAGGTGTAATATGTGACATCCACAACATAACATGCAGAAAGTAAAATGTAGAGCTTTGGAATGTGTTCAAATTCATGTTGAAATAAAATGTTTTATACATACGGTGTTATAAATGAACCTCACAGAAATCACAAAGGAAAAAAAAACTTATAGTAGATACAAAAAAATAAATAAGAAAGGAATATAGACATAACACAAAGGAGGTCCACAAACAACCAGGAAAAGCAAAAAGGAACAAAAAAGAACTGCAAAATCAGCGAGAAAACAATGAATAAAATGGCAATAAGTACTTACTTATCAATAACGACTATAAATATAAATGGCCTAAGTTCTTTAATCAAAAGAGAAATATTGGCTAAATGGATTTTCAAAAAGAATCATTAATATGCTGCCTAAAACAGACACACTTTGGAATTAGGACACACACAGATTAAAACTGAAGAGATGAAATATTTTGTGCAAATGAAAATGAAAAGAAAGCTGATAGAGCTACACTCACATAAGATAAAATAGACTTTAAAACAAAGACTGTAACAAAAGAGGAAGAAGGGCATTATGTAATGATAAAGGGGCTATCAAGCAAGAAGATGTAATATTTCTAAATCTATTAACAAACATAAGAATACCAAAATATTTAAAGGAAATATCAATGAATAGATCATCTAGACAGAAGATCAATAAACATTAGCTTTAAATGAGACTTCGGACAGATGGACTTAATATATAGAGAACGCTCCATCCAAAAGAAGCAGAATACACAATCTTTCAAGTGCACATTGAACACTCTCCAGGATAGATGACATGTTAGGCCACAAAATAAGTTTCAATAAATTCAAGAAGATTAAAATCATATCAATCATCTTTTCTAACCACAGAAATCAATTGCAAGAAAATTTTGAAAACAACAAATATGTGGCAATTAAACCATATGCTACTGAAATTTTATTAGAGAAATAAAAAAATACATAGAGACAAATGAAAATTAAAAATGTGATACTGAAATCTATCAGATGGAGCAAAAACAATATAAAGAAATCAGAATTCATAGCAATACAAGCTTCAAAAAAGAAAAAACCTCTAGCAATATAATTTTAAACATAATAGAACTAAAAAGATAAGAAAAGGTGAAATCCAAAGTTAGTAGGAAAATACCGAATACTAACCAAAATCAACTCAAAATGGATCAAAGACCTAAATATAAGACCTGAAACAATAAATTGCATAAAAGAAAACACAGGTACTGATATCGTGGAACTTGGATTTAGAGAGGATTTTATAAATTTGACCTCAAAAATCACAGGAAGTAAGCAAAAATAAATAAATGGGACTATATCAAACAAAAGCTTCTGCACAGCAAAAGAAACCATTGACAAGACAAAAAGGTAACCAAGTGGGAGATGATTTTTGCAAACATTGCCTTCAATAAGGGGCTAATATCCAAAATATACAAAGAACTCATATGACTCAATAACAACAAAATCAAACAATCCAATCAAAAACTGGGCAGAGGACCTGAATAGACACTTCTCTGTAGAGGACATACAAATGGCCATCAGACATATGAAAAGATGCTCAGCTTCACTAGCTATTAAAGAAACGCAAATCAAAACTTCAATGACATACCACCTCATACCTGTTAGAATGGCTATCATCAATAACATAAGTAATAACAAGTGTTGGAGAGGTTGTGAGGAAAATGGAACCCTTATACACTGCTGGTAGGAATGTAAATTGGTATAGCCACTATGGAGATTCCTCAAAAAACTCAGAATAGAATTACCATACAACCCAACAATCTCTCTTCTGGTACTTTAAAATAACCTATATAAACAAATACACTTAGTCTACTAAATGGAAAAACAGATCTATTGTGAAATCGCTAGATTTCATATTTATAACAAGTATACAGTAGCATTTTTTCTTATTCATATAAAGTCATAAGTAAATCATTAGAATGATAGATCTGTCACAGAACTTGGTGATATGAAGCTATCTCAATATTTCATGAATTTTCCTAAGCAACAAATTTATTTTATATTGTTCTTCAGGTTTCATGGGTTATTTATACTTTGATTTAACACATAATATAGACCAAGTAATGAAAATGCATGTGTACGAGATTATTTATTACAACTTTATTTGTAATTGCAAAATATTTAAAACCATATATATATTCACACAAATTATGCTCTCTGGTTTGGAGGTCTAAGGAACTACGAGTGAGACCCTGACCTACACTTGACTATAGATGAGTCTCTTTGGCCAACTACAAATTCCATTTTTATGTCATCCACTCCTTAATGTATTATTGGTATAGGTACATTGCCTAAGTGAACACCTGCTCACCTTTGCCCACAAGCCCTGAAGAAAATTGCTTCAGTTAGGGCCATTTTAGTTGGACATGTACAATAAACATACCTAACTAGCAGCCCCTAGTGCTATTGTTTCTCAAAACAGTAGTGACTTCCTGAAGTAAGAACAAAATAGTTGCCTTTATTTCTGAGTTTAAGAGTGTCAAAATTCTTCATGAGACTGATTCTCCATTCAACAACCTTATCTGACCTATGCACACAGCCTGAGGAGCATACAGTTTCAATGGATTATTGGCACCTCAATACTGTAGTGCAGCCCTGGGCACTGGCAGTACATTACTTTGGGACTGTCACAGAGGCTTTTGCTCAAGATAAAGGAAATTGGTGTACAACGATTGACATCCTAAACTCTTCAGCATCACTGTCCACATGGATGATCAGGATCAGTTTACTCTTATAGGAAATGGGTTGCAATATACCAATAATGTCCTTACGCAAGTCTACCTAAACTCTGCAACTCTCTGTCATCAATGAGTAGGGAAAAGCCTAAAAAAGTCCTGCTACTTGAGGGAACGCTAGCTTTCCATTGTATTGAAGACATCTTCCTAGTGACCCAGACAAGGGGACTACCCAATAAGAAATGGTCACTCTGCACACTCCATGGAGAAACATTACTGAGCCATTTTTATAGATAAGGTACAAGGATTTATCACCTAAGTGAAATTCTAGGGCATGATCTGGAAAGGGGACAACATTTCATTTTAAAGGAGATGATTGCCAATATTTAGTCTTCTCAAACAACCAAAATAAAAAGAGAACCAGCAACTGGTGGAACTTTTATGGTACTAGCACTTTCCACACAAGGAACTTGATGGCACCCGTCTGTGAAATTACTAAAAAGACCTCACGTTTGTATGGGGCCCAATTAACAGACTACCTTGGGTTGAGGGAACTCTGACAAGTCTCACAGACTGGCCTTCCCCTAAGCCTCTCTGATTCCAATTTACTGTTTAAGTTATAGATCTCAACAACCTCTCAGTTTTTCAATTGGAGCCTAAAGCAGAATGACACTGCTGTAGGTCAAAAGTATATGCTGGCATAATTTCTTGGAACTTTTCATTCCCAGAGTCAGATGAAAAGTACACATCCTTCCAGATACTACTGGAAAGTTATTGATTTGATTGATTGGATATTGATTTCATGACCTACAGCTATAAAATAAATATGTGACTAGAAATTCCAATCTGAAGGTATTAATGCCTTTGCTTATGTTTTCTAGTTATCTTAAGGTATTCGCACTTTAGGTCAGAGTGTAAAATTTTTATAAAATACATGCTCAAGTACATATTCATAAACCAAAAAAAAAAAGGGTTTTCTGGTGACTTCATTTAAAGTTATCCAGAATTTTCATACTTACTATGGTGTCTCTCTCCACTGTAAGTTATTTGTTTTTCTCCTTATATTTGGGGTTTTGATACAGAATCTTGATTCACAAGCATATGATTTTTAGCTGACACTTTAAAATGAGGTACATGAAAAGATGCATTTAGTCTACTAAGTGAAAAAACAAATCTACTGTGAAAACTTTAGATTTCAAATTTATAACAAGTGTACAGTAGCATTTTCTCTATTTTTATATTCATGAAAATTGCCATAATATTAGATATGACATAAAAATAATTTTTTAAAAAGTCTGAATGGTGCTACTGAATTTTTCTCATTATTTCATAAATACTCTGAAGTATCAAATATATTTTATAGTAGTCTCTTATGGATTATTTATACACTTGGTTATACATAATAATAGACCAAATAATGAAAATGCATACACAGGAAATTATTCATCACAATATTATTTGTAATTGCAAAATATTTAAAACAATCCAAATGTTCAAAAATAGGATATTGGTAGAATAAATTAAGGCATATACTATAAATTATGGTACAGTAAATACTAATATAATGTGGTACAAACTGCTTTATACATTTATGTAAAAATGATGAAAAAGATTTCTATAATTTGACATGGAGGAATTTCTAGGAGACAATTTTAGGTGGAAAGGTCTTTTAAAAATATTTATGTTGACAGCTTTTAGGTGAGAAAGAGTTACCTAGAAAAAAATTAAGACAGAATTAGAGAGATATTAACTTTACAAAATAAATCACAGGAAAGAAAGGCAAGAAAATAAAGTAGTTGGTTACCTTATAAGAAGACAGAAGTAAGAGAGAGGTATGGAGAACACAAGGAAAAATGGGAAGAAATGCTACTCTTAAGTATACTCTTTCCATAATATTTACCTTTAGATGTGGGTTAAAGTTGTACACATTCCAAAAATAAAATTAAATCGACAAAGATGTAAAGAGAAAACTAAGACTTCTGGTCAAGATGGCAGAGTAGGTAAACACAGTGCTCAATTCTACCACAACCACATCAAAATTACAACAAAACTACAGAAAACACATCACTGAATATCACCTGAAATCTAGCTGAACAGTAGTACTAAAACTAAGGATATACCAGAAAAAGCCACATTGAGACAGACAGGAGAGACAAAGACATAGAACAAACAGGTCCTAAACCAATGTGTGACAGTTCAAAATTGAAAAGGAATTCTCAGATGTACAAGTCCCCCTGAAGTGCGAGGGATCTGGCCCCACACCAACTTCCCAGCCTAAGTTTCCAGTGCCTGGAAGAGAAGTTCCCACAACTTCTGCCTGTGAAAACCAGTGGAGATTGTGGATGAGTGAGAAGGAGGGCAACGGGAGTACCAGGAGCTTCTCTTAAAGGGCCCACCAATACATTTACTCACTGAGGACTCATTCACTCTGAGCTCCAGCACTGGGGCCGCAGTTCAAAAAATGCCAAAGACTTATGGGGAAGAACCAAATCATTTGGCTTCAGGGCAATGGCTGAAGGAGCAGCTTCCTTCCAGACAGAAGTGCTGGAAGAAGCCATGGTTCTTTTATTGAGCCCTCCCTCCACCCAGCCTCCACACATAGTTGGCACACATAGTACCATACCTGAGTCTCCATCAAACCCAACTAATGCCATTTGCCCTGGCCTGGTGATTCCCTGAGATCTTGCCCCACCTAATATGTGGGCACCCCAAACAACTTCTATTGGCTTTTCCATATCAATAGTCTGTCTTGGCTCATGCTGCAGACTTTCATAGAATTTTTCAAAGCTTCACAAACCCCAAACAAACATCATCTGGCCTCGGCATACCTATACCTCTTGCTAAGCAGCCTCAAGCCTGGCACTAGCAACAGCTACCCTCAGTTTGAAACTTAGCCTTTCCCAGGCATGTTCAAGTCCAGAACAAGTGGCAAGCATCTGCAGATCACTTCATAGCTCATACAAAGTGGCCCAAGACAAGACAGAGGCAGTAGCTGAACTTGGCCTGAACCAGAGCCTCTCCCAAGACACCTCAGTATTAACACACCTGGTGATCAGCTTCAGACCACACCAGAGCACTACTCAATCACCTCTACAAATGACACAGCCAAAGGGCAGACTGAGCAGATACAAGAATCCTGCTAAAGCAAATCCTACTCCACAGGGAAAATCCCTGCAAAATATTTTCACCACTGTGGTCACAGCCAGTTCTTACAACCAATTAGCTTGAGGGTCATTCCTTCCCATTGACATGCCAACAGCAATCAAGGCTCAACTACCACAGGAGGGTATGCACAACTCACACAAGGGATATACCTAGAGCATCAAGCTCAGGAGGCCAGGGGCACCCATTACATATAGCTGCTCTACTGAGACCATGACACAAAGCAGCTCTAACTAACACATAGAAAAAAACACAGGGAGACAGCCAAATAAGGAGACAAAAATTTTGTCCCAAATGAAAGAACAAAATGAAGCTCCAGAGAGAGAACTAAACAAAATGGAGACAAGCAATCCATCAGATGCAGAGTTTAAAACACGGGTTATAACATGCTTAATGAACTCAGTGAGAATTTCAACAAAGAGATAAAAAACATAAAAAAGAAGATATAAACCATAAAAACAGTCAGGATGAAGAATAAAATAACTGAAACAAGAATACATTAGAAGGAATCAATAGCAGGTTCGATGAAGTAGGGAATTGAATAAGTGATTTGGAAGACAACATAGCAGAAAACACCCAATTAGAACAGCAGAAAAAAAATAATTCAAAAGTATTAGGATAATTTAAGGTACCTCTGGGTCAACATCAAGTGTACCAACATTCACATCACAAGGGTACCAGAAGGAGAGGGGAGAGAGCAAGGAATTAAAAACCTATTTGAAGAAATAATGAGAGAAAACTTTCCTTACCTGGTGAAGGAAATAAACATACAAGTCCAGGAAGTGCAGAGTCCCAAATAAGATAAACCCAAAAGGCCCACACCAAGACACATCATAATTAAAATACCAAAGGTTAAAGACAAAGAAAGAATTTTAGAAGTGGTAAGAAAAAAGTAGTTACCTAAAAGGGAGCTCCCCTAAGACCATCAGCTGATTTCTCAAAAGAAACTCTGCAAGTTAGAGGGATTGGTAGAACATATTCAGAGTAATGAAAAGCAAGGACTTACAGTCAAGAACTCTACCCAGGAAAGCTATCTTTTAGAATTGAAGTACCGAGAAAGAGCTTCCCTGACAAGAAAGAGCTATAGGAGTTCATCGACACCAAACCAGTATTACAAAAAATGTTAAGAGACTTCCTTAAAAAGGAGAAAAAAACAAAAAATCAAAAATATGAATAATAAAATGGCAATAACTACATATCTAGTAACATTTACTTTAAATGTAAATGGATCAAATACTCCAATCAAAAAACACAGGGTGGCTGCATGAATAAGAAAACAAGACCCTTGCACATGCTGTTTATAAGACACTTACTTCACATAGAAAGACACATACAAACTGAAAGAGATGGAAAAAGATATTTTATTCAAATGGAAGTGAAAAAAAGGCTGGAGTAACAATAGACTTTAAAACAAAGGTAATAACAAGAGTCAATGAAGGACCCAGTAATTCCACTTCTTGTTATTTATCTGAAGAAACCCAAAACATTAATTTGAAAAGACATATGCATCCATACTTTTAGTGTAGCATTCTTTACAATAGCCAAGATATGGAGGCAACCTGGATGTCCATCAATAGATAAATAGATAAAGAAAAAGTGGTACATATATACAAAGGAACATTCAGCCATACAAAATAATGAAATCTTGCCATCTGAGACAACATAGATGGAACTAGAAGGTATTATGCTAAGTGGAATAAGTCAGAGAAAGACAAATACCATACAATTTTCTAAAAAAAAAAATGAACAAACAAAACAGAAACAGGTCCACTCATACAAAGAATATTTTGATGGTTGCCATATGGGAGGGAGGTTTGAGAAACAGGTGAAAAGGGGAAGGTATTAAGAAGTACAAATTGGTAGTTACAAAATAGTCATGGGAATGTAAAGTACAGCATGGGGAATATAGTTGATAATATTGTTATAAGTATGTATGATGTCAGATGGTTACTAGACTTAAAGGGGTGAACCGCTTTATAAGTTATATAAATGTCTAATCCTTATGTTGTACACCTAAAACTAATATAATATTTTATGCCAACAGTAATTGAAAAGTAAAAACAAAATTAAGAAAAGTAAAGTAAAACTGAAAGCAAAATTAATTAGATAAACCTACTAAAAAGATAAAACAGCACTAATCCAATGAGTCATAAATACAGTGTTTGGAATATACTCTCAATCTTGGGCAAGTGTATGGAGCCTGACTACAAGCAATTCAGTAAATCTTTTTAGTAGATTTGTTTTAGTAATGGTATGTGCTAAGTAATTCCATAAGAAATTCAAGGTTTGAATTCAAGAATTCAAGGTTTGAATTATTCTAGGATTCAACAAATAAGATATCTGTTGATATTTTAAAAGTCAGGATTAACTGGAAGAAAGAACACATGCAAACAAAATGGAAGAAGGCAAGAATGAAACATGAGAGACTAGAATCGAAGCTGAGTTCTCATAATTCTAAAATATGTGTACACATGACATGTGCATGTATAGTCACATATATGTATATATGAATATACATACATGCATATGTATACATATAAAGCATATGTGAATAAGATAAGGAGCGCAGATCCAAATTAAAATTCTACGTGTGATATTTCAGGCCCAATCATAGAAAAATTATATAAGCTTTACCTGGCAGTTACCATGGGAGAAAGCTTCATACCCTACACTAGATCTAATACAAAGCCAGTATACTGGTCTTTGGAAGTATGTGCAATCACGGCTTCAAGCCTCTCTAAGCCAACCATGCTCTTACAGACATATATGCATTCCCAGCCCAGGTGGCTTTATTCAGAGGAGCTCAACTTAATCACTGTACTGTTTGTGTGATTCAACTTAGACTACTTTATTAGGGAGCCTAAAAGACAAGTTTCTTCTCTCCTGACTCGGTTTTTGGTACTTTTCCACTTTTAACCCTTACCACATCCCCTCACATCCTGGGTCTATAAAATGGCAAGAGCCTTTTGTTTGGAGTTCCTTCAACAGTGAGAAAATCTCCCCGCCCTCTGTCCCCTACCACCACTACCACACCTGACATTTCTGATGAAACATCTAACACTTACCTGTTGTCAAAGGAACAGTGATAAGGCTGGGCCATTTCTTCTTTAGTCTCTTGCTTATACTATCACAATAATAGAATATAGACTTAAGTATTACTTTCAATTTGGCTTCTTATTGTAATTAATCAGCTCAAAGTGGTGCAGTGAGCACGGTGGTTAACAAAGCGCACTGCCTTTCTAGAAAAGCAAACACCCTGAAGATCCCATGAGGAACTCTTGGAAGATATTAGAGAAGTCCATTAGACATTCGAGTGATGGTAGTAGATCATTTGCAAAAGTATGAGAGTGTCATGGGCACTTCATCAGCCATGCCAATGCCTCAGAAAGTACTAGTGGACCCAGGGGATGCTTTGGAGAATAATGGTAACTGTTTATATAAGTTTTTCAGGTATAAAGGGACCACTGATCCTTCTCTTTAGCCTCCAACTCTTTAGCCAAACTCAACTTATGGGATAAATTACAGATCCAAAAGAGAGACTCTAGGAAAGCTATGGAAGCAATTTGCTCACTATTGATAAAGTCCTCCAGAGATGGGGACAAAATTCATCAGAGACCCTGAATGTTGAGTTATTCCCCATTACTACTGTTAGCTGTGAGCATGTCCCTGGAACCAAAAGACTTCAACACAGCAAATTTTTGTTGAAACTAATCCTTAAAATGGAAAAGAATGTCGAGTCCTTTGGAATTACTTCACCTAGCAATATGAAACTCTTAGAGACTTAGATAGTTTGTCTTCAAGATGAAGGAAGTAATCTTGCTAAACTTAGTGAGTGAAAGTGATACCTCTGGGGTGTGTCACTATGGACCCCCACATTTGGAGTACAATTACATCAGCCACTTTACCTAAGGAAAAGGATGAAGAGGGTATTGAGATAAAAGGACGTAAGCACTCAAGATGATTTACATCATCAGCTGGGTATTATTTGAACTCTGACAGATTTGACCACGTATGATGAGCTTCTTGCCACTGAATAACATGGTTGGATAATCCTTCCAGTGGATGTAGTCTACCTGTGAGCCACTCCAGTGGTCTTTTAGATGTACAAATGAGGGGTAAGAACAATAGATGATGAGAATATTAACAAGACTCAGATTACTAGGTTTGTTCATGAAATCCCTACTGGTTACTGAACTTAATTGAGCCACCTAATAAGGCTATGTTGATCAGTCTGCAACATAATCCACATAATCACTGACAAGTCATCAAGTTTGTAAAACAGAACTGCTACCCAGATAGCAAAGACTGACCAGCAGAAAGAGCAATAAAAAATGGCAACCCTGCACCCTCTCTTAGATCATTTGTGTTAAGGCTTACCCAAAGAGATTTCTGCATCTGGCTACTCAACAATAGGTTCCCAGAGGAGACTGATGGGCTAGCCCTCCAAGGAACTCATAATCAGGTAGTGATTGGACCACTGAGTCTAGTAGCCTCCTCCACTAATGTCTGCAAAGTGATAGCTCTTATGATTAATACAAGTGCTATTCCCTCTGCTCTTTCTAGTGAATCAGGAGGTGAAATTGAGATCCCTGTCAACTTTTAACCAGATGTCTCAGCTTTAAAAAATAAACAAGACTAGGAGTTCAGCCAAGGTCCTTATACTTAGTTTAGACTTCAGTGAGAAAGTAGGGGACAATTGCATTTATTGGGTCTTCTTGGTACTGGTGCCCAGTTGATTGTGATCTCCACAATGCCTTATGATACAATGAAGGATTGAATTGTGCCTCCTCCCTCCGAAATTATAAAATTTCTATCCCTCTTTATCTCCGAATGTGACCTTATTTGGAAATAGGATCTCTACAGAGGTAAGTAATTTAAAATAAAGGCATTAGTTATGAATGGTATCCTTATAAAAACAGGAAATTTGAGCACAGAGACAGATACATACACGGGGAGAATGCCACATGAAGATGAAGGCAGATATCAGAGCAATGTATCTACAAGCCAAAGAATATTAAATATCACCAGGAAACCATCAGAAGGTAAGATGGAGGCATAAACCAGACTTTTTGCGAAAGCTCTCAAAAGGAAAAAACCCTCTCAATATCTGATCCTGAACTTCTAGCTTATGAACTGTAAAACAGTAGGTTTTTGTTATTTGATCCACTCAGTTTGTGGTGCTCTGTGGGAGCCCAAGCAAACCAATACATATTTTTGTTATTTGAAAGTAAGATATTGATATAACAAACATCTAACAATGTTGAAATGACTTTAGAATTAGATAATAGCAGCTATAAGAGTTTTGAAGTACATGATAGGAAAAAAAGCTAGAGTGCTTTTATAGTCTTAGATAATATATATATTGCCATGAATAAAGTGTTGCTAGAAATATAAATGTTAAGCATGCTTCTCCTAACAATACATTAAAAGGATTATACTACATATTCAGATGGAATTTATTCCAGGGATGCAAGGATGGTTTGCTATCTGTGAATCAATCGATGTGAAATACCGCATCAACAAAGTGAAAGATAAAAATCATATGATTATCTCAAACAATGCAAAAAAGCATCTGACAAAATTCAACATCCACTCATGATAAGGAGTCTCAACAAAGTGGGTAAAAATGGAATGTACCTCAGCATAACACAGCTAAGATCATATTCAATAGTGAAAAGCTGAAAGCTATTGCTCTAAGATCAGGAACAAGACAAGAATGCCCACTCTGACTACTTTTATTCAACAGTCAAAGTTCTAGCCAGAGAAATTAGGCAAGAAAAGGAAATAAAAGGTATTCAAATTAGAAAGGAAGAAGTAAAATTGTCAACATTTGCAGATAATATAATATTCTATATAGAAAACCTTAAAGACTTCACCAAAAAAAGATCTGTTAGAACTGATAAACAAATTCAGTTAAGTGCAGGATACAAAATCAATATACAAAAATCAATGTCATTTATATACACTAATAATAAACTATCAGAAAGAAAAATTAAGAAAATAATCCTGTTTATCATAGCATTAAAAAGTATAAAATACCTAGGAATAAATTTCACCAAGGAAATGAAAGACCTGTACACTGAAAAGTATAAGATGTTGATGAAGGAAACTGAAGAAGGTTCAAATAAAGGGAAAGATATTTTATGTTCATAAGTTGAATGAATTAATATTGTCCATATTATCTAAAGCAATCTACAGATTCAATGCAATCCCTATCAAAATTCCAATAATATTTTCAAAGAAATCGAAAAACAATCCTAACATTTGTATGGAACTACAAGAGTCAAAGCAATCTTGAGAAAGAACAAAACTGGAAGCATCACATTTCTTGATTTCCAAGTATATTACAAAGCTATATTGATCAAAACAGTATGGTATTGGCATAAAAACAGACACATAGATCAATGGGACAAAATAGAAAGCCCAGAAATAAACTCACACATAAATGGTCAATTATTTTATGACAAAGGAGCCAAGAATATAAATAGGGAAAAGATAGTCTCTTCAATAAATGATGTTGGGTAGGAAAGTTATTTCTGGTGAGGTCTCAGATAAATGTAAAGAACATGTTATTTGAAACTGGAGGAAAGGTAGCCCTTGTTATATGGCAGAGAGCTTGACTAAATTGTGTTTTGTTCAGTGAAAAGTAGAACTTGTAAATAATATTTAGTTCAGGAGATTTTTAAGCAAAGTGTTTAAGGCACAGCTTGGTTTCCTGCTTGTTGTTTTAGTAAAATGCCAGAGGAAAGAGATGAGTTGAAGAAGAAATTATTAACCAAAAAGGAACTAGAAGATGAAGATTTAGAAAATTCTTAGCCCATGCATATTGAAAAAAAAAATGAGAAAGCATGCTGTGGAGAGATCAAGAAGGTTGTGCCTAGATAACAGCTCCCTAAAGAGAATGGGTGTGAGCGGTGGACCTAATCAGTCATTTCAGTAGAAACACTGCAAGCTTGGACTGAAGGAGACAGATTGGATAAAATAAAGGAAGGCTTGTCAGACATCTAAGATTCTAGAGACAGTAAATGGGTTGATAAAGTTATTTTTATGTAAACACATGTTATCCTACAAGAAAAGGGAAAAATGAGGGCATGCTTAGGTAGTACTAGTGGATCATTTGCATGAGTCTGAGGGAAAAACAGGGCACTTGACCAATCATGCCAATGATTTTCAGAAAGTGCTAATGTATGCCACAAACTCTCTTGAAGAGTTTTAATGCATTGTTTACATAAGTTTTCCAGTTCTCAGGGAAATAACTGATTTTTCCCGTTAGCTCCCAACTCTCTGGTTGAACTCCCATGCTAAGTCAAATTGGAGAACCAACAGAGGGACTCTAAGGAAGCTAAGGAAGCAATTCCCTAACTACTTGTTATAGTTCCCCAATGATGGGACAAACAAACATCAGAGATGCTGCTAGTTGAGATGTATCCAATAACTATTTTAATCTCTATGCTTGTCTTTGGCACCAAAAGACTGCAAACAAAATAGTGAGTTATTGAAACTTATGATTTTAATAAAAAAAATAGCATAGAGGCCTTTGGAATCACTTTTCCCAGTAACCTAAAGAGACCTTAGAGATTTGGATAGGTTGTCTCCATGATGAAGGAGGCAATTTTGTTAAACTTAGTGAAAGAGGCACCTTGTGAGGTATATGACTACAGTCCTCCTATTCCAGAGTTTGCCTAAACATAGAGATTAAATGTACAGGAATATAAAAGAATGCAAAAACTGAGATTTTCTCCATTCTCAGTTGAGAACTATTTGGGTCCATATATAAGTTCCTGGCACTGAAAAACATTATGACTACCTTTCCAGAGAGTAGAATATCCTGACAAGCCACTCTGGTCCTCTTGGGTACACAGTGAAAAAATGAGAAGAATAGATGACAAGACTGCAGACCAGACTCAGATTTCTAGGTTAACTACTGTCAGAACAAATTGATGGAATTTCCACCAAGGACTCATGGCCAAGTTGTGAGCTATGAGAGTTCTAGCAAGCACTGGGGGCCATACAGTGATGGCTACTATGACTAATACAAGTGCTATTTTCTTCAATTGTCTCAGTGAATCTTTAGATTTGGGTAGTTTGCTTCCTTGATGAAGGAGGTAATCTTGTTAAACTTAGTAAGAGTGACATCTTGTGGGGTTCATCAATACAGACCCTTCTAACTTACATAGTGTATGCCACAATCTCTCTTGAAGAAGTTATAATGCATTATTTACATAAGATTTCCAGTTCTTGGGGAAATAACTGATTTTTCCTTTAGCTCCCAACTCTCTGGTTGAACTCTCATGGTGAGTCAAATTGGAGAATCAACAGAGAACTCTAAGAAAGCTAAGGAAGCAATTTCCTAACTACTGGTTACAGTTTTCTGATGATGGGACAAACAAGTATCAGAGATGCTGCAAGTTGAGATGTATCCAATAACTATTTTTATTCTCTTAACATGTTCCTGGCACCAAAAGACAGCCCACAAAATAGCGAGTTATTGGAACTCATGATTTTAATAAAAAATAGTATAGAGGCCTTTGGAACCACTTTTCCCAGTAAGCTAAAGAGATCTTAGAGATTTGGTTAGGTCACCTGCATGATGAAGGAGGCAATCTTGTTAAACTTAGTGGCACATTTTGAGGTTTATCAATACAGACTCTTCCAACTTATACCCAGACCTCTAAACTTTCATAAATGTACATCAATAGAGGTTAGCTAAGGTCCCTATGTTTCCAGTCGGGCCCTAAGGATCTATGCTAAGGTCAGAGTTCATACTAGAAGTGGGAAAAAATTCCATTTCCTGAACATTTAGAATTCTGATGAACATATTTCTGTGATCTCCACAATTCCTGACAAAGGATGAAGGGAAAATAGATCATTCTCTATAATTTTAGTTCTGAGGACACCACCACCAGGACTCTTTTCCAGACCCAAGTATGGATGAATTCTCTTCAGGGCTCTACAAACCCCCCACTATTATGGCTTTTACTACTGAATGTAGTATTATAGGTAGAAATATACTTTTTATATCAATCAGCACTTGTATTTCCCCCTAATCCCTGATTAGACTTGATGAATTTTGGGTATTTCAGTGGTTTGTGGAAGTTCATGACCTACCAAATTATTGGCATCAAGCACAATTGTCTACAAAAAACAATGTCAAGAGCCTAGGGAATATAAAGGAATGAGCTTTAAAAACCAACAATATCTGTAAACTATTTCTCCATTCAGTAGCTCCATCTGTACTGTGTGCAAGACCTTTGATGCCTAGACTCTAAATTAAATAGGGCATACAAAGTGTTTGTGCTGCCTTTGGCACCAGTGGTACCTAACACTGTGACAGTAATAGAAGTTATTACCCAAGATAAAGGAACTTGGTATGCTGCAACTGACATCATAAATGTCCTTTTCAGCATCCCTCTTCATGCAGATGGTCAGGATTTGTTTGCTGAATACAAAATGGGTTGCTTTACTAATGTCTTTCCACAGACTTCCTAAATTTCTCCAACTATCTGTAATTGAAATGTAAATCAAGACCTGGAAAAAGTCCCTCTTCTAGAGGGAGTTAGCCTTATACTCTATTGATAAAATGTTTGTAGTGATCTCAGACAAGGGCAACATCCAAAAAGAATTGTGGGCTCTGTTCATCTATATGCAGCATGTAACTGGGATAATATTATCCGTAGGTACAAGGTCCTAAAACCAAAGTAAGATTCCTGGGATGATATGTAAGGGGCATAGTGTATCATTTCAGAGAAGATGATTGTCATGTTTTGTGCCCTCTCTACCTCCAAAATAAAAATAATCTGAGCAACTTGTGGGACTATGCACACTTTCACAGGGACCAGATAGCACCCATCTATCAGGTTATCATAAAGACATCTACCTTTGACATGAAAAGGATTCCTTCCAGGCCTTTCAACTGCCCACCTTAGCTTCTTTTTTCTGGTCCCTCTGATTTCCATTTGCTGTTTCAGTTACAGACCTCAGCAACATCTCTCTTTGCCTACTGGGACCTACAGCAGAAGGCTACAATCACAGGTGAGGGGTATTCCTTGGGCTTTGGGTCCACAATCAACCAGAGTTGGCTAAAAAGAGCATATCCTGTATAAGCCAATTATTGGTCTGTTATTGGCCTGGGTGGATACTAGAGCATACCTTGGTCATATAATAATCTTATGACAAGAAATTCCAACTAAAACACATTACTATATTTGTTTTTGTTCTCTAGTTAGGATATTCACACATTAGGTCAAAGTTCAAAATTTCTATAAAATATATATACAAATACATATCATGAACCAAAGAATGTTCTTCTGATGTGTTTAACTGAAAAGAATGTAAAATTATCTATAATTATTATACTTACTATTGCGTCTTTCTCTTGTGGAAGATTTTTGTTTTTTTAATTGCTCTTGAGTTTTTAACACTGAATCTTGATGCTGGAGCATAAGATTTTTATCTGGTACTTCATCACGAACTACAAAAAAGAAATAAATTAAGTGCTTTAATAGAAAAATAGATCTACACTAAAAATCTAGATGTCAATTTTGTAACAAATATAATTAGCATTATTTGCTCTTTTTTATAAAATCAGAAGTAAATCATCAGAACTGTTAACCTGATATAAATATTCTGAGAACATTTGTAATGGGTGTGTGTTGAACCATCTTTTCATTTTACGAATGTCCCCAGCATCAAATATGTTTATGTTAGACTCTAATTTTCTTATATTTATTTATACTTTAGTTAATACATATTTATAGACCAATCAATGCATATGCATAGGTTAGTCATCACAACATTATCTGTAACTGCAAAATATTCAAAATCATCTTATTGTTCAAGTATAGAGGATTGTTGAATTAACTGATGTATGTACCACAAACAATAGTATAAGACCTTCCACAATTTATGTAAGTCAATCATTGTGCTGTACACCTTAAACTTCTATAGTGATTTATTTTAATTATAACTCAATAAAACTGAAAAAAAATAGTATAATATCAATTATGGTATATAATGGTATGTATGTGTGTATAAACATATAGCATAAATGGTATAAAGGGATCTAATGAGGTACAAATAACTGTACATACAGTGAGACATTCCCCTTCCATCTACACTAATAGTCTAATACTTTCCTGATACCATTTTATAGGAAAATGAAACATTGGTTGAAGCATTCATTGGTGGTACTAGTGCCTTTCATGTTTAGACTCTTGCTTATATTACTACAGTGAGTGAATAAAGGCTTAATTTCAATCTGATTTGTTGTCTTAAATGACCATGTTCTCAACTGGCAGCTCTCTCTTTCTCTCTCAGTGACAAAAAGTGGCAAGCCAGGTGGCCCAATTAAACACAATGTTTTTCTGGAAAAGTAAAAAGCATGAAGATCCTCAAAGGCATATTTAGAAGATGCTAGAAAAAACTACAAGGCTTCTTGGGTAGTAACCAGTAGTAACCGGTCACTTACAAGAGCTTCAGGGTGCAATGATGCCTTGTCAATTCAGGAAGTGTTATCTCAGAAAAACCACGGGGCACTCAGAGAGTGCTAGCAAACTGTTTTTGTAAGCTTTTTAAGTTTAAGGGATACCAATGATCCTTCTTTTTAGCCCCAGACTCCTTGGCCAAGATGCCTGGTGAGTCAAACTAGAGCTCCAACAGAAGGTTCTGGGAAATCTAGAGAAACAATTCTTTGGCTCCTGCTATTGTCCTTTGATGACAGGACTAAAATTGTCACATATTCTGCAAGTTAAGTTGCACCAAATATTGTTTTTAGCTCTAATGGGGTCCCAGACAACAATGGACAGCCTACAACATAGCAAGTTATTGAGACTTGTGGTTTAACTAATTGAATAGTATTCTTTGTGATTGTCTTGCCCAGTTACCTCAAGAGACCTTAGAGACTGGAGTTGTTTGCTTGCATAATGAAAAAGGTAATCTTCTTAAACTTAGTGAGCAATAGTAGTACTTTGTGGAGTGTGTCACTACAGAATCCCTCCTTAAGAGTGCCCTGACAGCACAAATTTTGGTCAAGAAAGCTAAGGGGAACACTCAAATCATCTCCCCCACATGGTACTATTTGAACTTTGACAGTTTTAGCCCACCCATAATGAATTCCTTATAACTAGAATATATGTTTGGACCAAGTTTTCAGAGGCGACAGAAGCTCTGAACTATACTGGTGGTCCCTTGGTTGTACAATGAGTGAAGTGTCATAGATGGTAAGATTGCTACCAAGACTAGATTCATTAGTGCTATTCCTGCTGGTTATCAAGCTTAATTTTACCTCCTCATAAGGTCCATTCAATTTATCAGTGACATAATCTAGATTATACTTGATAAGTTTCTGGACAGGAAAAAAGCAACTACTGTCAAAATAACAAAAAGGGACCATCACAGTCAGTGACATAATCTAGATCATAACTGATACATTTCTGGACAGGAAAAAAGCAACTACTGTCAAAATAACAAAAAGAGACCATCATAGTTAGTGACATAAAAACGTTAATCTGGCAGACACTACTGGATGATCTGGGTAAGGGATTCTCTTAAGAGGTCTCTGGGCTAAACAATAGGAGCTTGAAAGAGGAGATTAATGGGCTCTCTACCAAGGAAATGATGGCCATTAGGGGCCAAATGGCAGGCCCTCTAGGGTATGCCTGATAATGATCCTTATGACTAATATGAGTGCTGTTTTTTCTCCTTCTAGTGAATTCTTAAATGAATCAGAGAGCCCTGCCAACTTTTATCTAAACATTTTGGCTTTTAAAAAAGAATATAATAAAATGGTTGCTATCCCTATGTCCACAGTGAGGAATGGAGACCCTATGCAAAGGTCAAAGTTCAAAGTCAACATGGGAAAGAACTGTATTTCTTGGATCTTTTGGATAACAGTGCACAAGTAACTGAGACCACCCAAAACCCATGGCATGAGAATGAAGGGGAAAGTGATGTCTGATGGCACTACCACCAAGACTCGACCATGGGTATAATATAGTACCATTGTTATGGCTTCCTCTACTGAATGGGTTATTGCTATAGATGTGTTGTCTATGTGCATCCTTGATGGTATCTGCCCAAAGCCCTGAAGGGAATTGCTGCAGTCAGGACCATTTTAGTGGCGACAAGTAGAAGACCACAAACTTACCAGACTACCAGCACCTAGCACTTTTGTCTCTCAAAAACAGTATCATTTGTCTCAGGGATAAAAAGAAATAACTGTTCTCATTGCTGTGAAATGCTGTGAAATTGCTATTTGTATCACATTATTTACCATACATTTATAAAACATCATAGTATATACTATACACTTCAGTTATTTAACCAATCTCCTCTGCTTGAAAATTTATGTGGTTTTGAATATTTTGCAATTACAAATATGCTAGAATGAATTACCTTGTCCATATGCATTTTCATTTTTAGTATGTATTAAAGTATAAATAACCCAGCAGAGACCATATGTATGATATATGCATATATATAAAATGCTTAGAAATGTTAGTAATACAGCTTTAATATATACCCATTATGTTCTATATATATCAAAATAAGATTAAATAAGGATAAGGATAAGCAGTTGGAATCAAAATAAAAAGCAAACTTGATTAAATAAAACTGCTGAAAGAAAAATAAAAGCAGTAACTTATCAATACAGTATTTAACATAAACTCCTACTCTTGGACAAGAGAGTTGAATAGGGAAAGGGAGATGAACCACAAACAAATCGTGAAATCTTTTTGTTTTGTTTTTCTAGTGGTATGTTGTAAGCAATTCTGAAACTATTTGAGAAGTAAGATAGAATTGAGCAAATGAGTAAATGTGTTGATGTTCAGAGCTCTAGCTACCTCAGCCCCAGGGTCCACAAAACAGCAAGAGCCTTTAGTTTGGAGTTCCTTCAGCTGAGAGACCATCCCCTGTCTCAGTCTTCACTGATATATCTGACCCTAGTCAGGTGCTTTTCCATGGGATAAAATAAAATATTAGCAGAGCAAGTGCCTTCCCCTGTCTAGACTATAACCTATATTCTATGGTAGTATGTGAATAAAGGTTAGTTGTTACTTTAAGTTTGACTTATTATATTAATATACCAACTCAAAAACCAGCATCTCTCTCTCTCTCTAGCAAATTAGCACAAAGAGCAGTGTGGTTAATTGAAACACAATGCCTTTCCTGAAGAGACACTTTGGGAGATGCTAATGACTATACTGGACATGGTAGGGAGGGAGATACTACTGAATTATTTGCAAGAGACCCACAGAGCACTTTTCCAGTCAGGCAAATGAGTCTCATAAAGTATTAGAGGATGTCATGGGGTTCTCTAGAATGTTATTGTTATTGTTATTGTATTGTTCATGTAAGCTTTTCAGTTCTGTATTTCTCTTTAGCCTCTAATTCACCTACCAATATGCCCAATGAGTCAAATGAGAGACTATATATGTGTGCTGGGAAAACTAGAGAAGTAACTTTATGGCTACTGATGTGTCTAAAAAAGTTGGAGACCGTGCATGCTGAGTTGCACCCAATGGCTATTGTTACCTCTAGTAGGCCCCTGAAACTAATGGACAACCTACAGTGCAGTGATTTACTGAGACTTGCACTTTAATGAAAAAGAATGTAGAGTCCTAAGGATTCCTTTGCCCAGCAACTCAGAGAGACTTTGGAGACTTAGGGTGCTTTGCCTCCATGAAAAATGAGGTAATCTTGTTAAACTTAGTAACAAAAAGGAGCACACTGTAGTGCTCATCATTGTAGAACTCCACCATAGAACTTGACAGTACCCACATTTCCCAAGGAGAAAAAGGAGAAGGGGGATGAAAGACATGAACATTTGAGACCCTTCTCCTTCCTTAGCTAGATACTATTTTGGCTTCAACGAGATGGTCATCCCATTATGAACAGGGTCACATGAAGTGAGGATAGTAATAAGATTTTTAACCAGACTCAGATTTCTAGTTTCATTCAGACCACCTTCACTGGTTACCTAGCTCAATTAAACCCCCTTATAAAGTTATATCAGTTGGTTTGCAGCACAATCCATATCTTAAATGACAATTTTCCAAGCATGGAAAGAATAGCTGCCAACAAGATAGTACTGTGTGACCAGTGAACAGAACAACCTAAAAATGGTAATCGGGCCTTTCTAGACAATCTGGTTAAGGGTTTTCCTAAAGAAATCTCTAGGTGTAGTTACTGACAATGGGGTCTCAAGCAGGACACTAATGGATTCTCCACCAAAGATGTCCTGGACAGGTAGTGGGTCATGTGTCCCCATACACATCTCTACTAAAGTTGAAATTGTGATAATCCATATGACTAATGATACAAGTGCTCTTCCACCTGCTCCTCCAAGTGATATTGAAATGAATCAGATATACCTCTACTGTTTTTACCCAGACCTCTCAGCATTCAAAAATAAACAAAATTAAGGGTTAGGTCAAAATTCCTGTTATTAGTGATGATCTGAAGATGTATGCCGAGGTAAGAATTCAAAGGGGGAGTGAGAAAAAATTGCATTCTAGGACTATTAGAACATTGATTCACAGATGGCTGTGAGTTCTAGAACATCTGACACCAGGTACTAGGGGAAAGAAGGCCCTCTAATTTCTCATCTGAAGTCATCACCAAGGCAACCCTCTGTCAAACACTACTATGAGTGTATCCTTTCAGGCCACTACAAAACTCCATTTGTATAGCCCTGCTACTAAAAGTTATTGCTATAGATGTATTTTCTTTTCTTTTAAATTATTTTATTTTTCAGTTATAGTATACATTCAATATTATATTAGTTTCAGGTGACAACATAATGATTAAACATTTACATAACTTACAAAGTGATCTTTCTAATAACTCTTGTACCCACCTGACACTATACAAATTATAATATTCCCTAAGCTGTGCTTTACATGCCATGACTATTTTATAATTGCCAATTTGTACTTCTTAATCCCTTCACCTTTTTCGCTGAGCTCCCTAACCCTCCTCCTATCTGACAACCATTTCTCTGTATCTCTGAGTTTGTTTTTTTGTTTTGTTTTGTTTATTAGTTTCCACATATAAGTAAAATGATACAGCATTTATCTTTGTCCGAATTATTTCACTTAGCATAATACCCTCTAGAATGATCCATGTGGTCACAAATAATATTTCATTCTTTTTTTATGGCTGAGCAATATTCCATTGTATAAATGTACCACTTCTTTATCCACTCATCTTTTGATTGGTGCTTTTAATACATTTACATTTAAATCAATTTTTGATAGGTATGTTTATTTCTTGTATATTTCTTTTAGATTTTTGTTTTGTGGTTAGCACGAGCTTCATATATACCAAGATATGTTTATAGCAGTCTATTTTGAGTTGATGGTCACTTAAGTCTGAACACATTCTAAAGTCACTACCATTTTTACTCACCCTTTTCATGTTTATGTTTTTGTCATTATTTTTTAATTCTTGTGTATGTGTGTTTATGTCCCTTAATTTACTATTGTAATTGCACATAATCTTCCTACTTTTGCCTTTTGAACTTTGTACTAGTTTTAGCATTGGCTGATTCACTGCTTTTCTTATGTGTTCACATTTGTCAGTGAGAATTATTTTTTGTGATATTTTCATACTCATATTTTTTATTTTATTCTTCTTAAGGAAGTCCTTTTAACATTTTTGTAATAGTGGTTTGGTGGTGATGAACTCCTTCAGCTTTTTCTTGTCTGGGAAGCTCTTTATCTCTTTTTTTATTCTAAATGATGGCCTTACTAGGTAAAGTAATTTTGGTTGTAGGTCCTTGTTTTTCATCATTCTAAATATTTTGTGCCAATCTTTTCTGGCCTGCAAGATTTCTGTTGAGAAATCAGCTGACAATCTTATGGTAGCTCCCTTGTAGGTAACCAACTTCTTTTTTCTTGCTGCTTTTCAGATTCTCTCATTGTCTTTAACATTTGGCATTTTAATGATGATGTGTTTTGGTTGGGCCTCTGTGGATTCATCTTGTTTAGGACCCTCTGTATTTCCTAGACTTTCATGTCTATTTCTTTGGGAATTTTTCTTTTAATATTTCTTCAAATGAGTTTTCAACTCCTCACCCTCTCATCTTGTCATGCACCTCCCTTTGATGCAAATGTTATTATGCTTGATATAGTCCCAGAGGTTCCTTAAACTATCATAATTTTAAATTATTATTTTTTCTTGTTGCTGTTCCAATTGGATATTTTCCACTACCTTGTCTTTAAAATTGCTGGTTTGATCCTCTGCTTCATCTAATCTGTTGTTGATTTCATCTAATGTAGCCCTCATTTCAGTTATTCTTCATTTCTGACTGGTTCTTTTTTATGTTTTGTATCCCCTTTTTTATGTTTCCTATATCTTTATTAAAGTTCTCATAGAGGTCATCAATTCTTCCCCTAAGTTCATTGAACAGTTTTATAACCAATGTCTTGAACTCTGTCTGGCATATTGCTTGCCTTCATTTTGTTTAGTTCTTTTTCTGGAGTTTAATTTTGTTCTTTCATTTGGAGTATGTTTCTTTTCCTCATTTTGGCTGACTCTTTGTGTTTTTTTCTACATATTATGTAGATCTTCTATGTCTACCAGGCTTGGCAGAGTGGTCTTATGCAGTAAGTATCTTGTGGGAACCAGAGGCACAGGCTCCTGGTTCACTTCAGACGGGTGCTCCAGGTATGCCTTTTGTATGGATTGTATTGCTCTCCTGTTGTATTTGAGGTTTAGTTAGTTGCTGTTAACACATCAGAGGGTGTGATTGACCCTCATTGACTGGCTGTGAGGACCAGCTGTGACTACAGCAGACAAGCTTTTGTGCGGGGGCTGACCCTATGGAGCAGGAAGGGAATTCCCTAACGTATGAATTCTGCTAAATCAAGGCTCTGGTACCTGCTAAGTTTACGATTTGGTATGTCATTTATGGTGCTAATTGGGTGGTGCTTTGGTATGTTCTGAAGCTGGCCAACAAGTAAGTTGGTTCTGAGCCTCTTGGGAGGAGCTCAGGTACAAGCCAAAGTCAGCTGTTGACCTTATCCAGCCCAGAGCCACCTGGTAGGAGCTGCAAAGTTATCTGTGCTTGGTAGCTGTCTGTACTTGGTTTAGAGGTGCTTGGAGAGGCTATGCTATGAATTAAGGTCAGCTGCCACTAGTGCTGAGGTTGAGGATGCCCAGCAAGAGGTACAGGGCACACTGAGGCAAGACACTGCTTATTTGAGGTTTATGGACCTTTGAGAAATTATAGGAAAATCTAGAGCATGGGCTGAGGCCAGCCACTTGTGAGGAATGGTCACTAAAAGAATTCGGGTCAGTGTGCAAGTTGGGTATGGTGGAATCTTAGGGAATCACCAAAGTGAGTTGAGAGTAGTTGAGAGTAGGTGATGGATACTCAGATTTGACTCCTGCCTTTACCTGCAGGCTGTGTGGGAGGAGGGCTCAACAAAAGAAAAATGGCTCCTGACTGCACTTTTGTCCCTAAGAGATATGCTCCTCCAGTCTCTACCCTGAAACTACACAATTCATTTCCTCCTCACATGTTTATGGCACTTTTCAAGTTGCTACCCCTTACTGGAGCTTAGAACAGTGTTTCCGAGCATATGAGTCTGTGTACAAGCCCTTTAAGAGAACATCTGGAACTCTAGCAGTCCTCCATCTCACCCAGACTGAATCCCTGATGATTTTCACAGGCAGATGTTGTTTGGACTCCTCTTCCCAGCACAGATGCTCTGGCCTGTAGAGCCCAGTGTGGTGTTAGAACCTCTTGTTCCTCAGTAGGGACCTCCACATCCAAGATATCCCTTCTGATTTTTAACCACCGCACATGGGTGTGGGACCAGCCTGCTTCACATCTACACACCTACCAGCCTCAATGTGGTTTTTACTTTATATCCTTAGTTATAGGAGTTCTTTTCAGCTAGCTTTCAGGTGGTTTTCAAGGGTGATTGTTCTATAATTCAGTTGTAATTTTGATGTGGTTATGGGAAGAGGCGAGCAGAACATTTACCTACTCTGCCATCTTGACCAGAAGTCCTAGTATAAATGTATTTTCTATGTGCACTTCCACTCACATTCAGCCCCAAGTCCTAATTGGAACTGCTATATTTAGGGCCATTTTAGTAGGGCATGTGGAAGACTGCTAACTTCTAAACTAACAGAGCCTAGCAGCCGTGTCTCCCAAAACAAATTCCTGGAGAGAAAATGAAATAACATCTGTCATTTCTGAACTTAATGAAGCAAAAATTTTCCATGAGACTATTTCCCATTTTCATAACTAAGTTTATCTTTACACATGCCTTGGGTGCACAGTGACTCAATAGATTTTGGTAGGTCAATGCTATATAGTACAGTCCTGGGCACTGGTGGTACCTGACATTGTAACACACTATTTTTCAAGCTAAAGGAACAGGTTCTTTTCCAAACTGAAGGAACTTGACATGCAACAACTGGCATCTCAAAAACCCTTTGTTGCATCCCTCTCCACACTAATTATCAGAGCATTTTTAATCTTATGTGGAATGAGTTGCAATATACTACTAATGTCCTTCACATAAATACCAATACTCAATTATCTGTCATCAATGCATAGGCCATGACTTATAAACAGCCTGCTCCCAGAGAGAGGATTAGTCTTCACTTAAGTAAGCCCAAACAAGGATACCACCCAACAAGGAGGATATGTCCTGTTGACCCACCAGTAGCTCTTGGCTAAGCTAATAGTACAGACAAGGTACAGTTACCTGGTGCCCAAGTGAAACTCGTGGGCATTATCTCTAAGGGGTATGACATCTCATTCCAGAAGAGAAGACTGCCAAGCTTTGGCCCACTCAATTTCAACAAATAAAAAGAGGCCCAGAAATTAATTGGACTCTTTGATTACTTGCATTTTCATTTTTCCCAGGTGGAATCCTTGATGACACCCATTTATGGGGTTACCAAAAATGCTACTCCCTTTCAGTAAGGAGACAACCAAGAGGATGCCATGAAAGCCCTGTAACAGGCCTCCTTGGCTACCTTTTCCCTAGGTTCTACTAATCTCCATTTGATGTTTGAACTACAGATCTCAGATATATGTTTGCCAATTGGGGCCCATGGCAGAAGGCCACTGTCATGGTCAGAAGCATACCTTGGGCTTTTGTACATATAATTACCTGGAGTCAGCTGAATAGCACATCACTTTGTAGAAACAATTATTCACTTGCTGTTGCCTGCTATTGGGCTTTGGGGGATACTGACTATATGTCCTATGGTCCTGATATCACCTTAAGACCAGAAATGTTAACCAAAGGATATTAATATTTTTGCTCTTTTTTATCTTAGATATTCACACTCTAGTCAAAGTGTAAAACTTCTATAAAATACATACTCAAATGCATATTCTTGAACCAAAATAAAGGGATTTTCTAATAAGCTTAATTTAAAACATTTTAAAGTTATTTGACTTTTACAAAAATGAAACACAAGGAAATATAAACCAGAAAATAAAACCATTTGGTCACCAAATGTCATTGCAAACACTGCTGTCTGAGTTGTACCCAGTAACTATTAATTCTAAGCATTTCTCTGGCAATGATGGACAGACTATGACAGTTTTTGAGACTCACATATAAATAAAAACAGTGCAGACATATCAGTCTTCCTTTACTAGCAATGTGAGGAGATTCGAGACTTGAGTAGTATATCTCCTCCATAAAGGAGGTAACTTTGTTAACTAGTGAGAGACAGTGGCACCTTATTGGGTATGTTATGACAGACTCCCTGGTTCTGAGTTCCATGAAGCAGTCAGTTTGTTCAAGGACAGCAAGGTGACAGGGAGAGAAAAAAAACATGAACATCTGATATACTCTGCTTCCTCTATTGGCTACCATTTGGTATCTGAAGAGTTTGGCCCACACATATGAGTTACCTGCCACTGAAAACATTGTCTAGTTACTCAACAATGGAGTCTTGAAAATAAATATCTTCTGGCCAGGTAGTGAGCTTTTGGAGGCTATTGCCCAAGTTCAGAGAAGTAGGTATGAAGCAATTCATATTACAAATATTCTTTTCAACATCCTGTCCACATAGATGATCAGGATCAGTTTGCCTTATGTGTAATGGGTTACAATATACTCTATAATATCCTTCTCACAGGGCCAGTAGCTGGAAAAAGTCCCATTTTGAGATTGAGCAAAATCTTGTTCATGGCATCCTCTTGGTGGGCCCAGGCAAGAGTACTACCCAATAAGGACTAGATGCTAATGTGACCCACATTCATTAACATACCTGGGTCATTAATATGGTACAAAAACCTTGTACCAAAATGAAATCCCTGGTAAGGGGAAATATGTCTCATTCTAGAGGAGACAACTACCAAAGGTTTGTCCCTCTCAGTCCAACAAATGCAAAAGAGGCCTGGAAATTTGTGAGACTATTCTGCTACTGGCACTCTCATGTTTCCCTCAATGGGATCCTGATTGCAGCCATCTATTAAGTCACCAAAAAGGCCTCTGAATTTGAGTGGATGCTCTGGAGGCTATCCAATAGACCTCCCAGGAAACTTTTCCCCTTGGCCACTCTGATCTGCATGTAAGTTACAGGTCTCAGCAACTTCTCTTCACTAAGCAGAGTTCTTTAAAAGAAGGCAGCGAATTAAATTGGGCTTCTCAATTCTTAACTTCCTGAAGTTGACTGAAAGGCACACACCATTTGAAAAACAGCTGTCGTATTATTGGCTTTGGGAGATACATGAACACATGACCAAAAATATTAACCAAAAGTTACAAATATTTTAGCCTTTGTTCTCTAGTAATCTTAGGGTATTCACACTTTAAGTCAAAGTGTAAGATTTCTATAAAATATGTGCTCAATACATATTTGTGAACCAAAAAAAAAAGATCTTCTGATGAGTTTAAAATAAAGTTACCCATAATAATTATACTTACTCTTGAGGATTTCCCCTTTAGAAATTCTTTGTTTCTTTACTTGCAATTGGGTTTTTGACATTGAATCTTGATGCTCAAGCATAGGATTTTCATCTGGTACTTTAAAATGAGCTATGTAAAGAGAGGCATTTAGTTCAATAAATGAAAAAGCAAATATTGTGAATTCCATCCTATCAAATTATTGACAAATGTACGGTAGCATATTCTCTCATTTTTAAAAAGTTATAAGTAAATTAACATAATGCTAGATCTGATATAAAAATGATGAGAAGAGTTTTAATGGATGTGTATTGAAACTATCTTATTTCATTAATATCCATAAGTTTCAAATATGTTTCAATTTAGCCTATACTTTTCTTACTTTTCTTAATATTTTAAATTAAAACACAGTCATAGAATAAACAATGAAAATGTGTATGTACAAATATATATGAAATTTGCACAAATTACAGCAAATTTGTAATTACAAAATACTAAAAACCACATAGGGGGCAAATGTAGAAGATTGGTTCAATAAGCTAAGGCATGTGCTATAAATGATGGTATATCAACTTTAGTATATAGTATGATCCAAACAACTGTACCTGCAACTGTAAAAGGAATAAAAAAGATCCCTTCAAACTGACTTGGAGGAATTACTAGCACTTAAAGTTCAGTAGAATAAAAAACTGATAGGATATCTACCATGTTGTCTTTTAGCAAAGAAAAAAAAGAAAAATAATTATCTTTACACAATGAAACACACACAAAAAAAACAAAGTAGTGTGTTACCAAAATCACTGCAGATTGTGCTCACTGGCTGCACTCAATGACTATTGTTAGTGCTAAGTGTGTCCCTGGCACTGATGGACAGACTATGACACAGTGAATTTTTGAGACTTGTTTTTAATGAAAAAGTCTGTAGAGACCTCAAGATTGCTTTTTCAGTCACATGAGGAAACCGTTTAAATTGGTGTAGTTTGCCTCCATCATTAAGGAGGTAACTTGTAAAACTTAGTGAGGAGATGTATCACAATAGACCACCTCATTCAGAGTGCCCCGGCAGAGGCCACTTTGCCTAAGGAAGAAAAGGAAGAGGGGAAGGCAATGATGTGAACATTTGATAGCCTCTCCTTCCTCAGTTCTTTTCTCAGAGTTAGTCCAACCATGATAAGCTTCCTGAAACAGAAAAAAAGTTTTTTGGACCACCCATATAGCCACCTGCAAGATGCCTAATGAGTCACTCTGATGGTCCTTTGGTTCAACAATGAGAAGCAAGAACAGTAGGTGATAAGACTGTTAACCAAACTCATATTTTGTGTCATTTGTGCCACGTTTACTGATTTCTTAGCTCAATTAAACCTTTTTTTAAGGTGATGTCAATTTGTTTACAAGACAATCCAGATTTTAACTGACATATTTCAGGGGGGAAAAAAACCTTGCTAGAAACATTTGACCAGTAAACAGTAACCTAAAAATGGTAATCAAATAATCAGATCATCTGGGCTAGATGATCTGGCTAAGTGCTTTCTCAAGGAAATCTCTGGGTCTAGTTACTCAACAATGGGGTCTCAAGGAGGACATTAATGGACTCTTCAACAAGGAACTCATGGCTAGGTAGTCCATAGGTGACCCAATGTGTAGTCCTACAAAAGGCCAAATGGTGATGACATCTATCTAACACAAGTGCCCTTCCTTCTGCACTTCCCAATAAATCCTGAGACGAATCAGAGACTTCTCAGTTTTCAACATAAACAAGAATCAGGGTTACACTAAGGTCCCTATATTCTTGGTAGGATATGAAGATGTATGCCAAGAGCACAGTTCAATGGTGAGATGAGTGAGAACTGTATTTCAGAACCTTTTAGATACTGGTGCACATATCCTTGTCTCCATAACCATTAACATAAGGATGAAGGGAAAATAGATAACACTCATTGGTTTTAAGTCTGAGCTCACCAAATAGGACACTTACCCAAATCCAACTGTAGGTGTGTCCCTGCAGGCCACTAAAATACTCCATTGATACAGCTTCTGTTACTAAATATATTATTGATATAGACTTATTTTCTATGTGCACCTCACTTGCTTTTAAGTGAGGTACACTTAAGCCCTGACATCCCTAAACCCTGATACCTTGACGGGAACTGCTGCATTTCAGTGGGGCATGTGGAAGACTATAAACCTGCAAGACTACCAGTGCCTAGCAATTTTGCCATCCAAAAAAAAAAATCCTGGGGAGCAAAAGAAATATTGACCTTTATTATGAGCTTAATAAAACAAGTGTTCTCTATAAAATTATTTATCCACTCATAAACACTATCAGTCTTTATGTAAGGCCTTGCACACCTAAAAACTCAACTGATTATTACTAGCTCAATGTCATAATATAGCTCTGGACACTGGCTTCACTTGACATTGTGACTATTATGGAGGTTCATTTCCCAAGTGGAGTGAAGTACGTATGCAGCAATTGATATTATAAAAGCTCTTTTCAGGATTCCTTTTCACACAGATAATCAGGATCAGTTTGCCTTACATGGAATGGGTTACAATACTCCTTTAATGTCCTTCCATGAGCACATGACCTGGAAAAGCCCTGCTCTTAGATGGAACACTAACCCTCCACTATGTTAATGACATACTTCACTGGACTCAGACAAGAGCACTACCCAGCAAGTACTGGATGCTGTGATGACCTACAAAGTGGCAACACAGTTGAGTCATTAAGGTAAACAAGGAAGAAGGACCTAGTACCCAAGTGAATATCTGAGGGCAAAGTGGAAGGGGGTACATTGTACTGCACCCACCATCACTATACCTCTTCCTCCCAGCAGATTGTGCATGAATCTTTTTGTACACTCACAACTTTTTACATGTGACAAAGTTCAGTTCTCCAGCCTCAATGGGGTTTTTGACTGGAAGTATTTATCTAGGATATTACTCAAGCCAGCTGCCTGTCTTGAAATTTCTGGACCTCCTATTGTCATAGCTAGTCTTGGCTCCAGGAATCAACTGAGAGAAATGTCCTTTATCCAAAAGCTACATGCGTAAATTAGTTCCTAGTCTTACATTTGCAGTCCTTGTATCACTATGTCTTCTGCTGCAGCTAATGTGGTCCCACTGTTTCTAGAACTCTCTATTAAGCATTTTTGAAAAAAATGTTTTTATAGATGAAGACTCAGGTTAACCTAATGGATATAATCTTGGTTACCCACTTCAAGATTAAAGTATTATATGATATGTGCTTATGAGTTGTTAGTACTAATAAAACAAAAATGCTTTTAATATTGACACTCCTATTTTACTGGGGGCCAATGACTGTTTGCTTATTCTGAAAGTAGACTAAAAGTGTTTGTTCAGGTTTGCTTAAAACCTTTCTGTATAAATTGGTACATTAAGTTTTCTGTTGGGGTAGGGGCTCTGCAAAGCCTTCGTCTTGTCAAAGTCTTCCTACCAAGACAGTGTTATACTGCTCTAGCCCAGCAGGTATAGGAGACAGCAAACAGCTTTACTGGTCATCTGCCTGCTTTGATTTAATACACTGGCTTAGTACAATGTTTTATAGAACATTACTGACCAGAAAGCATGGATGTTCCATCTCCAGAAAGAAGAAAAAACATAGCAATTCAATTCCCAGTATGTACTTTAGATTATTTTTAAGTAAAAATAAGAATTTGTACTGACTTTCACTTGCTTTAAATTCTGGTTTTAAAGGCTGAGCTATAGGTTATGTGTTTTCTATACTGATGTGGCACTTATTAAATACTTCTGTACCATGAGTAAAATTTGAAGTGTTTTGCAAGAAAATAAAAAATAAAATAATTTAAAGTTATCTATAATTATTATACTTACCAGTGAGTTTCTCCTCACCAGAAGTTCTTCGTTTCTTTACTTGCAGTTGGGGTTTTGACATTGACTCTTGATGCTCAAGCACAGGAATCTCACCTGGTACTTTATCATGAGCTACATAAAGAGATGCGTTTAGTGCACTAAGTAGAAAAACAAATCTGTTGTGAAATTCCTAACTTTTAAATTTATAACAAGTCTATAGCATCATTTTTCCACATTACTTAATAAGTAATTAAATAAATTACTATAATGTAGATCTGACATGAAAATAGCAACGTTTTAATGGCATACTATAAATTCTCATAAGTAAGTGAATAAAACTTAATTGTGGAGGCTTGCAAGATGGCAGACTAGGTAAAAACAGGGTTCGCCTCCTCCTAGGTGTGCATTAAAATCACAACCAAATTATAAAATAATTAATATGGGAAATCACCTGAAATCCAACTGATTATAATACATTAGTCTGATAATATAAAGAGGGAGACACTTCGAAGTCGGTAGGAGGGGCAAAGTTGCAAACTGGGCTGGACCTACACCTGCGGGTGGTGGTGGAGCACTTGGAGGGAGAGTGAGGTTGTAGAGGCTCCCCTAAAGGAGAGAGAGGTTCTAGCCCCATACAGGTCTCAGCCCAGGGTCTCAGTCCAGGAAAGAGGAGTTCCAAAAAAATCTAACTGTAAAAATCAGAGGGATTCTGGCTATCTGGGTGAGATGGAAAAAGACTGAAATCCCAGACGCCCCTTTAAAGGGCCCATGCAGGCTCTCTTGCAGAGCAACAGAGGCTCAGGAAATACTCATATGGGGAAAGACTGCATTACCTAGCACTGGAATGAAGGCTGGACAGGCAGCACCATTGTGCCTCAGTCAGGACGCCCCCATACAGGGTAGTCTACAGACAGGTGCCAACTTTTCTGTACTGATCCGTCCCCTGACATGGCCAGTTCTAAAGCTGCACTGGCCTGAGGAGATTGGACCACTCTACCCAACCCACAGGTTGCCTGGGGCGGCTTGTCACAGGGTGGCTGCCCCTGTAATGCCCCTTTCTGGGGCTGCACATTCTGTGCAGCCACAAATTTTGGCTAGCACAGTGCACGTATTTTCGAGAAATGAGTCGTAGACAGACCACTGCTGCCTGCGTGAGCTGCAGTATCCTACGGGGGAATTGCAGGAGTCTATGGGACCACCTTAGACAGCAGCTGGTCTCACTGTGATCTGTGACTACTGCAAGAACGTGCAGGGACAAAAGTTGCAGCAAAACAGGCTGTGTTGGCCTGAGGGCTCTTGTCTCACTGTGATCCTGTCACACCCAATCCACAAAATGCCCACAGCCAGTTGACAGGCAAGTACCCCCACCCTGCCCCTTTCTGAGGTGGCTCTGCCCCTTTCCAGGTTGGCTCATTCTGCTCAGGGAACAGACCTCGGCTAGCACAGTGAGAAAATTGCAGGGAAAATAGTGACAGGCAGATCACTGCTGACAGCATAAGATACATTATTGCTTGGGCAGATCACATGGGTTTGTGGGCTCATCCCAGATAGCAGTAGGTCTTTCAGTGATGTGACTTTTGTGGGAGACTATGGTTTTACAACTGGCAGCAAATCAGGTACTATATAGGCCTGATGGCCCTGTGCTTCACTGAGATGCCTCCCTACCTAACTCAAGAATTCCCTGTGGCAAGCCTGCTCCCAGGCAACTCAGTCCCATCTTGTGCTTTCCTTGGGACACAAATTCAAACAGAAAACAACAGCACTCAGTTCATGCGGCCCACACAAGCCTCTGCCTCTTGGAGCAGCTTTCAGTGGCAGATCAGCAACCCATGCCCACAAGCTTCAGTAATTCTTGAATAGACCTCAAGTGTTTGCAGGCTCGAGATGGGCAGCAACTGGCCTTGCTGCAATCTGGACTTGTACAGGGAGCCACAGAGACAGCGTTTGCATGTAAACTGACACTGCAGTGGTGGGGGAAATCTGCTCAATATAACCAGGTGACTCCCTGGGTCCCTGTACCACCCTTTGCTCGTATCATCCAGAGGCTTTTTCAGTTGCAGTCTTATGGGCAACTGACAGGCAGCCTCAGGCCTTGAGGCTCGCTGGTCCTTTTGCTAAACCACCCCAGGCTCAGTACTGGGGTAACAAGACTATGGCCTAAAGCGTTGCCTCTTCCATTTATGTATAGATCCAGCATAGGCAGCAACTATCTGTAGATCACTTTGTAGCTCTCATCAGGTAGTCCTGAGCAGTCAAAGCCAATAGCTAACTTTGGCCTATAGGAGAGCCCCTACCAAGGGGTCACAAAACCAACACACCCGGAGGCTGGCATTAGACTACAACAGAGCAACCTCTGACTAGTCCCATAAGCAGTAGACACAAAGGGTGGTCTCAAAAAGTATACAAGCCTGCTAGGGCAAATCCCACTCAGTGGAGTCAGCTCCCACACAGCAACTAATACCCTGTGGGTATAGCCAATTCCTACAGTTAGTCAGCCTGAGCATTAATCCCATCCACTGATGTACTAACACCAATAAAGGATTAGCTACAACAGAAGATCACACACAAACCATTCAAAGATCATGTCCAAAGCCACCAGCACAGGTGATTAAGGAGAATGTGCCACTGGGCCATACAGGACACCTTCCACATAAGGCTATGTGGGCAAAGCTGAGAGATGAAACAAATCTTTCTAACACATAGAAATAAACACAGAGAGGCTAATAAAATGAGAAAACAAACATGCTACAAATGAAATAAGAGAATGCCAGAAAGTAAGCTAAATGAAATAGATGCAAGCAACTTACCAGAGACAGAGTTCAAAATAATGGTTATAAGAATGTCCAATGAACGTAGTGTGAGAATGAATGAGCTCAATGAGAACCTCAACAGAGAGATAATAAGCATTAAAAAAAAACATAAAGGCAGAAAAAAGATAGCATAGATGATAGAAGCTCTGTTCATCCCTCTGGTGACCTAATCGAATATGTAGCAGAAACAAGGAGCAAAGAGCAAGAAAAAATCACCTGGGATCTACATGAACATACCATACAACCAGAGAGAAATCTAAGAATTACCTTGCAATGGCAGAAGGTAGGATGGGGCGAGGGCACGAGGTTGCCTGGTGCCGAGCGGTTGAGTGGGACTGAGGCTATGCAAGCGGCAAGTGGCAGCCAACAGCTGCAAGCAACTCTTAAAGGGGCCATATCCACAAGTGGACTTCATGGTGATGGACCTGCTCACAGACCACCACTGCCAGTTCAGCTGCATGCAGGGGGCAGCAGGGACTTACAGGGGGACACTGAGTTGTTGGAGTGAGGGGCTGAAGTGAGACTCACTCTGTACAGAAGTGCCTATGGTATCCATTGCTCTTCTGTTGAGCCCTCCCCACTCTCAGAGTTTGGACACACCACCTCCACAGCAGAGAGGTCATCAAACTGAATAACAGAGGTCTTTCTTCCCAGAGGATTCCCTGAAACGCCACCTCCCCCAACTCCCGGCCCCACCCAAGCCAAATCCAGGTGTATCCTTGGAGAGTCAAGTGCTATTTCCTGAGCAGCACCTAGACTCACACTGGAGGAGCTGGCCTTGGTTTCTGGAGTGGACTTTTGAGGCAACTATAAGAATAGTATCTGTGGATTCCTTGCTGAATCTTAGCAGGTGGCCCCAGAGGGGCTCAGGCTTGGACTAAATTTGATCTGCAGCTGAATCCCTCTCAGGAATATGCCACTGGACACCTATACACAAATCCACACTAATAAGTCCAGGAGACTTAGGAGCTTTGCTTAGTACATAGAAACAGACACACAAAAAGCAGCCAAAATGGGAAGACAAAGAAGCAGAAACCATATGATAGAATAGAACAGGGATCCAGATATAATGGAGTCAAGTAATCTAATAGGTGCAGAATTCAAAACATTGGTGATAAAGATGCTCAATGAACTTTTGGGAAGTGTAGAACTTCACTGAAGAGATAAAAACATAAAAATTATAAAAGGGAACCAGTCTGAAATGAAGAATATATTATCTGAGATGAGAAGTATATTAAATGGAATAAACAAAGTGAATAAAGAAGAGGATCAAATGACCTATATAGAGGATGGAAAAACCAAGGACACTCAATCAGAATGGCAAGAAAAAAGAAGCCAAGACTATAATAATAATTTAAGGACCCTATGGGACACTATTAAAGATAAAAAAATCCATAGAATAGGGGTACATGAAGAAAAACATGATGTTAAAGAGCTATTTGAAGAAATAATGATGAAAAACTTCCCTAACCTGGTGAAGAAAATGGACATAAAACTCCAGGAAGCTCAGAAAATCCTAAAAACCAGGAACTCAAAGAGACCCTTCACCACACCAAGACACTTCATAATTAAAATGCCAAAGGTTAAATACAAAGAGAGAGAATGTTATAATCAGCAAGAGAAAATTAGTTAGTTACCTATAAGGGAACACTCATAAGACAGGCAGCTGATTTCTCAAAAGAAACTATGCAGGACAGAAGGGTTTGGCACAGAACAATTGATGTGATGAAGACCTAGGATCTACAACCAAGAATGCTTTATCCAGCAAAGCTATCATTTAGAGTTGAAGGACAGATAAAGGGCTTCCCAGCAAAAATAAACTAAAGGAATGTGTCACCACCAAGCCAGTATTACAAGAAGTGTTGGAGGGACTTCTTTAAGAAGAAAAAACATGTATCAAAAACAGGAATAAAGAATGGTAACAACTATTTTCCTATCAATAAGTACCTCAGATGGAAAAGAATTAAGTGTACCAATCAAAAGATGGAGGGACTGAATGAATAAGAAAACAAAACTCTTACATATGTTGCCTACAAGAGACTCACTTCAGATTAAGAGATACACACAGACTAAAAGAAAGAGGATGGAAAAAGATACTGCCTTGATAGACCTACAGGGTATTGCGCTGAATAAAATGGGTTGGATAGAGAAAGACAAATATCTCATGATTTCACATACATGTGGAATCTAAAGAACAAAATTAACAACAACAACAACAACAACAACAATAAAAAGCAGAAATAAACTCATAGATACAGAGAATATTTAGAGGACTACATGCAGCGTACCAATATCCATATCATAGGAGTACCAGAAGGAGAGAAGAGAGAGCAAAGGATTGAGAATCTATTTGAAGAAATAATGACAAAAAAACTTCCCTAATCTCACAAAGAAATTAGAAATACAAGTCCAGGATGCACAAAAAGTCCCAAACAAGAGGAATTCGAACAGAACCACACCAAAATGCATCAGAATATCAAAGGTCAAAGAGAGAGAGAATCTTAAAAGCAGCAAGAGAAAGGTTGTTACTTATAAGGGTACCCCCATAAGAATATCTGCTGATTTTTCAATGGAAACTTTGCAGTCCAGAAGGGACTGGCAAGAAATATTCAAAGTAATGAAAAACAAAAATCTGTAAACATGAATATTCTACCCAGTAAGGCTTTTGGTTAAAATGGAATGTGAAATAAAGAGCTTCCCAGACAGGGAAGGCTTAAGCAAATCATTACCAACAAGTCAGTAAGTATTACAGGAAATGTTAAAGGGGCTTCTGTAAAAAAATAATAATAATAATAAAAATAAATTTAAAAACAAATAAATAAATACAAATAATAAAATGGCAATAACTATGTACCTAATCACTTTAAATGTAAATGGATTAAATGCTTCAATCAAAAGACTTAGGGTAGCTGAATGGGTAAGAAAACAAGACCCATGTGTATGCTGCCTACAAGAGACCTACTTCAGATCAAACTACACTCACAGACTAAAATTAAAGGGATGGGAAAAGGTATTTCACACATATGGAAATGAAAAAAAAAGACAGGGTGGTAATACTAATATCAGACAAAATATACTTTAAAACAAAGGCTATAATAAGAGACAAAGAAGGGCAACATATAATGAAAAAGGGGTCAATACATCAAGAGGACATAACTCTAGTAAACATATACACACCCATGGTAGGAGCACTTAAATGCATAAAGCAATTATTAACTGACACAAAAGGAGAGATCAACAGTAATATACTCATAGTAGGGGCCTTTAATACCCCATTGACACCAATGTATAGATTTTCCAGACAGAAGATGAGCAAAGAAACAATGGACCTAAAAGACACACTAGACCAGATGAATTGAATAGATATTTTCAGAGCATTTCATCCCAAAACAGTAAAATACACATTCTTCTCAAGTGTACATGGGACATTACCCAGGATAGACCATGTATTAGGCCACAAAACAAGTATCAATAAATTTAAGAAGATTGAAATTATATCAACCACTTTCTCTGATCATAATGTTATGAAACTACAAATCAACTACAAGAAAAAAACTGGAAAATACATAAACACATGGATCCTAAATACAGGCTACTAAAGGAATGGGTTACCAATGAGGTCAAGGAAGAAATCAAAAGATACCTAGAGAAAAATGAAAATGAAAACACAACAACTCAAAATCTATGAGACACAGCAAAAGTAGTCTTAAGAGGGAAATTCATAGCAATACAGACCTACCTCAAGAAACAAGAAAAAGCTCAACAAACAATTTAAACTTACACTTAAAACAACTAGAAAAAGAATAGTAAACAAAGCCCAAAGTGACTAGAAGAGAGGAAATAATAAAGATCAGAGCAGAAATAAACTAAATATAGTCTAGAAATACAATACAAAAGATCAATAAAACCAAGAGCTGGTTCTTTGAAAGGACTGATAAACCCTTAATCAGACTTTTCAAAGAAAAATGAGAGTGGACACAAATCAATAAAATTAGAAATGAAAGAAGAGAAATAACTACGATCTCCACAGAGATACAAAGGATCATAAGAAAATACTACAAGCAATTATTCACCAATACATTGTACAATCTGGAAGAAATGGACACATTCCTAGAAACATATGATCTCCCAAAACTGAGTCAAGAAGAAACTGAAAATCTGAACCAACTGTTTACCACTACGGACATCAAATCAATAATCAAAAAACCTTTCAAAAAACAAAAGTTCTGGACTAGACTGCTTTACAGGAGAATTTTACCAAACATTCAAAGAAGAATTAACACCTATTCTTCTCAAAATATTCCAAAAATTTCAAGAGGAGCGAAGGCTCCCTAATTTTTTTATGAGGCCACCATTACCTTGATTCCAAGACCAGACAAAGACATTACAAACAAACAAAAAAACAAACAAGCAAACAAACAAAAACTATAGGCCAATATCTCTTATGAACATTGATGCAAAAATCTTTAACTAAATGTTAGCAAACCAAATTCAGCAATACATTAAAAATATTATACACCATGATCAAGTTGGATTTATTTCTGGGATGCAAGTTTGGTACTGTTGTAAGAGATGTCTGCAAGTCCTGGCAGGATGCCTGGTGCTTGGAGCAACAAGGCCATCAGAAGAAGGTGTGGACTTGCACGCAAGGACACATTGTAGGGAGGGCGCCCACACCTGACTTATTCTGGGACTTCTTGCTCCAGGGACAAGGATAAGAAAAGGAGAGGAAATGGCTGATAACACAGTGGTGGCCTTGAGGCTGAATCTGGGAGTTGGCTGTAGTTTGTAATTCCTAACCTGAAAGTAACTAACTATAATAACAAAGCCAGCTTTGTGTGAGAGAGAATAAAAATCCATGGAGACAGGAGTGGGGGATGCTAGCACTTACATCCTCTCTCCCTTATCCATGTTAATTAATACATTTCCAGACTCTGACTCTTCTTCCTAACCCTTTCCGCTACAGGTACAATATCTGAAAATCAATTAATGTCATATACCACATTAACAAGTTGAAGATAAAAATCATTTGGTCATTTCAATAGATGCAGAAAAAGCATTCAACAGCAAAGTGGAAATAGAGGGAACATACCTTGACATAATAAATGTCATATATGACAAACCCACAGCTAACAACATGCTCAGTGGAGGAAGGCTAAAAGCATTTTCCTCAAGATCAAGAACAAGAAAAGGATACCCACTTTCACCACTTATGTTTAACATTGTATTGGAAGTCCTAGCCACAGCAATCAGACAAGAAAGAGAAATTAAAGTTACCCAAATTGAAAAGGAAGAATTAAAACTCTCATTATTTGTCAATGACATGATACTGTATATACAGAACCCTAATAACTCCACCAAAAAACTGTTAGAACTGATCAAGGAATTCAGTAAAGTAGCAGGATACAAAATTAACATTCAGAAGTCAGTTGCATTTTTATTCACCGGAGATGAACTTTCAGAAAGAGAATTAAGAAAACAATCCCATTTATAATTGCATCGAAAACAACAAAATATTTAGGTATTTAAGTTAATAAAGGAAGTAAAAGACCTGTTTTCAGAAAATTATACATCACTGAAAAAGAAATTGAAGAAGATACAAATAAATGAAGGCATATATTGTGCTCATGGTGTTAAGGGTGGAAAATTTTCAAGTGAGCCAAATAGTTAAGTCAGCTACAGAGAAGAAATATCTTTAGATACCAGAAGTTGTCCTACTTGCTTGGGTGTAGTTTTAGGAGATGTATTGTATGAGATATGAAGATGGCCAATGTCTGCTTCTGTAATCTGCTTACTTGTTAACCAGAGTGTGGTACTAGGTGACGTATTGTGTTAATGGCCAACTTCTGCTTCTGTAATCAGCTTGCTTGTTTAATGTAGTTTTAGGCTTTACAGGCTGCCTCTTCTGGGAATGTAAGGGTGAAGACTTCCCAGTAAATCAGTAACAAGGAGGTGATACCTCTAGGCACCACATCCCCCAGGAGGAGGCACAACATTCCAAGATACAGATAACAAGACTGTCTGCTAGGCTATGTTTGATATAGCAATTCTCTGGATACATTTATCTTTGTAAAGGACATTAATGGCTAACTTCTGCTTTTTGTAACTTTCTTACTTGCTTTGTTCTAGGATATAGTGAGAGGCTTTATAAGTGCCTCTCTCTAAAACCCCTGGCACTGATCTCCTCTAACCCTGCATGGTAGAGAGTCAGCGCCAGCCAGCTAATAAAGGCTCATAATCAATGTCAATTGGCTCCGTGGGTCTTAGATTCAGTCATGCCACAACAACGGGTAGAAAGAATCAACATCATTAAAATGGTAATACTATCTAAAGTAATCTATAGATTCAATGTAATTCCTGTAAAAATACCAATGGCATTCTTTGAGAGAGATAGAATAATCCTAAAATGTATATGGAACCATATGTGATCCTGAATAGCCATGGCAATCTTGAGAAAGAATGAAGTTAGAGGTTTCACACTGCCTGATATCAAATTATGATACAAGGCTACAGTGATCAAAAGAGCATAAAAACTGACATAAAAACAGATATATTAATCAATGGAACAGAATAGAGAGCCCAGGAATAAATCCACATCTATATGCTCATTTAATACATAACAAAGGAGGCAAGAACATATAATGGGGTAAAGACAGTCTCTTCAGTAAATGGTGTTTGGAAAATGGGACAGATATATGCAAAAAAATGAAACTGGACCACGTTCTTACACCATATACAAGACTAAACACAAAATGGATTAAAGACTTAAATGTAAGACCCAAACCATAAAACTCCTAGAAGAAAACATAAGCAGTAAACTCTCTGATATTGTTACTAGTAATTTCTTTTGGGCTATATCTCCTCAGGCAAAGGAAACAAAAGAAAAAATAAATAAATGCAACTACATCAAACTAAAAAGTTTTTGTACGGCAAAGGAAATCCTCAATAAAATGAAAAGACAACCTACTGAAGGGGAGAAGAGGGGTTAATATCCAAAATATATAAAGAACTCATTCAACTCAACAACAAAAAAAATCCAATTAAAAAATGGGCAGAAGACCTGAACAAATATTTCTCCAAAGAGGAAATACAAATGGCCAGTAGACATATGAAAAGATGCTCAAGGTCACTAATCATCAAAGAAATTTAAATTAAAGCTACAATGAGATATCACCTCACACCTGTCAGAATGGCTATGATCAATAAATCAAAGAACAACAAGTGTTGGAGAAGATGTGGAGAAAAAGGAACCCTCATACACTGTTGGTGGGATTGCGAATTGGTATAGCCACTATGGAAAACTGTCTGGAGGTTCCTCTAAAAATTAAAAATGGATCTACCTTTTGACACAGCAATTGCACTTCTGGGTACTTATACAAAGAAAACCAAAACAATTCATAAATATATATGCATCCCTATGTTCATGGTAGCACTATTTACAATAGCCATAGTATGGAAGCAACCTAAATGCCCATCAACAGATGATTGGATAAAGAAGTTATGGTTCATATATACAATGGACTATTACTCAGCCATAAAAAAATGAAATCCTATCATTTGCAATAACATGGATGGACCTAGAGGTTATTATGCTAACTAAGTGAAATAAGTCAGACAGAGAAAGACAAATACCAAATGATCTCACTTATAGGAGGAATCTAAGGAACAAAATGAACAAACTAATCCAAAACAGACTCACAAATATAGAGGACAATCTGGTGATGACCAGAAAGGAGGGGGATTGGGGAACTAGGAGAAAGGGGCAAAGGATTAAAGAAGTACAAATTAGCAGTTGACAGATGGTCACAGGGATGGGGAACAAGGCATAGGGAATGCAGTCATTAGTAATGTAATTGCTATGTGTAGAGCCAGAGGGAAGATGTAGTAATCATCGGGATCGTTTCATAAACAATATAAATATCTAACCAATGTACTGTACACTTGAAACTAATAATAAAATAAAATACTAAAAAAAAAGGTAGATGATGGGGTCAAAGGGGTCAAATATAGAAGAGCAGGGGGAAGCTGAAGTGGGTAAAGGGGATCAAATATGTGGTAGCTGAAGGAAACTGGGTGGTAAACACACAATAGACTATAAAGATGTCAAATTATAATGTATACTCCAAAATTATATAATTGTATTAACAAATGTTACCCTAATAAACTTAATTTAAAATAAGTAAAGTTCAGAGCAAAAAAATGAAGTTACACGAAATTTTTAAGAAACTTAATTGTTATTTTTAATTTGGCTTGTTACCTTAATTGTCCAAGTCAAAACTGACAAATTGGCTCAGCAAACGGTGCAGTCACTAAGGTAAGATTACTTTCTGGAAAGAGTACTTTGGGAAGTGCTAATGAGTCCATAATACTCTTTCATGATCCAGATACTACTGGATCATTTGCAAGTCAGAGGTTCCCACAGGGCACATCACCATTTAGGCCAATGCATTTCCAGAAGTGCTAGTGGACACCATGAGGCTCTCCAAATTTTGTATTATTTACAAAATTATTATTTTTAGCTCTAAGCATAAACAATTGTCATTCTATTTAGCTCCTGATTCACTGACCAAGATACACAGTGGGTGGTCAAATTAGATATTCAATAGATGGGCTCTAAGGAAGCTAGGAAAGCAATACCTTGGCTACTGCTTATGGTCCTCTGGCAACAGAACATAAAGTAATTGGAGACCCTTCATGCTGAGTTACACTAATTACTATTATTAGTTTTAAGCATTCTCCTAGTGCTGATGGTCAGCCTATGACTATAATTTGAGATCCATGCTTTAATGAAAAAGAATGTAAGTCCTGAGGATCACTTTGTCCAGACACCTGAAAAAAACTTAGAGACTGGATAATTCCCTTACTCGATACAAGAGATAATCTTTTGAAACATAGTAAGGAACACTGGCATCTATGGACAAGTGAATAAAGAACTTCTTAGGAGAGGCTTGAGAACAGTCACATTGCCCAAGAAAGTGGAGGAAAAGAGGTAGATGAAAGAACACAAATATCTGAAACCTTCTCCTTCCTCAGCTGGGTACTATGTCAACCACAAAGGAAGGATCCACTTGTGACGAGTTTCCTCCACTGAAAAACATTTTGGATTACTCTGGTAAAGGCTACAGTGGCCCCCAAATCCCGCTGATGGTCCTTAGGGTCTACAGTGATGGAGTAAGGAGAGAGTAATTGTGAGACTTTTAACTAGGCTAGGATTTCTAGGTTTATTCATGTCAGAGTTTTGGAGTATCAAGCTCAATTAAACCTCCTCATAAGGTCCAGTCAATTGGTCTACCACACAATTTGTATCTTAACTGACAAATTTTGGGCATGAAATATCATTTACTATAAAGATAGCAACCACTAGCCAACAAAGAAAGTAATGAGAAAGAATAATATTTGGGTACCTACACCTGGACAAACTCAGCAAAGGCCTTCTCTAAGAGAATTATGGGTGTGGTTACCCACCAATGGGTTCTCAGATGAGGAGCTTGATGGTACTCATGGACAGATAGTAGCCACAGGGCCCTCAAAAGGCTATGCCTGTAGGTATACATTGTGACAGTTACAGTGACTAAAACAAGTGTTATAACTTGATTCCTTCCAATGAATCTTGACATGAGTCAAAGAGCCCCACCAGTTTTCACCCTAGCTTTCAGCTTTCAAAAATGAACAAGACCATGAGGTAGGCCAGGTCCCTATGTCCCCAGTGTGCACCAGAGGCCCTCTACTAAGGAAAGTAATCAATTGCAAAATGTTATAGAATTGCATTTCTTGGGCCTTTTGAATGGTGGTACAGAGGTGGCTGTAAATCATGACAACCCTTGACAGCACTTGACAGGGAAAGTAATAATGCTATCTGGCTGTCTAAGGCCAACACCAAAAGATCCTTACCCAGACCCAACTACAGGTGAGACCCTTTGGGCCAAAAAAAGCAACTCAACTTTATAGCACCCTAAAATGAATGTATTATTGTTATAGATGTATTGCCTATGTGCAACTCCACTCACATTCCTCCAAGGCCTGATAGAAATTAGGGCAGTTTGGGCCATTTTAGAGTTGCATTAGAAGGTTGTGCACCTATCCAATTAACAGCACCAGTGCCTAGCACATTTGCCCCTCCCCCCACACACACACCACACACCACATATGCCTGGGAAAGAAAAAGAAGTAAATGACAGCCCTCTTTGCTGAACTTAATGCAGCAAAAATCTCCTTGAGACTATATCCCCATTCAATAATTCAGCTGACTTGTGCACTTGGCCTTGGAGTTCATAGATAATTGATTTTGGCCATATAATCCACAGGACAGCTCTTGACACTAGTGGTATCTGACATTGTGACTGCTGTAGAAACTATTATCCAAAATGTGGGAACTTGTTATGTAGTTATTGATATTACAAATGCCATTTTCAGTATTCTTCTACATGGGCATGATTAAGATCAGTTTATTCTCACATAAGCAATGCATAGAGCATAATCTGAAAAAGATCCCACTACTTCTCCATTGATGATATAATTCTATTGGGTCAAGGGAACTACCTAACAAGGGCTGGACATCCTGCTGACATCCAGGTAGCAATTTGCTGAAACATTATTACAGATATGGGACAAGTACCTAGTACCCAAGTGAAATTCTTAGGCATGATTTATAAAAGATATGGTATCTAATTCCATGAGATAATACTAGCTTTGGCTCTCTCTGGTCCAGTGATTTAAAATGAGGCCCAGAAATTGATGGGATACCTACTGACATTTTTAGCCCCATTTATAGGATTACAAGAAAGGTTATTTCCTTTCAATGGGGCAACAACCAAGAGGATGACCTGGAAGGCTCCCAGCAAGATACCCAGGCTATCCTTCCCCTAGGCTCTTCTGACCCTTTTTGTCTTTTGAGTTACAGACCTAAGCAACCTCTCTAACTTCATCAATTAGAGCTCAAGGCAGAAGACACTGTCACAGGTCAGAGGCATCTGTTGGACCCTCGAATTCACCATCTTCAGGAATAGCTAGCTGAAAGGTATATATCCTTTATGAGACAATTATTGGCGTACTATTGGGCTTCAGTAGATACTAAGTACATGACCCATGACTATGGAATAGTCTCAAGACAAGAAAGTCTAATCAAAAGTTATCAATATTTTTTATTTTGTTCTCTAATTATCTTAGAGTATTCACATTTTAGGTCAAAGTGTAAAATTTCTATAGAATATATGCCCAAATACATGTTTATCAACAAAATATAAAAAATCCTCTGATAAGTATAATTTAAAATAACAAAGTTATTCATAATTATTATACTTACTAATGGGTCTTTCACCTTGGGACGTTTTTTGTTTCCTTACTTGCACTTCTGTTTCTGATATTGAGTCTTCTTGCTTAAGCAAAAGGTTTTCTTCTGGTACACCATTATGAGCTACATAAAGATAAGCATTTAGTGCACAGAACAGAAAAACAGATCTATTGTGAAATTCTTAGAAATCAAATTTATAACAAGTTTGTAGCAGTATTTCTCTTTTTTATAAACATAAAATATAAATAAATTACCATTATGCTAAACCTGATGTAAAAATGGTGAGAAGAATTTTAAAGCGTATTTGTGTTGAAGCAATCTCATTATTTTATAAACATTTCTTGGCACCAAATATATTTTATATTAGCTCCTACTTGTTTTAGATTATTTATAGTTTAGGTTAATATACAGTCATAGACCAAACAATGAAAATGCTTATGTACAAGGTTATTTATTATACTACAGTTCTAATTGCAAAATACTCAAAAGCTCCTAAATGTATAAGCATATGAGACTGGTTGAATAATAAGCTATGTACTATCAATTATGGTGCATAATGTGGTACAAAAATTATGCATACACTCTGAAAGTAATAAAAAAAGTTCTCTATAACCCACCTTGGAGGGATTGCTAGGAGAAAGGTTAAGTAAAGGTGGGGGAAAACAGAAATAGAAGATATCAATTATACTATCTCTTAGGGAAAAAAAAGAATAGAAAATAAAAAAATACTTATCTTTAGAAAAAGAACACAGGAAAGATAAACAAGAAAACAAAGTAGTTGGTCACCAAAAGTTGTATTGACCCTGGACACGGAATTGTACACAATGACTATTGTTAAATCTAAGCATGTCCCTGGAATTATGAGGCAGCAAATTTTTCTCACATTTAATGAAAAAATACGTAGAGCCCTTAAGAGTGCTTTGCCAGAGACCACCCCCCCCCCAAGGAAAAAAGAAAAAAGAGAAAAAGAAAAAAAAAAGAAAAACCATAGAGATTTAGATAGTTTGCCTCTACGTAAAAGAAGTAATCTCATTAAACTTAGCTAGGGACAGTAGCACTGTGGTGTGTGTCACTACAAACCTCCTCATTCAGAGTGTCTTTCAGTGGTCACTTTGCCCAAGGAAGATAAAGAAGGAGGCAGGTAGAAGAAATGCCCTGTATCCCTGAGACCCAATACTCCCTTAGCTAGCTGCTATTTAGTCTTGGACTGATTTGATGCACTCATGGTGAATTCAGGCCACTGAACAATTTTTGTGGACTACACTGCAAGGTGCTCTGCAGCCACTGGATATAGTCCCTGGTTCAACAATGAGGATTGAGAATAGTAAATGATAATATTGTTTAACAGACTCAGATCTAAATTAATTCTTGCCACTCTCATTGGTTACCTATATCAATTAAACCTCCTTATTATGTGATGCCAATTAATTCATGGCACAATCCAAATCTTAACTGAAAATTTTCCAAGCAAAGAAAAAGCAGCTACTGGTAAGACACAAACTTTTCACTAGTTGTCAGAGGATCATCTGGTTAAGGTCTCTCCAAAAAAACATATTAAGGGGTCTTGTTACAAAACAATGGGTTTCAAGCAGGAGACTGATAGGCTCTCCATCAGATACTTGTGACCAGATAATATCCAGCGCAGAGCCCCACTAGAGTCCACATCATGATGAGTCATAGGACTAATATAAGTACTATTCCCTCCAATCCTCCTAGTGAATCTTGAGATAAATCAGAGAACATCCCCCTAATTTTATTCAGGCCTCTCAACTTTAAAAAAAAATGGAGAGGGGAGGAAGAATTGCATTTCTTGGGCCTTTTGGACCAAGATTAGGGGGAAACAGATAATACTCTCTGGTGCCGAGTTTGAGACAGGTGCCAAGAAGACCCTTACCCAGACCCTTCAACCCACTAGAAAACTCCATTACTATGGCCTCCACTACTATGTTGTTGGTAATATATGTAATGTCTGTGTGTGTATTCCTAACCCCCTATCCTTATCCCCAAGCCATGACAGGAAACCATGCAATCGAGAACATTTTCAATGGCCCCATGTAAAAAAATCTGAACTTCACAGATTACTAGTGCATAATGCCTTTGACTACTAAAGCAACTACCTGGAGGAGAAGAAGAGATAGATTCCTCATTACTGAGTTACTGAGGCAGAAATTCTCCATGAGACTGCTTTCCCCATTCAGTAGCCCCATCTGACATGTGGATTAGGCCTCAGGTGCATGATGACTCAACTGATTACAAGAGGCTCACTACAGTCTTGCTACCCTGAAACACTGGTGTCACCTGATATTGTGACTGCCACAGGGGCTAATGCTCAAGCTGAGGGAAATAGATATGAAGGAATTGACATTGCAAATGTCCCTTTTAGCATCACTGTCCACATAAATAATTAGGATCAGTTTGCCATATGTATAATGGGTTGTAATACACCTTTAATATCTTTTCACAATGCCACGACCTGAAAAAAGTCCTACTTCTACATGTGGCAGTAACCATATATTAATGATATCCTCCACTGGGACTAGACAAGGTAATTACCTAACAAAGAGAGAACACATGGACTCACATGTGACAACAAGCCTGGGTCATTAATACAAAGGAAGTACAAGGACCCAGTTCCCAAGTGAAATCTCTGGTAGTAAATTGCAAAGGGGCAGTATGTCTCTTTCCATAGGAGACAATTGCCAAGCTTTAGTTACTCTTAAGTCCCAATATATACAAAAGAGGCCCAATAACTGGTGGGACTTTTCAGCTATTAGTGTTTCAACATTCACCATATGGTTATCTTGAAGGCATTCATCTATCCAGACACCAAAAAGGCCTTTTAGTTGGAAGTCCAAGGTCAAGGATGTAGCAAGGGTCACATTTTGGTGAGACTCTCCTTTCTGATTCATAGCTGGCACCTTCTTGCTGTATCTTCATATGACAGCAGAGGTAATGAATATCTGTGGGGTGTCTTTTATAAAAACATGAAATCCATTCATGAAGCCTTCACCCTCATGACCTAAGCATTTCCCCGAAGCCCCACTTCTAATTTCACCACATTGGGCATTATGATTCAAAACATAAATTATAGGGAGACACAAACATTCACCAATAGCAACTCCTAAATTCACTTTATGAGGCCAGCATTACCCTGATACAAAAGCCAAAGATACCACAAGAAAAGAAAATAGGCCAATATCCCTGATAAACGTAGATGCAAAAATTCCCAACAAACTACTAACAAACAAAATTCAACAGCACATTCAGAAGATCGTACATCATAACCAGGTGGGCTTTATCCCATGGATGCAAAGATGGTTCAACATGCAGAAATCAATATGATACACCACATTACAGAGAAAAGAATGAAAATCACATCATCATCTCAAGTTACAGAAAAAGAATGTGAAAAATTCAACACCTTTTTATGATAAAAAATCTCAATAAATTCAATGTAGAAGGATTAACCTCAATAATAACTGCCGTATATGAAAGGCCCACACCTAACATCATACTCCAAAGTGAAAATCTGAAAGCTTTTCTGCTAAAATCAGGAACAAAAATGCCCAATCTCACCCTTTTCTTCAACATAGTATTGGGAAGTCTTAGAGCAATTAGGTAATAATAAAAATACGAGGCATCCAAATTGGAAAAGAGGAAGCAAAACTGTCTGTATTTGCAGATAATATGGCATTATATTAAAAAACCTTAAAGACCCCACCAAAAAATTGTTAAAACTAATAAATAAATTTAGTAACTCTGCTGGATACAAAATAAACATACAAAAAACAATTACATTTATATACACTAAAAACAAACAACCAGGAGGACAAACTAAGAAAACAATCTCATTTAAAATTACATGAAAAAGAGAAAAGATACCTAAGAATAAATTTTACCAAGGACATAAAACATGCATACACTGAAACTATAAGATGTTGGTGCAAGAAAGTGAAGAAGACACAAATAATGGAAAGATATTCCATGCTTATGAACTGAAAGAATTAATATGGTTAAACTGTCTATACTACCCAAAGCAATATACAGATTCAATGCAATCCTTATCAAATTTCTATTGACGTTTTAAAACAGAAACAGAATAAACAATCTCAAAATTTATCTGGAATCACAAAAGACCCCAAATGGCCAAAGAAATATTGACAAAGAAAAAATAAGCTAGAAGCATCACACTTCCTTATTTAAAGCTGTATTACAAAGCTATAGTAATCAAAACAATGTGGTATTGACATAAAAACAGACACATAGATCAATGGACTAAAATAGAGAGCCAGATATAAGCTTATGCATATAGTCAATTAATTTATGATGAAGGAGCAAAGAATACACAATGGGGAAAGAATAGTCTTTTTAATAAATGATATTGGAAAATCCAGATATCCCAATGCAAAAGAATGAAATTGTACTGTTATCTTACACCAAACCCAAAAATCAACTCAAAATGGATTAAAAGATCTAAATCTATAAAAATCTTTGAAGGAAACATAGTGAAAAATCTTCTTATAATTGGTCTTAGCAACAATTTTCATGTATGACAACAAAATCACAGGCAACAAAACACAAATAGACAAATGGATTTCGATGAAGTTAAAAGCTTCCATGTAGCAAAGGAAACAATCAACAAAGGGAAAAGGCAACCTACAGAATGAAGAAAGTCTTTGCAAATCATATATCTTATAGATAGTTAATATCCAAAATATCTAAGGGACTCCTACAACTCAATAGTATAAAACAAATGAACAAACAAACAAACAAATAATAACCTTATTAAAAGATGGGTAAAGGAATGGAATAAACATAGAAGATATACAAATAGCTAACCAGTAAGTGAAAATTAATGAATGGAACTATATCAAACTAAAAATCTTTAGCACAGCAAAAGAAACCATCAACAAAACAAAAAAGGCAAGCAACTAATTAGAAGATATTTGGAAACAATACCTCTGATAAGGGGTTAATATCTAAAATATATAAAGAACTTAAATAGCTCAAAACAACAACAAAAAATCAATACAACTAAAAAATGGACAGAGGACCGGAACAGATACTTCTCCCAAAAAGACATATTAATGGCCAACAGACATATGAAAAGATGCTCAAATTCACTAGTAATTAAGGAAATACAAATCAAAACAATAATGAGATACCATCTCATACATGTTAGAATAGCTATTATCATCAACACAAGTAATAACAAGTGTCGGAGAGATTGTAGGGAAAATGGAACCTTCATAAACTGCTGGTGGGAATGTTAATTGGTACAGTCACTATGGAAAATAGTACAGTGGTTCCTCAAAAAATTAAGAATACAATTACCATATGACTTAGCAATCCCTCTTCTGGGTATCCAACCCTCCAAAAAGTGAAAATATTTATCTGTAAAGATACATGGACCCCAATTTCATAGCAGCATTATTCATGGTGGCCAAGACATGGAAACAATCTAAATGTCCTTCTGTAGATGATTGGATAAAGAAGATGTGGTACATACATACAATGGAATATTATTTAGCCATAAGAAAAGAAGAAATACCGCCATTTGCAACAACATGGATGGATCTCGCAATTATCATGCTAAGCAAAATAAATCAGACAGAAAAAAAAATGAGAACCATATAATTTTACTTGTATGTGAGACATAAAACTAAAAAAAAAAAAAGACATGAGAAACAAACAAAAATTTATAGACACAGACAACAATTTAGTGGTTAGCAGAGGAAAAGGGGGAAAGAAGGAGGTAGATAAGGTTAAAGGGGGTCAAATATATGGGGATGGAAGGAAATTTACTTTGGATGATGAAGACACAATGCAATATGCATGTGATGTATTATTGAATTGTACACTTGAAACCTAAATAATTTTATTAACCAATGTCACCTCAACAAATTTAATTTAAAAAAAAATTTAAAAAAAAACAAAAAAAGTGTTCAGTATTACTAATCATCAGAGAAATGCAAATCAAAACTACAATGAGATATCACCTCACATCTGTTAGGATGGCTTTAATAATAATAATGAAAAAAGCAAAAGATAAGTATTGGTTAAAAATATGGGGAAAAAGGAAACCCTTGATGATGTCAGAAACATGGCAGAGTGAGAGATGTCCTTAGATCTCTCCTCCTGAAAGAACAAAAAGCTGAACATGTAAAACGGAACATAAAACACCCAACCTGTACACAAGCATGTCTGAGTGAGAAAACTGGAAACAAAAGCTACTACAGGTCAGAACCACAGCAGTCAGATTGTACACTGGGAGAAACAAAGAAGCTTCTTGTCCCAGCCAGAGCTCCCTTCAGGAGAGGGGAAGGGGAGAACTGCTATGCATTCCCTGAACTTCCCTGCCTGAGAGAGCTGTGAGTACATACAGTGGCAGTGACCAGGGATTAGGGTAGAAAACAGAGAAGTGGGGACTGCAGAGAAGTGGGGATGGCAGAAAAACAACAGTTGATTACCACCAGCTGTGGTTACAAAAGGTGAGGCTGAGCCTCAGCAGCCATACCTTAACCCAGAGGGGCCCACCCCCCATATCCTCTAAGATCAAACACTATGAAGCCCCAGGAGAATCTGAGCAAATGCTATCGAAACTGTCGCTAACATTGACAGGGACTAAGACAGAGGGTAGTGAGTGTGATTGAATGTCTATAAGAAAAAAAAGGCATTATTAAGACTTTATATAAAGCAGGGATGTAGAGGCTTAGATATCACCTACTGGATATCAAAAGAAAAACACCTGCTTTGCAACATCCTAAAGAAAGACTTTTATATAATAAATCTCATTTCTGGGGGGGGGGGGAAGCAGAATACACTTCCATTAATGTCTAGGCAGAGAAATAGTCCATTAAACACCATGAACAACCAAGGAGGCACAGCATCTCAGAAAGAAAGAGAAAAATCTCCAGAAAATAAGCTTACAGATCTAGAAATATGTGACTTAAATTACAAAGAATTCAGGATGGTACTTCTGAAAAAACTCAGTGAGATCCAAAACAACTCAAATCAACAATTTCAGGAATTGAAAAAGCAACTAGATTAGCAGAGAAAGGAGATTGAACCCCTCAAAAAGAACCAAATAGAACTTCTGGAGATGAAGAACACACTGCATGAGTTGAAAAATGAAATAGAAACCTTGGGAAATAGAGTTGACCAAAGGGAAGAAAGGATCAGTGATATCAAAGATAGAAATCTAGAAATAAATCAGAAGGAAGAAGAGAAAAACCTAAGAATGAAAAATAAGGAAAGAGAAATACAAGAACTAGCTGATACCATCAGGAGAGGAAACATAAGAATAATGGGCATTCTCAAACGGGAGGAAAAGAAGCAGTGATTAGAAAGCATTTTCCGAAAATAGTTGACAAGAAGTTCAAATTCAAGAAGTCAACAGAACACCCAATTATCTCAACCCAAAAAACGCCTTCTCCAATACATATTAAAGTTATCAAAAATTTATGACAAAGAAAGAATGCTCAGGGTAGCCAGGGAAAAGAAAATGATAACTTTTAAAGGAAAACCCATTATATTATAGTCAGACTTCTCAGCACAAACCTTACAAGCCAGAAAGGAGTAGAATCAAATATTCAAACTATTAAATGAAAGGAACTAACATCCAAAAATAATGTATCCAGCAAAATGAGGGAGAGATAAAGACCTTTCCAGACATACAAAAATTGAGGGAATTCTCCACTACAAGGCCTACACTACAGGAAATACTGAAAGGGGTCAGTTCAACTAATACAAAATGACAAAAATGACAAAAAATATCTAGGAATAAATCTAACAAAATATGTGAAGAACCTATATGATGAAAACTATAAGACCCTATTAAAAGAAATCAAAGAAGTTACAAAAAAATGGAAAGATATTCCAAGTTCTTGGATTGGAAGAATCAACATAGTTGAAATGACCTCATTACTTAAAGCATTATATAGATTTAATGCAATCCCTATCAAAATCCCATTGACATTTTTTAAAGAAATAGAACAAAAAATCATCAGATTTGTATGGAAGCACAAAAGACCTCCAATTGCCAAAGCCATTCTGACAAAAAAGAACAAGGCTGGAGGCATCACTCTGCCCTACTTCAAATTATACTCCAATGTGACAATAATCAAAATGGCACGGTATTGGCAGAAAACCAGACACACAGACCACTGGAACAGAATCAACAGTCCAGAAGTAAACCTATGTGTATATGGGCAAATAATATTTGTCAAAAAAGCCAAAAACATACAGTGGAGGAAAGAAAGTCTTTTTAAACAATGGTGCTGGGAAAACTGGAAGGCTGCCTGCAAAAGAATGAAACTATACTGTTGTCTATCACCACACACCAAAATTAACTCAAAATGAAACAAGGACCTGAATATAAGACCTGAAACAACAAAGCATATAGAAGAAAACATAGAAACTAAACTCACGTAACTTGGAATTAAAGAGGATTTTATGATTTTGATCTCAAATGCAAGGGAAGTAAAAGCAAAAATAAGTGAATGGGACTACATCAAACTAAAAAGATTTTGCACAGCAAAAGAAACTGTCAACAAAGTAAAGAGACAACCATTCTAATGGGAAAATGTATTTGCAAGTAACACCTCCAATAAGAGCCTAATATCCAAAAAATACAAAGAACTCATACAACTCAATAACAACAAAAAAACAAATGATCCAATTAAAAAATGAGTAGAGGACTTGAACAGACACTTCTCTCAAGAAGACATACAAATGGCCAACAAATATGAAAAGATGCTCAACATCACTAGCTATTAAGGAAATGCAAATCAAAACCACAATAAGATACCACTTCGCACCTGTTAGAGTAGCCGTTATCAACAGGACAAGTAACAACACATGTTGGAGAGGATGCAGAGAAAAAGGAACCCTCATACACTGCTGGTGAGACTGCAAATTAGTATAGCCACTGTGGAAAACAGTATGGAGTTTCCTCAAAAAAACCTAAGAATTGATCTACCATATGATCCAGCAATCCCTCTACTGGGTTTTTACCTCAAAGACTTGAAAACCCATATCTGAAAAGATATTTGCACACCGATTTTCATAGCAGCATTATTCACAGTGTCCAGGAAGCAACTGACGTGTCCTACAATAGATGATTGGATAAAGAAGCTGTAGTACATATACACGATGGAATATTATTCAGCCATAAGAAGGGATGAAATACTGCCATTTGCAACAACATGGATGGACCTTGAGATAATCATGCTAAGCAAAATAAGCCAGACAGAAAAAGCTGAAAACCACATATCACTTATATGTGGGAAATAAACCTAAATGAAACAATGAAGAGGACAAATAAAGACTCATGGACATGGACTATAGACTAGTGGTTACCAGATGGTGGTAAAGAGAGGTGAAGGGGTAGGTAGATGGGGTAAAAAAGGTCAAATATGTGGTGACAGAAAAAAATCTAACTATGGGTGGTGAACACACAATGCACTATATATATTATATACACATATATGTACATATATACACACATACATGCGCACACACACACACACACACACACACACACACCTTACTGTTGAATTGTACACCCGAATCTTACTGGATTTAATTAACCAATGTCACCATAAGAAAAAAAGATTTCAAAAAAAGAAACTTTTGTACGCTTTTTATGGGCATGTAAATTGGGCAACTGTTATGGAAAACTGTATGAATCTTTCTCAAAAAAATTAATAATAGAATTACCATATCTCCAGCAATCTCACTTCTGGATATGTTTCCACATGAATTGAAATCAGGATCTCAAAAAGGTATCTGCCTTCCTATGTTCATTGCAGCTTATTCACAATGACCATAGCATGGAAGCAACCTAAATGTCCATTAACAGATGAATGGACAAAGAAAATGTGGTATTTACAGACAATGAAATATTATTTAGCCTTTAAAAGGAAATCTTGTCTTTTGTAACTATATGGATTCACCCAGAGGACATTAGGCTAAGTGAAATAGAGCCAGACATGGGAATACAAATACTACATAATCCACTGTATATGAGTAATCTAAAATAGTCAAACTCATAGAAGCAGAGAGTAGAGTGGTTGTTACCAGGGGCTTAGGAGAGGGTAAAATAAGCAGGTGTCAATCAAAGGGTACAAAGTTTTATTTAGGCAAAGACGAATCAGAGTACTCCACCAACTTTTACCAAGACCTTATGGCTTTCAAAAACAAACAAGACTGGATTAGGCTTGGCCCCATGTACCCAGTGGGGATGTGAGGACTTATGCTAAAGTCAGAGTTCAATGGGCATGTGAAGAAGAATTGCATTTCCAAGCCTTTGGATATTGGTGCATAGGTGACCATGATCTCCACAACATCTAACACCAGAACAAGAGGGAAACTAATAATACTCTCTGGCTTTGGGTCTGAAGCCACCACTAATGGGAATCTTACCTAGACTCTACAATGGTGTGCCCACTCAGGACACTTCAGTACTCCATTGTTATGGCCTTCACTATTAAATGCATTATTGGTCTAGATATATTTTCTACATGAACCCCTACTTGCATTCACCCCTGAATTTTTCTGATAAAAACTGTCACTTTAGGAAGGCAGGTGGAAGACTGCGAAACTAACCAACTATCAGCATCTAGTGCCTTGTTTCTCAAAAACAACTTCCAAGGGAAGAAAAAGAAAAAGAAATAATGCCCATATTGATGAGCTAAGTGTGACAATTTCTCCATTTATTAACTCAATGGATTTGGGCATATGTCATTGTGTGTATAGAAATCCAGTAATTATAAGCAGCTCAGTGATATAGAACTGAGGAATTCGTTGTATTGAATATTGTGACCATGAAAGCTACTGTCCCTAATGAGGGTTTGAAATTCTTTACTAGATAATGCCAAGACCCTATGAAACATCTCTGTCCACGTGGATGATTGAGATCAGTTTGCCATATGTGAAATGGGTTGAATTGCATCACTAATGTCCTTCCATGAGGCTACATAAATTCCCTAATTGTCATCAAAGCATAGTCATGACCTAGAAACATTCTAGACCCAGAGTGAACACTCTATTGATCAGTTGTCCCCAAACCCAGGGTACCAATCTGTGGCCTGTTAGGAACTGGGCCACATAGCAGGAGGTGAGCAAGCAAAGCTCATCTATATTTCCAGCTGCTCCCTAGCACTAGCATCATCACCTCAGCTCCACCTCAGATCATCAGGCATTAGATTCTCATAGGATTACTGGTTCCTGGTGCTAAAAAGGTTGGGGACCACTGCTATTGAGGACATCCTTAAAGTGGGCCCAAACAAGGGTATCATTTAACAAGGACTAAATAACCTATTGATCCACATGTGTCAACATGGCTGAACCATTTTTACAGACAAGGCACCCAGTACCTAATTAAAATTCCTGTGAATGATCTATAAGGGGTACAATGGCTCATTCCAGAGAAGACTGCCAAGGTAGGCCAATGACCATTCTGCTTCAGCAAATGAAAATGAGGCCCAGCTATTGGTATAACTATTTGGCTACTTGCAATCTCATATTCTTCATGTAAGTTCTCGAGCACACTTCTATTAAGTTATCTAGAAGGCCACTCCTTTCAATGGGGCCACAATCAAAAGAATGTATTTGAGGCTCTTCAGCAGGCCTCTCAGGTTACCCTTTCTGTTTGCTCTTTGAGATACAATTCTCAGCAACACTTCTGTTTATCAATTAAAGTCTGGGGCAGAAGGCTACTATCACAGGGCAGAGACACCCATTGGGGTGTCTGACAGAGTCTACTAAAAGATATAAATCCTTCGTGAGAAAATTACTGGCCTGTAATTGGGCCCTGGTCTTTTAGTGTATCACCTATGCTGTAAAGAAATATTACAATTCGAATTACAAATGAAAGTTATGCATACTTTGACTTTTGTTCTCTAATTATCTTAGGATATTTATAACTAAGGTCAAAGGAACTATAAATGTTCCATAAAATACAATCTTAATACATATTAATGAACCAATGGAAATAATATCTTCTACTGAGTTTAATTAAAACAAATTAAAGTTACCTATAATTATTATACTTACTAGTATGTTCTTCTTCTTTAGACGTTTTTTGTTTCTTCACTTGCATTTGTGTTTTTGATACTGAGTCTTGAACCTCAAGCATAAGCTTTTCATCTGTTACATCATCCTGAGCTACATAAAAAGAATCACTTAGTCAAATAAATTGAAAAAAGAGATGGTGAAAACTGTTTTCACTTACTGTTCAACTCCTAACTTTCAAATTTATAACCAGTATACAAAAGAATTCCTTCTCATTTTTATAAAGTTACAGGTAAATTATCACAATGCCAGATATAATATAAAATAGAGGAGTTGTAATGGATACGTGTTGAAACTGTCTCATTATTTTATTAGTAATTCTAGGCATCAAATGTACTTTATATTATTCTCTATTTTTCCTAGGATTTTTATACTTAAGTTAAAACTTAATCCTAGAATTAGACAACAGCAAAATGGAGGACTGGGAAGCTGCAGGCCCTTGTTACGCCATGGTGACACTGACTTAATGACAATATACAGACCAAAATACCTTTTTGAGAACTCTAAGAACCAATTAAGAAGCTGTATCACCCAAGCAAATTTTTACCAAGAAAAAAACTGCACCAAAAAGGGTAGGAAAGGTTATGGCATTTTGCCCACCTTAGCCCCAGCTTTTCCCTGTCACAGTGTGCCAGAATCACAAGGAACCCTCCCAATTTTTAGCTCACTCCTCCCTCAGAATGAAAAAGGTGGAGCTTTCATCCAACTTTCTGGCACGTTTAGGAGCTGCCTGAGTGACTGCTTTCTGTCTTGCCTGACTTGAAATGCTAATGAGAACAACTGCATAATTAGATACTAGGCTGGAGGCTGCTGAGACCAAAGGAAAGCCTCATAGCACATTAGAACTGCAGGGATTACACAGTTCTGCAAATAATAGGAGAGCAAGTGATTACAGGCAGAGGAATAATACAGAAAACAAAAACAAAAGCTCCTGAAAAGGAAATCCTGTTATTTCCTTAGGAGCCTCTTAGGAAAATTAACAGTTAAATGCAACCATATATACTGAAATAAAAGAGCACAAACAAACTCAGAGAAGACACATCCCCCAGGAAGGTTTGAGAAGTATCAGAACCTCTATGCTATGGTGATTAGTCAAGGTATTCCCCTGCACAAAGCCAATTTGTAAAGACTAAGAGAGGTGACTGTGTTTTCAAATTCCCAAATATGAACAAAATATGACAAAGCATACAAAAAATAAAAAGAAAAACATGCCCCCAAAGAAACAAAATAAAGCTTTAGAAACCAAACCTAAAAAAACCCCACAGGTTTCTGTCTTAAAGATTCTTAGTGAGCTGAAAGAGAATACAGACAACTATATAATTTTTTTTAAAAAATGATGCATGATGAAAATTAGAATATCAACAATTATAGAAATTATTTTAAAAAAACAAATTCTGGAGCTAAGCAATACAATAATTGAATTGAAAAATTCACTAGAGGGCTTAACAATAGTCTTGGCCAGGAAGAAAAAGCAAACCTCAAGACAGGTCATTTGAAATTATTGAGTCTGCAGGGCAAAACAAATTAAGAAAAGTGAAGAGAGCATAAAGACTTATGAGAAAATATCAAGTGGACCCATTATGAACCTCTCAGAAGAAAAGATAGAGAAAAAAAAGGAGCACAAAGTTTATTCGAAGAAATAATGACAAAAACTTACCAAATTTTAAAAAAGAAATTGATTTATAAATTCAACATGCTAGATGAACTCCAACTATGAAGAACCAATGAGACCTACACTGAAACACATTATAGTCAATCTGTCAAAAGTCAAAGAGAAAATCTTAAAAGCAATAAGAGAAAAGTAACATGTCACATACAAGGAGAATACTAGTGGACTTCTCAGCAGAAATAATGTAGGCCATAAAACAATAGCCAAGAAGTGGAGACAACCTAAATGTTCATAGACAGATGATTGGATAAATAAAATACAGTA
>CM053513.1:17140994-17436755 GCA_028627145.1 Eidolon dupreanum | reverse complement strand
ACCTTTGACACTGACTCTTGAGGCTCAAGCACAACCTTTGAATCAGGCACCTCTTCATGAGCTATATAAATAAATCCATTTAGACTCCTTCAGAGAACAATCAGAACCATGGTAGAATACCTATACTTTCGATTTGTCCAAGGAGGCAGCAAAAGTTTCTCTCAATTTCATAGAGTTATACGGTATACATTTCCAACTCTGACTGAATTTCCCTGGTCAGTCAAAAGAGAGACCAAACTCTAAGACAGCTATGGCATCGTTTCCCTATTTAATGCTTCCAGGTCACCGAGATGAGCCCAAAAGCCAGCCGCCTCTGCACGTGGATCATACACTATGTATCTTGTGAGCTCTAGGTCCTGAAACGGACGGACAGCACATGTCCCCAGAAGCTGTTGACACACATGCCTTTGTGGAAAGGCAATGTAAAATCCTTTGGAATCACATTGCTCCATGACCTCAAGAGACCTGACAGACCTGGGTGGTTGCTTACATACTGAAATTCACTGTTGTTAAACTTAGTGAATGAGAATGACATCTTTTAAGCTCTATTACAAGAGATCTTTCATTTCAGAGTGTGCTGATTGTGGTCAGATGCCTGAACAGTTGGAAAAAATTGTAAGGAATATAAAAGTTGCACACTTAAGACCCTCTCCATCTTAATTCAGGTAGTATTTGGGCTGCAACAGTTTTGACCCACATGAGGTGATTCAGCTTTCACACTGAAAAACATCATGACTATCTTACAGATAGTGCAGTTTCCCTGTTTGGTCCTCACAGGACTAGGAACAACAGACAGCAAGACTGTTGCAAAGACTCAGAATTCCAGATTTGTTATTGTCAATTTATGGTTGTAGAGGTCAGTGAAACTTTCTCATAAGATGTGTCAATCAGTTTTGACAAAATCAGATCTTAATTCCCAAATTTCCAGGCATGCACCATTAATTCCTGACCACACAGAAGACTGATGTAAAAATGGCAATCATGTGCCCCCTACTGATGATGTGGTCAATGTCCTTAACAAAGACCCATGGATATGATTATCATACCATGGGTTCTCAAAGGAATAGATTGAGAGTCTCTTCACCAAGTTACTCATGGTCAGATTATGGATGATGGAAGACTCTACATGGAACCACACCTAGGATCCACAAGGTAGTGGTCACTATGAATAATAAGCACTAGTATCTGGCCTCTACCACTGAATCTTGATATGAATCAGAGAAACCCATAATCTTTACTAGGGGTTATACCCAGGCATTCTTTTCTGCAGTAGATATGAGGAACTATGGAAAGATAGAGATCAACTGGCATGTGAGAAAATGTTGCATTACTTGGGACATTTTGATACGGAATCAATGCAAACTGTGATCCCCACAAGCACTGTCAACAGGATGAAGGGCAAACATACCATGTTATCCGGCTTGGAGACACCACTACTAAAGGAAACTTCCTTCCAAGCCAGCTTTAGGTAGATTCAACTGTTATTGCCTCCACTATTGAATGTATATATTATTTGTACATAGATGTATTATGTATAAGACACATCACTTGCATTAGCCCCCAAGTTCTGACATAATTTGTAGTAGTTACAGTATGCTCTGGAGGATCCCCAAATGGACCTCCATCTTGCATTCACCTGGAGCTCTTATCCCCATTTGGTTGTTGAGCTTTTGATTTCTGTGATACCTCTGTTCACCCATTGGATCCTATTGCAAAGAAACGCTGACATAGGTCAATCTGAAACAGTCATTTCTTTTGGACCAATAATCTCTCAGGGCTGGCTGAAATGTACACACCTTCAATGTGACAATTACCAGCTGGTTATTATGCTTGGTGAAGACTAAGCACATAAATCATGGGTGTAAAATAGTCTGAAGATCAGGGGATTAAAAAAAATGTATCAAAACTTTGCTTTAATTCTTTATTTAACTTAGGATACTCACATTTTAAATCAAACTATGAACTCATTTATCATATTTATACTTACAAATCAGTCCATCCCTTCGAGTCCTTTTTTTCTTGTCTTGGATTTGGATCTTTGACAATGACTCTTGAGACTCAAGCACAATCTCTGAATCAGGTACTTCATCAGCTATATAAAGAAATCCATTCAGACCAGTTAATAGAAAAATCAGAAGTATTGTGAAATACCTATACTTTAAATTTGGCAAGCATGACACAAAAGTTTGTCTCAGTTTCATAGAGTTATATGGTATATATTCCAAACTATGGCTGAGTTTCCTGGTGTGTCAAACGAGAGACCTAACTCTAAGAGTGCTAAGGAAGATTTTCCCTAGTTAATGCTTATAGTTCACCAATATGGGACCCAAAGTCAGTGAACTCTGAAGGTGCATCATACTCTATGTCTCTTGTGAGCTCTAAGTCCTGAAACTGATGGACAGCACATGTCCCCACTAGCTGCTGAGACTCATGTCTTTAATAAAAGAGAATGTAAAGTCCTTTTGAATCACATTGCTCAGTGACCTGAAGAGAACTGACAGAATTGGGTAGGATGTCTGCATGCTGAAAGAAGCAATGTTTTTAAACTTAGTGAGTGAGACTGACATCTTGTGAGCTGTATTACAAGAGACCTTTAATTTCAGAGTGTGCTAACTGTGGTCACTTTCCTAAAGAAGTGGAGAAAAATAGGAAGGAATATAAAATTTGCAAACCTAAGACCATCTTCATCCTCTGCTGAGCACTGTTCGGGCTCAAACAGTTTTGGTCCACATGAGGTGGGTGAGCTTCCACATTGAAAAACAATGGCAACCTTTCCAGACAGTGCAGTATCCCGGAGAGCCATTCCTGTGGCCTCTTCAGTCCTTACAGGACTGACAAGAGACAGCAAGACTGTTGCAAAGGCTGAGATTCTAGATTTGCTATTGTCAGTCCTATGGTTGTAGAGGTCAATGAAACTTTATTATAAGACATGTCAACTGATTTTGACTAAATCAGATCTTAATTCCCAAATTTCCAGGCATGCATCATTGACTCCTGACCGCATAGAAGAGTGATGCAAAAATGACTGTCATGTGCCCCCTAATAATGATGTGGGTAATGCCCTTAACAAAGACCTATGGATATGATTATCACACCATGGATTCTCAAAGGAATAGATTTAAAGTATCTTACCCAAGTTACTCATGATCAGATTATGTATGATAGAGTACTCAACATGTAACTGCAACTAAGATCCACAGGCTGGTGGTCACTGTGAATAATAAGCACAGTACCCGACCTCTACCACTGAATCTTGACATGAATCATAGAAACCCATTTATATTTACTCCGATCTTAGCATTCAAAAATAGGCATTTGTGTCCAAAATTTGGCTGAAAATTCCTGGTGAGTCAAATGAGAGATCTAACTCTTAGAGAGCTAAAAAAGTAATTCCCTAGTTAATGCTTACAGTTTACTGAAATGGGACCAAAAGCCAGTGGACTCTGGAAGCTCAGTCATACATTATGTCCCTTGTGAGCTCTAAGTTCGGAAACTGATGGACAGCACATATTCCCCCAAGTTGTTGACATTCATGCTTTTAATGAAAGAGAATGCAAAGGTCTTAAGAATTACATTGCTCAGTGACCTGAAGAGACCTGACACTTGAGTACGTTGTCTGCATAACAAAAGAGGTAACCTTGTAAAACTTAGTGAGTGAGAAAGACATTTTGTGAGCTATATTACAAGAGTCCTTTGATTTCACAGTGTTCTGGCAGTGGCCATTTTGCCTAAAGAAGGGGGAGAACAGTAATAAAAAATATAAAAGGGTGCAAACACCAAGACCATCTGCGTCCTCCACTGAGCTTTCTTTGGGCTCCAACAATTTAGCCCAATTGTGGTGAGTTTTCACAATGAAAACATAGTTGACTACTTTTTTGGAAAGTGCAGAGTCCCAGCAAGCCACTCTGGGGTCCTCTTCAGTCACACAACACTGAGAACAACGGATGACAAGACAGTTGCAAAGACTCAGATATCTGGATCTGCTTTTGTCAATACCACGATACTAGAGGTCAAAGAAACTTTCTCCTGAGACGTATCAATTGGTTTTGACAAAATCAGGTCTTTATTCACAAATTTCCAGGCAAGCATCATTGACTCTTCTCCACACAAAAGAATGATGTAAAAATGGTAATCATGATCCCCTTACTGATGATGTGGGCAATAGAAAGAACTATGGGTCTGATTACCATACAATGTAGTCTCAAAGGGATAGATTGATAGTCTCCACCAATGTACTCATGTTTAGATTATGGACCATGGAAGACTCAACATGTAGCTCAACCAGGGTCCTCAGGGTTCTGGTCACTATGAATAATAAGCACTAGTCCCTCTACCTCCACCACTGAACCTTGATATGAATCAGAGCAATGCATATACATTTACCCCAATCCCAGCTTTCAAAAAAAAAATAAGACTAGGGCTTATACCTCAGCGGCCATGCCTCCAATAATATGAAGAACTATGGCAAAATGGAGATCAACGGGCAGATGACAGAATGATGCATTTCTTGGGCCTTTTTGATATCGATGCACTGGGAACTGTAATCCCCACCACACCTGGTACAAGGATGAAAGCCCAACATAAAATGTTCTCTGATTTGGGGCCACCACTACCAAGAGAAAATTTTTTCCAAGCCAGCTTAAGGTAGATTCAATTGTTATTGCCTCTATAATTTAATGTATGTATTATTGGCCTATAGATGTACTATGTATAAGACATATCACTTGCATTAACTGCCAGGTTCTGACAGAAATTGCTGCAGTCATGGTACACTCTGGAGGATCTCCAAAGGGACATCCATCCTGCCTGCACCTGGAACCCTCTAATTTGCATTTCGTTGTTGAGATTCTAGTCACTGTGATAGCTCTATTTACCCCTTGGAGTCTATTAGAAAGAGACACTAACACAGGTCAGTTGAAGCATGTGTTTCTTTTGGACCAGTAATCTCCCAGGGTTGGCTGAAATGTACACACCTTTGATGAGACAATTATTCATGGGTTATTCTCCTGGTGAAGACTAAGCTCATGAATCATTTACATAAATCAGACTCAGGAACAGAATCCTCAAACAGATTGTATGAAAAACGTTGGTTTTGTTTTCTAGTTATCTTAGGATATTCACATTTTAAATCAAAATATGCACTCATTTATCATATTCATACTTACGAATAAGTCCATCCCTTTGAGTCCATTTTCTCTTGTCTTGAATTTGGATCTTTGACAGTGACTCTTGTGTCTCAAGCAAAGCCTTTAAATCAGGAACTTCTTCATCAGCTATGTAAAGAAATCCATTTAGACTACTTAATAGAAAAATCAGAAGTATTGAGAAATACCAATACTTTAAATTTATACAAGTAGGCAGCAAAAATTTCTCTTAATTTCATAGAGTTATATGGTATTCATTCCCCACTCTGGCTAAGTTTCCCTGGTAAGTAAAAAGAGAGACCTAATTCTAAGAGAGCTAAGGAAGCAATTCCTTTGCTAATGCTTACAGTTCACTGAGATGGTACCTAAAGCCAGTGTACTCTGCAAGCTGGATCATACTTTATGACTCTTGCAGCTTTAAGTCCTGAAACTGATGGAGAGCACATGTCTGCACTAGCTATCGACACTCATGTCTTTAATGAAAGAGAATGTAAAGTCCTATGGAATCACCATTGCTCAGTGACCTGAAGAGACCTGACAGCCTTGGGTAGGTTGTCTGTATGATGAAAGAGGTACCTTGTTGAACTTAGTGAGCAAGAATGATATCTTGTGAGATGTATTACAAGACCTTTGATTTCAGGGTGTACTGACAGTGGCTACTTTGCCTAAAGAAGTGGAGAAAAATAGTAAGGAATATAAAGGATGCAAACATAAGACAATCTCCATCCTCAGCGGAGCACTATTTGGGCTCCAACAGTTTGGCCCACAAGAGGTAGGTAAGTTTCCACACTGAAAACTAAGGATGACTACCTTTTCAGACAGTGCAGTATCCTGGAGAGCTATTCTGGTGGCCTCTTCTGTGAACAAGGGACTGAATACAACATGCGGCAACTTTTGCAAAGATTCAGAATTCTAGATCTGCTATTGTCAATCCTATGGTTGTAGAGGTCAATGAAACTTTCTCATAAGACGTGTCAATCAGTTTTGACAAAATGAGATCTTAATTCACAAATTTCCAGACATGCACCATTGATCCTGCCCACTCAGAAGAGTGACGTAAAAGTAATAATCATGTGCCCCCTACTGATGACATGGGCAATGGTCTCACTAAAGTCTTATGGATCTAATTACTACAGAATGGGGTTTCAAGGAATACATTGATAGCCTCTTCACCAAAGTACTCATAGTCAGATTATGAACAATGGGGGACTCAACATGTAACCTCAACTAAGATCCACAAGGTGATGGTCACTATAATTAATAAGTGCTAGACCCTCTACCTCTACCACAGAATCTTGATTTAAATCAGAGAAACCCATATACATTTACCCAATTTTAGTTTTCAAAAATAAATGAGACTAGGGGTTATACCCAATACCACATGTACCGGCATGTCTGTAGTACATATGAGGAACTATGGCAAAGATAGAGATCAATTGGCATGTGAGAGAATGTTGCATTTCTTGGGACATTTTGATACTGATTCACTGCAACTGTGATCCCACAAGATCTGGTTGCAAGATGAAGAACAAACATATAATGTTCACTGCTTTAGGGCCACCATTACCAAGAGAAAAATTTTCCAAGCCAGCCTAAGGTAGATTCAATTGTTATTGCCTTCACTGTTGAATGTATGCATTATTGGCATATAGATGTATTATGTATGAGACACGTCACTCGCATTAACTCCCAGGTTCTGACAGAATTTTCTGTAGTTACGGTATGCGGGGAGGAAATCCAAAGAGATATCCATCTTGCCTTCACCTGAAACCCTCTCATCCGCATTTGGTTGTTGAGCTTCTGATCACTGTGATAACTCTATTTACCACTTGGAGCCTACTGCAAGGAGACACTGACACAGGTCAATCTGAGGCACATGGACCAGTAATCTCCCAGGGCTGAAATGTACACACCTTTGATGAGACAATTAATTATTGGCCAGTTATTGCCTTTGTTGAAGATTAAGCACATAATTCATAGGTATAAAGCAGTCTTAGGATCAGAGACCTCAAACAAATGTATGGAAAATTTGCTTTTTTTCTCTGGTTACCTTAGGATATTCACATTTTAAATCAAACTATAAACTTATTTATCACATTGATACTTACAAATCAGTTCATCCCTTTGAGTCCCCTTCCTTTTGTCTTGAATTTGGATCTTTGACACTGACTCTTGAAGCTCAAGCACAACCTTTGAATCAGGTATCTCTTCATCAGCTATATAAAGAAATCCATTTAGACCACTTAATAGAAAAATCAGAAGTATTGTGAAATACCTATACTTTAAATTTGTACAAATATGAAGAAAAGTTTCTCTCAATTTTATAGAGTTATGTAGTAATTATTCCAAATTGTGGTTGAAATTCCCTGGTGAGTCAAATGAGAGACCTAACTCTAAGAGAGCTAAGGAAGCAATACCCTAGTTAATTCTTACAGTTCACTGAGATGAGCCCAAAAGTCAGTGGACTCTGCACCTGGGTCATACACTATTTATCTTGTGAGCTCTAAGTCCTAAAACTAATGGAGAGCACATATCCCCCCAAGTTGTTGACACTCATACATTTAATGAAAGAGAATGTAAAATCCTTTGGAATTACATGGCTCAGTGGCCTGAAGAGTCGTTACAGACTTGAGTATGTTACCTGCATAACGAAAAGGGCAACCTTGTTAAACTTAGTGAGTGAGAAAGACATTTCGTGAGCTATATAACAAGAGTCCTTTGATTTCAGAGCATGCTGACAGTGGCCATTTTGCATGAAGAAGGGGAAAACAATAATAAGGAATATAAAAGGATCCAAACACCAAGACCATCTCTGTCCTTCGCTGAGCTCCAACAGTTTTGGGCTCCAACAGTTTGGCCCACCTGTGGTGAGTTTTCTCACTGAGAAACATAGATGACTACTTTTCCTGAAAGTGCAGTGTCCCAGTAAACCACTCTGGGGTCTTCTTCAGACCACATGGGACTGAGAACAACAGATTGCAAGACTGTTGCAAAAACTCAGATATTTACATCTATTTTTATCAACCTCACCATTCTAGAGGTCAATAAAACTTTCTCATGAGACGTATCAATTGGTTTTGACAAAATCAGTTCTTAATTCACAAATTTCCAGGCAAGCACCATTGACTCTTCCCTGCACAAAAGAGTGATCTCAAATTGGTAATCATGAGCCCCCTACTGCTGATGTGGCAAGGGAAAGAACTATGAGTCTGATTACCACACAATGTGGTCTCAAACGGATAGACTGATACACTTCACCAATGTACTCATGTTCAGATTATGGACCATGGAAGACTCAACATGTAGCCCCAGCTATGGTGTTCAAGGTGCGGTCACTATGAATATTAAGTGCTAGTCTCTCTACCTCCATCTTTGAATCTTGATATGAATCAGAGCAATGCATTTACATTTACTCCAATCCCAGCTTTCAAAAATAAAAAAAAAAGGCTAGGGTTTATACCCCAGCACCATGCCTCCAATAGATATGCAGAACTGTGGCAAAGATAGGAATAAACAGGCAGGTTAAAGAATCTTGCACTTTTGAGCAATTTTGATATTGATGCACTGAGAACTGTAATCCCCACCATCCCGTATACCAGGATGAAGGGCCGACATATAATGTTCTCTGGTTTGGGGCCACAACTACCAAGAGACTATTTTTTCCAAGCCAGCCTAAGGTAGATTCAATTGTTATTGTCTCTATTATTGAATGTATGCATTATTGGCATATAGATGTATTTTGTATAAGACACATTGCTAGCATTAACTACCGGGTTCTGACAGAATTTGCTGAAGTTACGGTATGCCCTGGAAGATCTCCAAACAGACATCCATCCTGCCTTCACCTGGAGCCCTCTCATCCCCATTTGATTATTGAGCTTCTGGTCTCTGTGAAAGCTCTGTTCATCCATTGGAGCCTATTGCAAAGACACAATAACACAGTCTAGTGCGAAGAACCCATTTCTTTTGGACGAGTAATCTTCCAGTGTTGCCTGAAATTTACCCTCTTTTGATGAGACAATTATTGGCCAGTTATTACCCTTAGTGATGACTAAGCACATGAATGATAGGTGTAAAAAGGTCTCAAGATCATAGATTTCAAAGAAAATATATGAAAAAAATTTGTTTTTATTCTCTACTAATCTTAGGATATTCACATTGTAAATCAAACTATGAACTCATTGATCTTATTTATACTTACGGGTCATTCCGTCCCTTCGAGTCCCCTTCTTCTTTTGAATTTGGATCTTTGACACTGACTCTTGAGGCTCTAGCACAACCTTTGAGTCAGGTCCTTCTTCATGAGCTACATAAAAAAATCCATTTAGACCACTTAACAGGAAAATCAGAAGTATTGTGAAATACCTATACTTTAAATTTGGACAAGTATGAAGCAAAAGTTTCTCTCAGTTTCATTGAGTTATATAGTATATATTCCAAACTCTGGCTGAGTTTCCTAGTTAGTCAAATGAGAGACCTAACTCTAAGAGAGCTAAGGAAGCAATTACCTAGTTAATGCTATGACTCTCAGTATTGGGAACAAAAGCCATAGGCCCTGTAAGCCCGGCCATACTCTATGACTCTTGTGATCTCTATATCATGATACTGATGGATAGGACATATCCCCACAAGATGTTGTGACTCATACCTTTAATGAAAGAGAATATAAAGGCCTTTGGCCTCACATTGCTCAGTGACCTGAGAGATCTTAGAGACTTAGGTAGGTTGCTTGCATGAGGAACGAGGCAAACTTGTTAAACTTAGTGAGTAAGAATGACATCTTATGAGCTATATTACAAGATATATTTAATTTCACAGTGTGCTGACAGTGGCCATTTTGCCTAAAGAAGTGGAGGACAATAATAAGGAATATAAAATGATGCAAAGACCAAGACCATCTCTGTCCTTGCTAAGCTCTATTTGGACTCCAACAGTTTTGGCCCACCCATGTTAAGTTTTCACACTGAAAAACATAGTTGACTACTTTTTCAGAAAGTGCACTGTCCCAGCAAGCCACTCTGGAGTCCTCTTCAGTCCACACAACACTGAGAACAACAGATGGCAAGACTGTTTCAAAGACTCAGTTATCTAGATCTGCTTTTGTCAATCCTACAGTTATATCGGTCAATGAAACTTTCTCATAAGACATTTCAATTGGTTTTGACAAAATCAGATCTTAATTAACAAATTTCCAGGCATGCACCATTGACTCCTGACCAGACAGTAGAGTGATGTAAAAACGGTAAATACATGTCCTCTCCTGAAGATGAGGGCAATCGAAAAAATTATGGCTCTTATTACCACACAATGTGGTCTCAAAGGGATAGATTGATAGTCTCTTCACCAAGGTGCTCATGGTCAAATTATGGACCCTGGAGGACTCAACATGTAGCCCCAAATAGGGTACTCAGGGTCATGATCACTATGAATAATAAGTGCTAGTCCCTCTGCCTCTACCCCTGAGTCTTGATATGAACCAGAGAAACCCATATATATTTACCCAATCCCAGCTTTCAAAAATAAAAAAAGACTAGGGATTATACCCAGGCAGCTGTGTCTCCAGTAGATATTAGGACCTATGACAAAGATAAAGATTAATGGGCATGTGGCGGAACGTAGCATTTCTTGGGCCATTTTTATTGATTTACTGCAAACTGTGATCTTCACAAACCCTGGCACCAGGATGAAGAGCAAATATATAATGTTTCCTGGTTTGGGGCCACCATTGCCAAGAAAAACTTTTTTCCAAGCCAGCCTAAAGTAGATTCAATTGTTATTGCCTCTACTATTGAATGTATGTATTATTGGTATATAGATGTATTACATATAAGACACATCACTTGCATTAACTCCCAGGTTCTGACAGAATTTTCTGTAGTTATGGTATGTTCTGCAGGATCTCCAAACGGGCATCCATTCTGCCATCACCTGGAGACCTCTCATCCCCATTTGGTTGTTGAGCTTCTGGTCTCTGTGAAAGCTCTGTTCACCCATTGGAGCCTACTGCAAGGAGACACTAAACAGGTCATTCAGAGGCACCCATTTCTTTTTGTCCAGTTATCTTGCAGGGTTGGCTGTAAGGTACACACCTCTTACAAGACAATCATTGGCCTGTTATTGCCCTTGGTGAAGACAAAGCACATGAATCATGAATATAAAACAATCTCAGGATCAAAGGATTCAAACAAAAGGTATGAAAAACTTTGCTTTTGTTCTCTAGGTAACTTAGGAGAGTCACAGTTTAAATCAACATATGAACTCATTTCTCATATTTATACTTACAACTAAGTCTGTCCCTTCGAGTCCTTTTATTCTTTTCTTGCATTTGAGTCTTTGACACTCGCTCTTGAGTCTTAGGCAAAACCTTTGAATCAGGTACTTCTTCATGAGCTAAATTAAGAAATACATTTAGTCCACTAAGTATTAAAATCAGAAGTATTGTGAAATGCCTATACATTAAATTTGTACAAGTATGCAGCAAAAGTCTCACTCAATTCCATAGTTATATAGTATATATTTCAAGCTATGGCTGAGTTTCCCTGATGAGTCAAATGAGAGACCTATATCTAAGAAAGCTAAAGAAGCAATTCCCCAGTTAATGCTTACAGTTCTCAGAGATGGGAACAAAAGCCATCAGCCCCTGCCAGTGTGTCATACTCTATAACTCTTGTGAGCTCTATATCCTGACACTGATGGACACCAAATATCCCCAAAGCATTGAGATTAAAGCCTTTAATGAGAAAGAATGTAAAGGCCTTTGGAATCATACTTCTCCACACTGAAAGAAACCTTAGAAACTTGGGTCAGTTGCCTGCATAATGAAAGAGACAACCTTGTTTAACTTGGTGAATATGAATGACATCTTGTGAGCTATATTGCAATGGACCTCAGATTTAAGAGTGTGCTGACAGTGGCTACTTTGTCTAAAGAAGAAGAAAATCGTAAGGAATATAAAAGGATCCAAAAACCAAGACCATCTTTGTCCTCAGTGGTGCACTACTTGATCTCCAACAGTTTAACCCACATGTGGTAGGTTTCCACACTGAGATGACTTCCTTTCCAGACAGTTCAGTATCCCAGTGAGCCATCCTGGTGGGCTCATCCCTGCACACAGGACTGGGAACTACAGACAGCAAGACTGTTGCAATGACTCAGAATTCTAGATCTGCTTTTGTCGAACCTATGGTTGTAGAGGTCAATGAAACTTTCCCATAAGACGTATCAACTGGTTTTGACAAAATCAGATCTTAATTCATAAATTTCCAGGCATGCACCTTTGACTCCTGCCCAGACTGAAGAGTGATATAAAAATGAAAATCATGTGCCCCCTACTGATGATGTGGCCAATGGCCTTACCAAAGAACTGTGGGTCTGATTAACAGAGAATGGGGTCTCAAAGGAATAGATTGATAGTCTCTTCACCAATGTACTCATGTTCAAATTATAGAACATGGAGGACTCAACATGTATCCCCAACTAGGGTCCACAGGGTGGTGGTCTCTATGAATAATAAGCTCTAGTCCCTCTATCTCTGCCACTGAATCTTAATACGAATCATAGAAACCCATACACATTACCCCAATCTCAGCTTTCAAAAATAAATAAGACTAGGGGTTATATCCAGGCAGCTGTGTCTGTAGTAGATGGGAGAAACTATGGAAAAGATAGAGATCAATTGGCATGTGAGAAAATGTTGCATAACTTGGGACAATTTGATATTGATTCACTGCAAACTTTGATCCCCACAAGCACCAGCACCAGGATGAAGGGCAAACATATAATGTTCTCTGGTTTGGGGCTACCACCCCCAAGAGAAACTTTTTTGCAAGCTAGCCTAAGGTAGATTCAATTGTTATTACCTCTACTAATAAATGTATGTATTATTGGCATATAGATGTATTATGTATAAGACACATTGCTAGCATTAACTACTGGGTTCTGACAGAATTTGCTGCAGTTACAGTATGCTCTGGCAGATCTCCAACGGACATTCCAAACTGCCTTCACCTAGATGCCTCTAATCCCCATTTGTTGTTTGAGCTTCTGTATATGTGAGAGTTGTTTACCCATTGGAGCCTAATGTAAAGAGACACTGACACATATCAGTCAGAGGCACTCATTTCTTTTGGGCTAATTATCTCCACGTGTTACCTAAAGGTACATACATTTTATGAGACAATTATTGGCATGTTATTGCTCTTGGTGAGATTAAGCACATGAATCATGCGTATAAAACAGTCTCAGGATCAGAGCATTCAAACAAAATGTATAAAAACCCTTGCTTTTACTCTAGTTATCTTAGGATATTCACATTTTAAATCAACATATGAACTCATTTATCATATTTAGACTTACGAGCAAGTCCATCCCTTCGAGTCCTCTTATTCTTTTCTTGCATTTGGGTCTTTGACACTCGCTCTTGAGTCTCAGGCACAACCTTTGAAACAGGTACTTCTTCATGAGCTACATAAAGAAATCCATTTAGTCCACTTAACAGAAAAATCAGAAGTATTGTGAAATACCTATACTTTAAATTTGTACAAGTATTCAGCAAAAGTTTCTCTCAATTTTGCAGTTATATAGTATATATTCCAAACTCTGGCTGAGTTTCCTCGTTAGTCAAATGAGAGACCTATGTCTAAGAAAGCTAAGGAAGCAATTCCCTAGTTAATGCTTACAATTCTCAGAGATGAGATCAAAAGCCATCAGCCCCGGCAGGTGGTCATACTGTATGAATCTTGTGCGCACTAAGTCCTGACACCAATGGACACCACATATCCCCACAAGCTGTTAAGACTATGCCTTTAATGAAAGAGAATGTAGAGACCTTTGTAATCATACTTCTCAGTAACCAGAAGAAACCTTAGACCTGGATATGTTGCCCACATGATGAAAGAGACAACCTTGTTAAACTTAGTGAGTGAGAATGACCTCTTGTGAGCTCTATTAAAAACACCTTTGATTTCACAGTGTGCTGACAGTGGCCATTTTGCCTAAAGAAGGGGAGAAAAATAGTAAGGAATATTAAAGATGCAAACATAAGACCATCTCTGTTCTCAGCTGAGCACAATTTGTGTTCCAACAGTTTGGCCCTATGAGGTGGGTGAGTTTCCACACTGGAAAACATGGATGACTTCCTTTCCAGACAGTGCAGTATCCCGGAGAGCCATTCCAGTAGCCTCTTCTGTGCACAAGGGACTGAGAACAACAGACGGCAAGACTGTTGCAAACACTCAGATATCTAGATCTGCTTTCTTCAATGCTACAGTTGTAAAGCTCAATGAAACTTTCTCATAAAACGTGTCAATGGGTTTTGACAAAATGAGATCTTAATTCACAAATTTCCAGGCATGCACCAATGACTTCTGCCTCTCAGAAGAGTGACGTAAAAGTGGTAATCATATACCCCTACTGATGATGTAAGCAGTGGAAAGAACTATGGGTCTGATTACCACACAATGTGGTCCAAAAGGATAGACTGATAGACTTCACCAATGTATTCATGTTCAGATTATGGTGACCATGGAAGACTCAACATGTAGCCCAACTAGGGTTGTCTGAGTGCTGTTCACTATGAATAATAAGCACTAGTCCCTCTACCTCCACCATTGAATCTTGATATGAATCAGAGCAACGCATATACATTTACCCCAGTTCCAGCTTTCAAAAATGAATAAGACTAATGGTTATACCAAGGCAGCCGTGCTTCCAAAAATATGAGGAACTAAGGCAAAGATAGAAATCCACACACAAGTGGAACAATGTTGGACTTCTTGGGACTTTTAGGTATTCATGCACTGGAAACTGTGATCCCCACAAGACCTAACAGCCAGATGAAGGGCAAACACAAATGTTCTCTCTTTTGGGGCCACCACCACCAAGAGAAACTTTTTCCAAGCCAGTCTATGGTAAATTTAATTGTTATTGTGTCTACTATTGAATGTATGTATTATTAACATATAGATGTATAATCTGTAAGACACATCACTTGCATTAACTCCCAGGTTCTGACAGTATATGCTGCAGTTAGGGTTTGCTCTGGAGGATCTCCAATGGGACATCCAGCTTTAACCTGGATACCTGTCATCCCCATTCGGTTGTTGAGTTTCTGGTCTCTGTGATAGCTCTGTTCATCCATTGAAGCCTATTTCAAAGAGACACTGACACGGGTCAGTCAGAGGCAATTGTTTTGTTTGGCCAGTAGTCTCCAGGGTTGAGTAAAATGTACACACCTTCTATGAGACAATTATTGGCCGGTTATTGCCTTTGGTGAAGATTAAACACATGAACAATGGGTATATAAAACAGTCTCAGGATAAGAAGATAAAATGGATCAAAACCTTTGCTTTTGTTCTCTAGTTATCTTAGAATATTCACAATTTAAATCAACATATGAACTCATTTATCATATTTAGACTTACAAGTCAGTCCATCCCTTCGAGTTCTTTTATTCTTTTTTTGTATTTTGGTCTTTGACACTGGCTCTTGAGTCTCAAGCACAACCTTTGAATCAGGTACTTCTTCATGAGCTACATAAAGAAATCCATTTATTCCACTTAACAGAAAAATCAGATATTGTCAAATACCAATAATCTAAATTTGTACAAGTATTCAGCAAAAGTTTCTCTCAATTTCGCACAGTTATATAGTATATATTCCAAACTCTGGCTGAGTTTCCTAGTTAGTCAAATGAGAGACCTAACTCTAAGAGAGCTAAGGAAGCAATTCCCTGGTTAATGCTTACAGTTTATAGAGATGGAACCAAAAACCAGCGAACTCTGCAAGCTGAGTCATACTCTATGACTCTTGTGAGCTCTAAATTGTGACGCTGATGGACAGCACATATCCCCACAAGATGTTGAGACTCATGCCTTTAATGAAAAAGGATGTAAAGGCCTTTGGAATCACATTGCTCTGTGACCTGAAGAGACCTTCGAGACGTGGGTAGGCTGCCTGCATGATAAAAGATGCAACCTCATTAAAATTCATGAGTGAGAATGACATCCTGTGAGCTATATTACAAGAGACATTTGATTTCAGAATGTGCTGACAGTGGCTACTTTGCCTAAAGAAATGGAGGAAATGGTAAGGAATATAAAAGGGTGCAAACTTAAGACCATCGGCATCTTCAGCTGAGCATTATTTGGGCTCTAACAGTTTTGGCCCACATGAGGTGGGTGAGTTTCCACACTAAAAAACATGGATGACTACCTTTCCAGACAGTGCAGTATCCCAGTGAAGCATTCTGGTGGCCTCTTCTGTGCACAAGGGACTGAGAACAACAGACGACAAGACTGTTGCAAAGACTCAGAATTCTAGATCTACTTTTGTCAACCCGACAGTTGTAGAGGTCAATGAAACTTTCTCATAAGACATGTCAATCAGTTTTGACAAAATCAGATCTTAATTCACAAATTTTCAGGGTGCACTATTGCCTCTGGCCTGAACAGAAGAGTGATGTGAAAATGGTAATCATGTACCCCCTACTGATGATGTAGGCAACGAAAAGACTCTGATTACCACACAATGGGGTCTCAAAGGGATAGATTGATAGTCTCTTCACCAAGTTACTCTTGGTCAGATTAAGGACCATGGAGGAGTCAACATGTAGCCTTAACTAGGGTCCACATGGTGGTGGTCGCTATGAATAATAAGTGCTAGTCTCTCTATCTCTACCACTGAATCTTTATAGGAATCAGAGGAATCCATACACATTTACCCCAATCTCAGCTTTCAAAAATAAATAAGACTAGGGGTTATATCTAGGCAGTTGTGTCTCCAATAGATATGAGAAACTATGGCAAAGATAGAGATCAGTGGGCATGTGGGAGAATGTTAAATTTCTTGAGCCATTTTCTTGTTGAACTTGGGTCTCTGTGATACCTCTCTTTACCTATTGGAGCCTATTGCAAAGAGACACTGACACATTCACTCAGAAGCACCCATTTTTTTTGTTTTTTGGGTTTTTTTTTTTTTGGACCAGGGTTGTCTGAAAGGTAAACAGCTTTTATGAGACGATATAGCCTTTATTGCCCTTGGTGAAGACTAAGCACATGAATCATGGTTATAAAACAGTCTCATGATTAGAATATTAAACAAAATGTATCAAAACCTTTGCTTTTGTTCTCTAGTTATCTTAGGATATTCACATTTTAAATCAAACTATGCACTCATTTATCATATTTATACTTATGAGTAAGTCTTTCCTTTTCAATTCTTTTATTCTTTTCTTGCCTTTGGGTCTTTGATACTGACTCTTGAGTCTCAAGAACAACATTTGAATCAGGGACTTCTTCATGAGCTACATAAAGAAATGCATTTAATAGCACAAAAAAAAACATGGTAAAGTGAGAGGCATCCTCAGATCTCTCTCTCCTTGAAATGACAATAAGCTGAACATACAAAACTCAATTAAAAAACACCCAATCTGCAGAGCAGCACATTTAAATGAAGGATCTGTGTATAAGAGCTACTACTGGTCAGAACCTTGGGTGTCGGGTGGTGGACTGGTAGATAAAGAAGTTTCCTCTTGCAGCTTTCTCAGCTCTCTGTAGGAGAAGGGGAGGGGTGAAGGCATGGTGACTTCCCTGAACAGCCCTGCTTGAAAGTGCCAGAACTTATATGCAGCCAGCAGCAGGGTCCAATCATCAGGGCAGAAAGCATAGAAATGAGGCTGGACCACAGAGAAACGACAGCTGATTTTTACCGGCCCCGGTTCAAAACCAAGGTTGAACTGCAGCCCCCATCCCCATCCCAGTGGGATCCTCCCCCCATACCCACTGAGACTGATCACTGTGGAGCCCCAGGGGAATCTGAGCAAATGCTACCAAGACTGAAGCTACCTCTCGCAGCCTTTGGAGCTCCCTACAGGAGGGAGGGGAGAAGGAGCAGCAAGTTCTTGTGGTGAGTTCCCTGAACAGCACTGCCTGGGAAAGTTGCAGCTCCCTGTGACAAGCTGCCTGCAGGGCCCAGTCATCAGGGCAGAAAGCATAGAAGTGGTCAGCAGAGAAACAACAGTTTATTTTTGCCAACTGTGATTGCAAAGCCAAGACTGAGCCACAGCCCCCAAGCCCCAACTCAGAGGGGCCCTTCCACCATACCCTCAGAGATGAAACACCATAGAGCCCCAGGGAAATCTGAACAAATGCTTCTAAAACTGTTGCTAACACTGACAGGGACTGAAACTGAGGGTAGCAAGTGTGATTAAATATCTATCAGAAAATAAAACCACATGTTTAAAGCTTTATATAAAGCAGGGATCCAAGAGGCTTTGACACTACCTACTGGAAACCAAAAGAAAAGTGCCATCTTTGCAACAAGCTAAAGAGAGATCTTTATATAAAAAATCTTCTTTCTGGAAAAAAAGCAGAATACATTTCCATTAATGCCAAAGTGGGGAAATAGCCCATTGAACACCATGAACAACCAAGGTGACAAGGTATCTCAGAAAGAAAGAGAAAAATCTCTAGAAAATAAGGTTATAGACATAGAAATATGCAACCTAAATGACAGAGAATTCAGGATGGTACTTCTGAAAAAACTCAGTGAGATCCAAAACAACTCAAATCAATAATTTCAGGAATTGAAAAAACAATTAGATGAGCAGAGCAAGAAGATTGTAGCCCCCAAAAAGAACAGAAAGATCTTCTGGAGATGAAGAACACACTACAAGAGTAGAAAATGAAATAGCAAGTTTGGGAAATAGAGTTGACCAAATGGCTGAAAGGATCAGTGATATCGAAGACAGAAATCTAGAAACAAATCAGAAGGGAAAAGAGGGAAACCAAAGAATGAAAAATAATGAAAGAGAAATTAAAAAACAAGCTGATACCATCAGTAGAGGAAACATAAGAATAATGGGCATTATCAAAGGTGAGGAAAAGGAACAGGATTAGAAAGCGTTTTCAGGCAAATAGTGGACGAGAATTTCCCAAATCTAGGGAATGAACTGGAGTTTGGAATTCAAGAAGTCAAAAGAACACCCAATTATCTCAACCCAAAAAGGCCTTCACCAAGACACATTGTATTAAATTATCAAAAATCAATGATAAAGACAGAATTCTCAAGGCAGCAGGGGAGAAAAAACAGTGACTTATAAAGGTAAACCTCTTAGATTATCCTCTGACTTCTCAGCACAAATCTTACAAGCCAGAACATGAAATCAAACATTTAAACTATTAAATGAAAGGAACTGCCAGCCTAGAATAATGTATCCAGCTAAGCTCTATTTTAGATATGAAGGGGACATTAAGACTTTTCCAGACATACAAAAATTGAGGGAATTCTCAACTATGAGGCCTGCACTACAAGAAATTCTGAAAGGCATCAGTTCACCTAAAAGAAAATGACAAAAGAAAAAAAAACATGATTAGGAGTAAAGTGACAATACGGAAACCAGATGCAGAGAAGAGTGCACCTCTTACTAAGAACAGGGCATTATCTGCTTAAATAATAATAAGAGAATTGCTATAGCAAGATAGTAATGAATGTTCAACATACATAGGAACAAATTGAGATAACAATGACTGAATAAGGGGGGATTCAAATATCCAAATTCACAAAGGGAAATGGAGATAAGGCACATGCAGAAGAAAATGGATGACTGTATATATAATCCTTTACATATTCATAATGGTAACCACACACCAAAGATTCAGAACTGAAGTATAAAACATAAAACAAGAAGAACCAGAGGAAAAACTCACAAAATCCAACCAAAATAAAGAAAACAGAAACACAAGGACAAGGAAGCAATGGAAACACCGAGTTACCAGAAAGCAAAAAATAAAATGGCTACAAGACCTCCTCATATTTCAATAATCACCCTAAATGTAAATGGATTGAATTCACCAATAAAAAGGCAGACAGTTGCAGAATGGATCAAAAGACAAAACCCAACCATGTGCTGCCTCCAGGAGACACATCTCAGCTCCAAAGACAAATATAGACTCAAAACGAAAGGGTGGAAAATGATATTATGAGCAAATGGCATTCAGAGAAAAGAGGGAGTAGTGGTGCTAATATCAGATGAAATAGATTTCAAAACAAAAAAGGTAAAGAAAGATACTGAGGGACACTTTATAATGATAAAGAGAATAATGCACCAAGAAGACATAACACTTATTAATAGCTATGCTCCCAATCAGGAAACCCCGAAATATGTAAAGTACTTCCTGACAGAATTAAAGGGAGAAACAGACCAAAACACTTTTATAAAAGATATAAAAGGCACCAAAACAGAACTAAATACCCCACTGTTGGATATGGACAGATCATCCAAACAGAAAATCAATAAGGAAATAACATCTTTAAATGACACATTAAACCAACTGGATATAATTGACATATACAAAGCCTTCCATCCCAAAACAGCTGCTTATACATTCTTCTCTAGTGCACATGGAACACTTTCAAGAGTTGTCCACATTCTGGGACACAGAGATAGCCTCAACAAATATAAGAGGGTTGAAATCATACCAACCATATTCTCTGATCATAATGCTTTGAAACAAGAAATCAACTGCCAAAAAAAAAAATCAGGAAAAAACACAAGTACATGGAGATTAACAACATGCTACTGAAGAATAACTGGGTCAGAAAAAAGTTAAAAGAGAGATCAAGAGATACATAGAAACAAATGATAATGATAGTACAACATATCAAAACTTTTGGGATATGGCAAAAGCAGTCATAAAAGTAAAGTTCACATCATTACAGGCTATCTCCAAAAACAAGAATGAGCTGAAATAAACAACCTAATTCTTCATATTAAAAAACTAAAAAAGGAAGAACAAATGAATCCTAAAGTCAGCAGAAGAAAAGAAATCATCGAAATTAGAGCAAAAATAAATGATATTGAAAACAAAAACTATAGAAAAATTAAATGCAACAAGGAGCCGGTTCCTTGAGAAGGTTAATAAAATTGACAAACCCCTGGCTAGACTCACTAAATAAAAAAGAGAAAGGACACAAACAAACATAATCAGGGATGACAGAGGAGAAATTATGATCATCAAAAACCTACCAAAAGGTACAGTCCAGGATGAGATGGCTTCATCAGTGAATTCTACCAAACATTTAAAGATTTAATACCTATACTTCTCAAACTCTTCCACATAATTGAAGAGGAGGCAATACTACGCAACACATTTTATGAGACCAATATTACTCTATTGCAAAACCTGGTAAAGATAACACAAAAAAGAAAACTACAGACCAATATTTCTCATGGACACAGATGCAAAAATCTTAAATAAGATACTAGAGAACTGAATACAGCAACACATTAAAAAGATTATACACCACAATCAAGCACACTTTATCCTGGGGGCACAGGGATGGTTCAACATACACAAATCTATTAATGTGATATGCCACATAAACAATTTTTTTAAAAAAGGATCTTATGATCATATCAATAGATGCAGAAAAAAAGCCGTTGATAAGATACAGCATTCATTTATGATCAAAACATTTAACAAAATTGGGATAGAAGGAAAGTACCATAACATAATAAAGGCCATATATAACAAGCCCTCAGCCAACATTATACTTAATGGTGAAAAACTAAACAACTTCCCTCTAAGATCAGGAACAAGGCAGGGCTGTCTACTATCGCCACTTTATTCAATGTAACATTGGAGGACCTAGCAAGTGCAATCATACAAGAGAAAGATATAAAAGGCGCCAAAATAGGAAACAAAGAAGTCAAACTTTCACTATTAGAGGACGACATGATTCTCTACATAGAAAACCCGAAAGACTCCACAAGAACACTACTAGAGACAATAAGCTAATACAGTAAAGTCTCTGGATACAAAATCAATGTTCAGAAATCCATAGCGTTCCTATACTCTAATAATGAAGTGTCAGAAATAGAAGTGGAAAAAATAATTCCTTTTGCAATTGCCACAAAAAGAATAAAATACCTAGGAATAAGTTTAAAGGAACAAGTGAAGGACCTATATGATGAAAACTATAAGAACCTATTAGAAGAAATCGAAGAACATACAAAGTAATGGAAAGATGTTCTATGTTCTTGGATTAGAAGAATCAACATAGTTAAAATGACCATATTACCTAAAGCATTACACAGATTTAAAGCAATCCCCATCAAAATCCCACTGGCATTTTTTAAAGAAATAGAACAAAAAATCATCATATTTGTATGGCAGCACAAAAGACCTTGAATTGTAAAAGCCAGCCTGAGAAAAAAGAACGAGGTTGGAGGCATTACTCTGCCCGACTTCAAATTATACTACAAAGCAACAATAATCAAAACGGCATGATACTGGCAGCAAAACAGACACACGAACCAGTGGAATAGAATCGAGAGTCCAGAAGTAAACCCATATTTATATGGGCAAGTAATTTTTGACAAAAAAAGCCAAAAACATTCAATAGAGAAAGGATAGCCTCCTCAATAAATGGTGCTGGGGAAACTGGAAAGCCACCTGCAAGCGAATGCAACTAGACAGTTGTCTATAACCACACATCAAAATTAACTCAAAATGGATTAAGGACCTGAATATAAGACCTGAAACAATAAAATGCATAGACAAGAACATAGGAACTAAACTCAAGGACTTTGGGCTTAAAGAGGATTTTATGAATTTGACCTCAAAGGCAAGGCAAGTAATAAGCAAAAATAAATGAATGGGACTACATCAAACTAAAAGCTTCTGCTCAGTAAAATAAATTGTCAAAAAAGTAAAGAGAAAACCATCGGAATGGGAAAATATATTTGCAAGCAACAACTCTGACAAAGGCCTAATATCCCAAATATACAAAGAATTCATACAACTCAATAACAACAACAACAACAAAAAAATGATCCAATCAAAAAATGGGCAGAGGACCTGAACAGATACTTCTCTCTAGAGGACATATAAATGGCCAACAAATATATTAAAAGATGCTCAACATCGCTAGTTATTAGAGAAATGCAAATTGAAACAACAATGAGATACCATCTCACACCTGTTAGAATAGCTATAATCAACAGGACAAGTAATAACAAATGTTGGAGAGGATGCAGAGAAAAAGGAACCCTCATACACTGCTGGTGGGACGGCCAACTGGTACAGCCACTATGGAAAACAGTAGGGAGGCTCCTCAAAAAACTGGGAATTTATCTACCATTATGATCCAGCAATCCCTCTAATGGATATTTATCCCAAAGACTTGAAAACCCATATCCAAAAAGATATTTGCACACTGATGTTCATAGCAACATTATTCACAGTGGCCAGGACATAGAAGCAGTCGAAGTGCTCTACAATAGATGACTGGCTAAAGAAACTATGGTACATATATACAATAAAATATTACTCAGCCATATGAAGAGATGAAACACTGCCATTTGCAACAATATGGAAGGAACTCGAGATAATCATGCTAACTGAAATAAGCCAGACAGAAAAAAATGAAAATCACATGATATCACTTATATGTGGGATATAAACCTAAAAGCAACAAATGAACAGGACAAACAAACAGAGACTCATGGACATGGACTATAGACTAGTGGTTACTAGAGCACTATAGACAACTGGTTACTATTGGTGTGGGGGTGGGGGAGAGGTAGACGAGGTAAAGGGGGTCAAATATAGGGTTTAGAGGGAAGGTGAAGTGGGTAAAGGAGATCAAATATATGGTAGCTGAAGGAAACTGAACTTTGGGTGGTAAACACACAATAGAATATACAGATGCCAAATAATAATGTACACCTGAAAATTATATAATTGTGTTAACAAGTGTTATTCTAATAAGCTTAATTTTTTAAAAAAAGAAATTAATTCAGTCCACTAAATAGAAAATCAGATGTACTGTGAAATACCTATACTTTAAATTTTGACAAGTATGAAACAAATGTTTCTCTCAGTTTCTTAGAGTTATGTAGTATATATTCCAAACTCTGGCTGAGTTTCCCTGTTGAGTCAAAAGAGACATCTAACTCTAAGAGAGCTAAGGAAGCAATTTTCTAGTTAATGTTTACAGTTTACCAAGATGAGACCAAAAGCAATTGGATCTTGCAAGCTGGGTAATACTCTATGACTTTTTTGAGCTCTAAGTCCTGAAACTGATGGACAGCACATGTCCCCACAAGCTGTTGAGACTCATGCCCTTAATGAAAGAGAATGTAGAGGCCTTTGGAATCACATTGCTCAGTGACCTGAAGAGACCTGACAGACTTGGGTAGGTTGCTTGCATGATGAAAGACACAACCTTATTAAACTTCATGAGTGAGAATGACATCTTGTGAGCTATATTACTACAGATCTCTGATTTCAGGGTGTGCTGACAGTGGCCACTTTACCTAAAGAAATGGAGGAGAATAGTAAGGAATATAAACGAATGCAAAAACCAAGACCATCTCCATCATCAGCTGAGCACTAATTGGGCTGCAACAGTTTGGGCCCATGAGTGGTGTATTTCTACACTGAAAACTTTCCAGACAGTGCAGTATCCTGGCAAGCCATCCTCATGGCCTCTTCGTTGCATGTGGGACTGGGAACAATAGTTGACAATACTGTTGCAAAGACTCAGATTTCTAAATCTGCTTTTGTCTTCAACAGTTACAGATGTCAATGAAACTTTCTCATAAGACATTTCAATTAGTTTTGACAAAATCAGGTCTTAACTCGCATATGCTCTGCAAGATCTCCAATGGGACATCCAACCTGCCTTCACCTGGAGCTCTCTCCTCCGCATTTGGTTGTTGAGCTTCTGATATCTGTGATAGCTCTGTTCACCCATTGGAGCCTATTGTAAAGAGAGACTGACACAGGTCAGTCTGAAGCACCTATTTCTTTTGGACCAGTAATCTCCCAGGGTTGGCTGAAATGTACACAGTTTTGATGAGACAATTATTGGTAGGTTATTCTCCTTGGTGAAGACTAAGCTCATGAATCATGAGTATAAAACAGTCTTAGGATCAGAACCCCAAAGAATACGTATGAAAAACTTTATTTTTGTTCTCTAGTTATTATGATGTTCACATTTAAAACCAAACTATGAACTCCTTTATCATATTTATACTTACAAATCAGTCCGTCCCTTTGAGTCCCCTTTTTTTCCTCTTGAATCTGAATCTTTGACACTGACTCCTCAGTCTCAAGCACAACCTTTGAATCAGGTACTTCTTCATCATCTGTATAAATAAATCCATTTAGACCCCTTCAGAGAATATACAGAAGTCTTGTGAACTTTAATATTGTACAAGGATACAGCAAAAGTTTCCCTCAATTTCATAGAGTAATAAAGAATATATTCACCACTCTGACTGAATTTCACTGCTGAGTCAAGAGAGACCTAACTCTAAGAGAGCTAAAGAAGCATTTCCCTAGTTAATTTTTATAGTTCACTGAGATGACAAACCTTTGATGAGACAATTATTGGCAGGTTATTGCCCTTAATGAAGACTAAGCACATGAATCATGGGTATAAAATTATCTCAGGATCAGAAGATTTAAACAAAATGTATCAATAACTTTGGTTTTGTTCTCTAGTTATCTTAGGATATTCACATTTTAAATCAAACTATGAACTCATTTATCATATTTATACTTACAAGTAAGTCCTTCCCTTCGAGTCCTTTTATTCTTTTCCTGCATTCGGGTCTTTGACATTGGCTCTTGATTCTCAAGCATAACCTTTACATCAGGTCCTTCGTTATGAGCTACATAAAGAAATGCATTTAGTGTACTAAATAGAAAAATCGGAAGTATTTTGAAATACCTTTACTTCTAATGTATACATGTGTACAGCAGAAGTTTTAATTTTCATAATGTTAAAAATAAATTTACTTAATCTTAGATCTAGATATGAAAATGGTGAGAAAACATTCAAAATTTTTAATATATTATTTCTGAAACATTTCTTGGAATTATATATATTTATACAAGTCTCTAGTTTTCTTGTGTTATTTTTCCTTTTGGTTAATTCATAATCATAGATTGAATAATAAACCACACATGCACAAGGTTTGAATAACCTGATATATATACTATAAACTATGATATGGAAAATAATGATATATAATGTGACACAAACAGATGTACATACAGCTGTAAATAGAATTAAGAAGTTCTCCAAAAACTGAAAGGAAATCACTTCCAAGAAAGAATGTTAAGTGAAGGTAAATGTGAAAAAGCAGATATCTCATATGTTACCTTTGAGGTAAGAAAGAAAGGAAAAGGGAGAGAACAAGATAAAAATAGAGATACTTATCTTTACAAAATGAAACATGGGAATGACAAACCAGAAAAACAATGTAGATTGTTACTTACAACAGTAGGGGTAAACTGGGGTTTAAAGGGGAAGAGATTCAGGAAAAAATGATCTCTCTCTCTCTCTCTCTTTCACTCTCTTGCTCTCACTCTCTCTCACCCCACCCTCACCATTTTTATTTTTGGAAGTAGGTTAATACTACATATTCCAAAAAAAAAAATTACATTAACAAAGATAAGATGAGAGCACTAAAAATATAAGCAACTTAGGAATGAACCCAGTGAAGAAAAAAAAAGAAGCACTAATCTGCTAACTCATACAGTATATTGTATCTCCAGTATTGAATAAGATAAAAAAATCATGAAATCTCTTTTTTTTGTTTGTTTTTCTAAGTTATGAGCTAATCAATTCTAAAACAATTTTGGATTCTTATAGGATTGAGCAAATGAGAAAATATGTTGATGTGCAAAGTCAGGATTCACACTATGATAAGAAAGGATGTACACATATTAAGTGGAGGAAGGTAAGAACAAGCACTAAGGGGATTCACTGGAACTGAAAATATATATAAGAACTCATGATTTCTAAATATGTCTATGTGTATATGCATGTATGTATGTACATATATGTGTATACAGGCATATATGTGTATGAATATATAGATATGTCTCTCTGTATGTACATACAAAGATAGATAAATAGATATTTGTATATATTTTCTAGTCTGACTTCTCAATGCACCTAGAAGCACGGACACCCTAGTACTAAATGGGCACCATTAGTTTTCAGGTCTTGATTTCTAATAGCATTTCCCATTTTAAAAAATCAAGGCAAAAAAAAAAGATAAAAATCAAGACCTCTAAAAAAAAAATGGTTGGTTTCAGCTACAGGCAGGAAATGTGAATGATTAGTGTGGGACATCTTAACCTAATAAATATCAGGGAATTTCTTAATGGCATCTAGGGTCATGCCATCAGGACACAGTAATTATCTTGAATAAACTACTTGCAACGATAAGACGACTTTAGAGCTTAAAAAAAGAAAAATAGTATGAGTTATGACACTATTGGGAAAAATAAAATTCCATGAGTTAATACCAATAAAAAATAAAAAAATAAAGAAATATAAGTGAAGGTAGGACCCTTGCTTTTGAATAATTTTGACCAATTGAATAAAAGTAGAAGTGGTACTAGAGTGAGAAACTCATCATTTTGGAACCTTCAGAGTAGAAACAAGTTCAGGTAAGAACTATGAATGAATACTAAATCTAGGAAATGTTGATGAGGAATAGGATATTTGGATAATCTTAGAGTGTCTTCCCAAAGATTAGTTATTAGTAGCTAGGGAAAAAATAACAAAGAAATCAGAAAACACTTTGACCAGGTGATCATTATTAAAATCACAAATTAATGACAGATGTACACAATGTAGCTCTAGATGTGATACACTAAGAAAATAAGACAAATTCAAAACGAGAAACCTTTCTTTAAAGAGACAGTATTCTTCAAAAATGTTAATGTCATAAGAGACAAAAAAGCTAAAAAAAAATCTAGATTAAGAAAGGCTAGAAATATAACAATTACATGCAATACCTGATACTAGACTGGACTCTGCATTGGAAAGAAAAAATATTTCAAAAGATAATATTGGCTTAAATGACGAATATTTAATTATTAATGGTAATTTATCAATTCATCAATTTTAAATTTAATGAAATTGAAAACTGTATAGTGACTATGTAAAAAATATGCTTAAACCTAAGAAATATGTCCTAAAGTATTAGAGCTATAATTCACTCAACTTACTCTTAAACAGTTCATATACGTGTGTGTATGTGTATATAAGTATAAAATGTGTTATGTATACATATGTAACATACTATATATAAAGGAAAGCAAAAGATAATAACAAAAAAGCAAATGGAGAAAATGTTAATAGATTAATCTAGATGAAGAGTATATAGGTGTTACTTGTACTACTTTTTTTTTCCTCTGAAAATTTAAAATTAATTCCAAATAAAAACATTTAAAAGACATTTTTAATTAAGAAATAGATAAAATGAATGTAAAAGTAACAAATGTTAAAAATACACAAATGAGATTTAATCTAGGGATAGTAGGAGTCTCAAGAAGAAAACTAAAACAAAGGTGTAAAGGAAAACTTGACTTTCAAGGATAGAAAGAAGAGAGAAACTTATTAATATGTAAGAACTCAAAGAATATTGTTTCCATTAGTCTATTCTGAAAAATCTACTTGAGAATGAGATTCATACAACCAAAACAGAGAAATATCAACATAAGGACTGGCGATGAACATTAAACATACACATTCTGTAAAATTATGACTAAATAAAGGTTAAAAGAAAAAGCATGTATTATGTAATAGTTTATGCTATGTCAGTATACATAGCACAATTATTAAAAATTGGGGGAAGAATGAAGAAGGCATATTAAAAAATATTTGACTGTTTTGGATAATCATATTGGAGTGAAAGTATTAATATTATGATTTTGAGTGGTATATATATTTTTAAATAAAGCAAATGAATAATTATGAGATTTCCTAATTCTATTATTCTCCATATTCTTGAAATTCAAGGTTCTCAGTATGGAAGACAAGAAGTACAGAACCAGTACAAAAAATCCCTGGAGTCCATCATTATTTTACTTGAAATTATCAGTAAGAACTCAAGAGGTTATTTATTCTTAAAATGAGAGAGAGAAAGAGAGAGAGAGAGAGAGAAGAAAAGAGAGAGAGAGAGAAAGTGTTTTCCATCTCTGTCCACTGAAAGGCCTAGAAAAAGTGACAAACCAAGTAGCAAAAAGAATTAAATACTATTTCTCATGAAAAGAAATAAGGATTCTCAGAAAAACAGCTGATTCCGGGTGAGGGCAAGATATATACAAGATAAACTTGAAATATTTTGTTATACTAAATAGCAAGGAAATTATCAGAGTTGTATAGGGTCATGTCAAAAGGACTCATGTACAAACTGAAGAAGGTCCCACTGGGCAAAGATAGTACAATTTGATCTTCCAAATGGATAATAACTGCAACTGAATAAAATCCATGTTTAAATACATAAGTTCAGGATGATATTTTTTAAATAGTAATTGGTCACCTTCTGAAAATTTGTTACAACGAAACTGGTATAAAAAAGAGCCAAGAGAGGAGGGAAAAAAATGGCATAGATGATAGAGGCTCTGTTCATCCCTCTAGCAACCAAATCAAAGTTGTGACAGAAACAAGAAGCAAATACCAAGGAAAAATTGCCTGGGGTCTAGATGAACAAGCCATATAACTAGAGAGAAATCTATGAAATCACCCTGCCATGGCCAAAAGTAGGACGTGAGGCTGCCCAGTTCCAAACGGCTGAGTGGGACAGAGGCTGAGGCAATGGCAGTGTAGAAGCCTCTTAAAGGGGCCACATCGATGACCAGATTTTCGCAATGACGGACCTGCTCACTCTGACCACCAGTGCCAGTTTGGCTACACAGGGACTTACAGTGGACACTCAGTTGGAGTGAGGTCCTAAGCAAGACTCACTCTCTACAGAAGTGTTGGTGGTATCCATCGTTCCTCTGTTGAGCCCTCCCTTCCAACATAGCGAAAATGTCATCAAACTGGATAACAGAGGTCGCTCCACCCAGAGGATTCCCTGAAACCCCACCTCTTCCAACTCACGGCCCCACCCAAGCCACATCCAGGTGCAGCCTCAGTGAAACATGTGCTCCTTTCTGAGCTGTGTTTAGACTCACGCTGGAGGCAGCTGGCCTCAGTTTCCGGAGTGGACTTTTGAAGCAACTATAAGCACAGCATCTGTGGATTGCTTGCTGAATTTTAACAGGTGTCCCCAGAGGGGCACAAGCTTGGCCTAAATATGACCTACAGCTAAATCCCTCTCAGGAATGTACCACTGGACAACTACTACACAAACCCACACTAGTAAGACCAGGAGACTTAGGAGCTTTGCTTAGTACATAGAAATAGACACAGAACGGCAACCAAAATAGGAAGTCAAAGAAGCAGAAACCATATGAGAAAACAAAACAGAAATCCAGAAAAAATGGAATCAAGCAACCTAACAGATGCAGAGTTCAAAACGCTGGTGATAAAGATGCTCAATGAACTTTTGAGAAATGTAGATGAATTCAGTGAGAACTTCAACAAAGAAAAAAAACACAAAAATGGAAATGGAGATTATAAAAGAGAACCAGTCAGAAATGAAGAACACATTATCTGAGATGAGAAGTATATTAAATGGAATAAACAAAGTGACTACAGAAGAGGATCAAATGACCTATATAGAGGACAGGAAAGCCAAGGACACTCAATCAGGATGGCAAGAAAAAAGAAGACAAGATTATAATAATATTTTAAGGAACCTATGTGACACTATTAAAGGTAAAAATATCCTTGTCATAGGGGTACCTGAAGAAGTTGGAAATATATTTGAAGAAATAGTGATGGAAAACCTCCCTAACCTGGTGAAGGAAATACACGTAAAACCCCAAGAAGCTCAGAAGGTCCCCAAAACCAGGAACCCAAAGAGGCCCATGCCAAGACACATTATAAGTAAAATGCCAAAGGTTAAATACAAAGAGAGAATTTTACAATTAGTGAGAGGAAAGCAGGCAGTTACCTGCAAGGGAGCACCTTTTAAGATGGCAGCTGATTTCTCAAAAGAAACTATGCAGGACAGAAGCACTTGGCACAAAACATTCGACGTGATGAAGACCCAGGATCTACAACCAAAAATACTTTATCCAGTAAAGCTATCATTAAGTGTCAAAGGACAGATAAAGAGCCTCCCAGACAAAATAAGGTAAAGGAATTTATCTTCACCCAGCCAGTATTACAGGAAATGTTGGAGTGACTTCTTTAAGAAGAGAAAACATGTATCAAAAACAGAAATAAAGAATGATAATAACTACATTTCTGTCAACAAGTACCTCAAACAGATAAGAATTAAGTACTCCAACCAAAAGACATTGGCCAAATAGATAAGAAAACAAGACTCCTACATATGCTACCTACAAGAGACTCATTCCAGATTAAAAGACACACATAGACTAAAAAGAAGAGGATGGAAAAAGATACTGCCTTAATAGACCTAGAGGGTATTGTGCTGAATGAAATGGGCTAAAGAAAAACAATTATTGCATAATTTCATGTATATGTGAAATCTAAAGAACAAAATCAACAAACAACAACAACAGTGGAAATAAACTGATGGAGATAGAGGATATTTACAGGGATACTAGACAGGAGGGAGGACCAAAAAAAGCAAAGAGATTAAGAGGTACAAATGGATAGTTGCAGAATAGACATGGAGACATAGAGTGTAGCATGGGAAGATTATTAATAATGTTGTAATAAATATATAAGGGGAAAAGGGTACTAGATTTAGTGGAGTGATCACTTTGTGAGTTATATGGATCTCTGATCACTATACTATACAACTGAAACTGGTTGATTATTGTATGCCACTGTAAGTGAAAAAAAAAACTCATTGAATTGTATAATGTAAATACAAGCAACAATTGTTTATTATATTTCAATAAAGATTAAAAAAAGAGCCAATCATTTATCCTGTTTATACTATATAATCAGTACTGCTGAGTAACCAATAATACATAACTAGAAGTGTTTCCTTATAAAGGTATTACAATTAGTAAATTAAAAAATATAAGAAAATTAGATTATCATTTTGCAATCCCCAATAAATTAATAGATATAGGTTTTAAGTTTCAGTGGCTGCTAATATTACAATGAGAGAGACAACCAGACTCCTTTTGTCTTTCTGTGAATGGAAAAACACCACCTATAATACCAAGAAATCAAACCTGAATCTGAAGAACACATGCAAAAATTGCACCATAATTATGCAATCAGGAAAATCCTGATTTTCAGTAAATGCCCTGAGTTATGCAGCTCATAAATAGTAAGGAAAATAAAATGATAGAGGAAAAAATTCATGAGACTTAAAAGTTTAAATATGGGTTACACACTGTAGTGTCTACAAGGGCACATTTGTATGATAAAACTAAAAGGTGTGCAAAAAAGTGACTTAATGTAAAAATTAGAAGAGAGGAAACTGTTGCAGAGATGAGAGAGCTATGATCAGACAGAGCATAAAGGGTATTCTGGAATGAGTTGCAAAGTTCTATTTCCTAATGTGGGTGACAGTTCAAGGGTACTTCCCTTAAATATTTCAATAAGTTTCAAATTTATTTTGTGTGGTTTTCTGTATTTGATTTAAGTTTTTGAAAGCTAAATTTTAAAAGGTGGAGAAAGTTGCATTAGATTCCATCAGAAACTTGTGAAAATGCCTGTGCAGGACCACTTAAACTAAATTCTCAAGTTGTATTGTCTTCCTTAATTATCAAGATAATTCTTTGAAGTAGATATTATTCCCTCATTTGTATATGAGAAAACTGAGGCACAAAGAAGGTAATTAATTTAATCATAGTAATATGATTAGTAATTGGCTAAGCTTGAATTCATACCTAAGAAGTGTAGCTCCGGAGCCTGAGCTCTAAACTACTACTTTTACTAATTCCAATGAATAAAAGAAATACAAAAGGAATATAACCATAGTTAATAGAAGATACTTTTAAATTATAAGCTAATATCTTATATGGTTTTGTACTATAAAGTAGATAACATTCTAACAAAATGTAAATTGTCAAAATAAACTCAAAATATTATGCTAAGTGAAATAAGTCAGACAGAGAAAGACAAATACCATGTAATTTCACCTATATGTGAAATCTAAAGAACAAAATAAATGAACAAACAAAATAAAAACAGACTCATAGATACAGAGAAAAAAGAGCCAATCATTTATCCTAGTAACCACCTGACACCATACATAGTTATTACAATATTATTGTCTGTATTCCCTATGCTATATTTCACATCTCCATGACTGTTTTGTAACTACCAATTTATACTTAATCTCTTCACCATTTCACCCAGCCCCTAAATCCCCCTCCCATCTGTTAATCCCTAGTTGTTTTACTAGGCTAATCAGGGGATCACTTTGTAAATTATATAAATGTCTAACCACTATGTTTTACACTTAAAACTAATATAAAATAACATTAAATGTCAACTCTAGTGAAAACTTAAAATTAAAAAAATAAACTCGATAAAATGTAGAAAACTAGAAAAAACTAATACTCTTAGGGGAAAATATTGAAAACCTCCCACTAAAAATGTCACAAAGACAAAAAGTTTTAGGAGAAATTTCCAAGAAATCATCAAGGATTTTAAAATATCTATGTTATATAAACTATAAAATTTCTTTTAAAAAAAGGATATTCTTCATTCTGTTTAACAATGTTAATAGCTAAAACTAAAGAAGGATAGAACAAAATAAAATAGACCAGGATCATTTACTAATTGTATAAATTGAGATAGGTTGAATTATGCTGAAGTAATAAACAATTGTAAACTATCAGAGGCTTAAACACAAAGATCTATTCCATGCTCCTACTACATGTCCATTGACATTTACCTAGACTTTCTTCTCCTTAACACTCTCAAACTGGGCTAATTTAAATTATACTATGTGCAACATTCTTAAACAAAAAAGAAATAAAAAGAAAGAAATCCAAACATAACGCTATAGAAAGTCTTCAGTACATAAGAAAATAGAATATGAAAGAAACAGAGAAATACAAAGACAACCAGAAAACAATTAATAAAATGGCAACAACTACATAACTATCAATAATTACTTTAAATGTAAAAACACGAAATGCTCCAATTAAGACATAGGGTGTCTAAATGGATTAAAAACACAAGACTAGCACATATGCTGCTTACAAGAGATCCACTTCAGAACTAAAGACACACTCAAACTGAAAATAAAGAGACAGAAAAAGATATTTCATACAAATAGAAATGAATAAAAGCTGTGGTCACAATACTTATGTCAGACAAAACAGACTTTAAAACAAAGGCAGTAATAAAACACAAAGAAGGGCATTTTTTAATGATAAAGGGGCCAATCCAACAAGTGGATATAACTCTTATAAACATCTGTGCATCAATATTAGAAGCATCTAAATATATAAAGCAAATGTTGATGGACATAAAAGGATAGATCAACAGTAAGATAATAATAGTAGGGGAATTTAACACCCCATAAACATCAATGAATAGATCATTGACACGCACACAAAATCAACAGAGTCGCCTTAAATGAACTTAATTAATTATATCTAGGACATTTCATTCAAAAGCAGTAGAACATACATTCTTTTCAAGTACATGTGGAACGTTTCCTAGGAAAGACCACATGTTAGGCCACAAAACAAGTCTTAATAAATTTAAGAAGTTTGAAATCATATCAAGCAGCTGCTCTAAACACATTGGTATGAAACTAGAAATCAGTTACAAAAAGAAAACTGGGAAACACACAAACACATGGAGGCTAAATAACATACTACTAAACAATGAATAGGTTAACATGGGATAGAAGATATCAAAAGATACCTTAAGACAAATAAAAATGAAAACACGATGACCAAAAATATATAGAACACAGCCAAAGCAGTTAGTTCTAAGAGGAAAATTCAAAAATAGCATTACAGTCCTAACTCAAGAAACAAGAAAATTCTCTAATAAACAATCTAAACTTACACCTTAAGGAACTAGTAAAAGAGGAACAAACAAAGACTAAAGTAAGTAGAAAGAAGAAAATTATAAATATCAGAGGGGAAATAAATGAAATAAAACCTAAAAACAACAGAAAATATCAAAGAAACCAAGAGCTGGTTCTTTGAAAAGATAAACTAAATTGGTAAACATTTAGCCAGACTCAACTAAAAAAAAAGAGAGAGAGTCCAAATAAATAAAATCAGATATTAAAGAGAAGCTGTAACAACCAACACCACAGGAATAGAAAGGAAGATAAGAAAATGCTATAAACAACGATATGCCGACAAATTTGATGACCTGGAAGAAATAAATTCCTAGAAACATACATGCTTTCAAGTCTGAATAAGGAAGAAATAGAATATCTGGACAGATATAAACTACTCATGAAACTGAATCAGTAATCAAAAAGCTACCCCCAAAAGTCCTGTAACAGTTGGCTTCACAGGTGAATTTTACCAAGCATTCAAAGAAGAATTAATACCTATCCTTCTCAAACTAGTCCAAAAATTGAAGAGGTGGGAAAACTCCCAAACTCATTTTATGAGGCCAGCAAAATCCTGATACGAAAACCAAAGATACACACACACACACACACACACGCACGCACGCATGCACGCGCACACACACACACTCAAACACAGCATTATTGGCTAATATGCCAGATGAACATAGATGTAAAAATTCTTAACTATATAATGCAAAAACAAATTTAGCAATACATTAAAAAGATCATACACCATGATCACATGAGATTTATCCTGGAATGCTAGGTTTGTTCAATATCCACAAGTCAATTAATTAATGTGATACACCACATAAACAAAATGAAGGATAAAAATTATATGATCATATCAATACATGCAGAAAAGCACTTGACAAAATCCAATATTTGTTAATAATAAAAATTCTCAGTAAAGTAAGGATAGAGGGAATATTACTCAATATGTTGAGTAATACCCACAACTCAACCATGAAGAGCTGAAAGCTTTTTTTTTAAGATCAGGAACAAGACAAAGATGTACACTTTCACCACTTTTATTCAACATAGTATTGGAAGTCCTACCTATAGTAATCAGATGAGAAAAAGAAATAAAAAGCATCCTAACTGAAAAAAAAATAGTAAAACTCTCACTGTTCACAGGTGGCATGATATTATTTAGAGAGAACCATAAAAATCCTACAAAAGAACTGTTAATACCAATAACTAATTCAATAAAGTAGCAGAATACAAAATTAATATTCAGAAGTCAGCTGAAGTTTTACATATCATAACAAACTATCAGAAATAGGATTTAAGAAAATAATCCCATTTACAATTGCATAAAAAAATAAAATATCTAGGAATAAATTTAACCAGGAGGTTAAAGACCTGTACTCAAAAACTATAAAACTTTAAAGAAAGAATTTGAAGACAATACAAATAAATGGAAAGCTATATCATGTTTATGAATAGGAAGAATTAACATCATTAAAATATCCACACTAACCAAAACAATCTATAGATTCAATGCAATCCCTATCAGAATACCAATGGTATTTTCATAGAACTAGAACGAATAATTCTAAAATTCATAATGAACCACAAAAGATCCTAAGTAGACAAAATAATCTCGACAAAGAACTATTAGAGGTATCATGCTACCTGATATCAAACAATATTACAACTCTACAGTAATCAAACCAGCATGATACTGGCATAAAAATAGATATGTATATCAAAAGAACAGAATAGAGAGCATGGAAACAAACCCACAGCTATATGATCAATTAATCTATGACAAAGGAGGCAAGAATATACAAGAAGGAAAGAGAGCCTCTTCGATAAACAGTGTTGAAAAACTGGATACATGTAAAAAAATGAAACGAGAGTACTTTCTTACATCATATACAAAATTATACTCAGATTGAAGACTTAAAAGTGAAACCTAAAACCATAAAACCCCTAGAAGAAAGAAAACCTACTGAATAGAAGATATTTGCAAATGGTACATTCAATAAAGTATTAATATCCAAAATATATAAGAAACCCATACAACCACCACCACCAAAAAAAAAGTACAATTTTTAAAAAATGGGCAGAGGACCTGGGCAGACATTTCTCTAAGGAGGACACACAGATGGTCAATACATATATGAAAAGATGCTCAAGATCACTAATTAACAGGAAAATGCAAATCGAAACCACAATGAGATATCATCTCATACCTGTCAGAATGGCTATCGTCAATAAATCAACAAAAAAGTGTTGGTGAGGATGTGGAAAAAAGGGAAACTTCATGAACTATAGGTGGCACTGTAAAATAGTGCAGCCACTATGAAAAACAATATAGCAGTTCCTCAAAAATTTAAAAATAGAAGTACCTTATGACCCAGCAATTCCACTTCCAGGTATTTATCTGAAGAAACCCAAAACACTAATTCAAAAAAATATATGTATCCCTATGTTCATAGCTGCATTATTTACAATAGCCAAGATATGAAAGCAAACTGTGCTCATCAATAGATGATTGGATAAAAAAGATGTGGTGCACATATATACACAATTGAACGCTACTCCACCATAAAAAAAAAAAAGAGAATAAAATCTTATCATTTGAGACAACATGGATGGACCCAGAGGGTATTATGCTAAGTGATATAAGTCAGACAGAGAAAAACAAATAACATATGATTTCTCTTAGATGTGGAATCTAAAATAATAATAATAATAAGCAAACAAAACAGAAATAGACTCAGATATAGAGAACAGACGTTTGCCAGATGGGAGGAGTTTTGGGGGTTGAGTGAAAAAAGTGAAAGGGACTAAAAAGTACAAATTGGCAGTTACAAAATAGTCACAGGGATGTAAAGCACAGCATAAGAAATATAGTCTATAATATTGTCTGTATGGTGTCTAGATGGGACTAGACTTCTTGGTTTGAGTACTTTGTAAAGTTTATAAATGTCTAATCACTATGTTGCATACCTAAAATTAATATAATATTGTATGTCCACTGCACCTGAAAAATAGAAATGTAATTAAATAATGGTTCAAAAGATGCTCACGGATCTCTGGAGAAGAAAGGATAAACACAGTGAGAACTTCAATGAAAAGATAGAAAATATAAGAAAGTACCGAACATAATTTATAACTTCATTGAATATACATTAGGGGTTTTCAATAATAGAATGTACAAAACAAATGCACAAATCAGTGAGCTGGAAGACAAAGCAATAGAAGACACCCAGACAACAAAATGAATAAAGAAGTTAAAGAAGTGAGGATATCTTAAGGGACCTCTGGGACAACATCAAGCAGATTAACATTTGCATTACACAGGCCTCAGAAGGAGAAGACCAAAAGGTCCAGCAAATTAATTAAAGAAATAATGGTTGAAAACTTTCCTAATTTGGGGAGGGAAACATACATAAATGTCCAGAAAGCCCAGAGTGTTCAAAATAAGATGAACCCAAAGGGCAAGACACATTATAGACACCAAGACACATTATAATTAAAATAGTAAAAATTAATGATAAAAATAGAATCTTAAAAGCAACAAGAGAAAACATCTTATTATGTACAAAGAAAATCATATAAGGCTATTAGGAGATTTTTAAGCAGAAACTTTTTTGAAACCAGAACAGAGGGCATGACATATTCAAAGTGCTAAAAGAAAAAAAATTTCTAACCAAGAATTCTCTACCTGGTAATTCAAAATTGAAGGAGAGCTTATGAGTTTCCTTTACAAACAAAGCTAATAGAGTTCACTACCACTAAAACAGCCTTTACAAGAAATAGTAAAAGGACTTCTCTAAGCTAAAAGGCATTAATTAATAATAAAACATACAAAAGTAAAAATCATGCCAGAGAAGGTAAATAATAAAGATGGAGGTATATTAGGTTAAAGGGGATCCTAATATACATATGATAACAGAAGGAAACTTTACTTTGAGTGATGAATGCACAATGCAATATACATATGACATATTGAATTGTACACTTGAAACATAATTTTATTAACCAATGTCACCCCAATAAATTTAATTTAAAAAGGAGAATGGCATTAGCCATGCAAAGGGCTAAAAAATAAATTAGTTAATAGTAATGATGATGTTGGTATATCAATCCTATATAAAGTATGAAGGGTAAAAAAGCAAAAGAAGTAAAATTAACTTAAAATCCAATAATTAGTTAAGGGATACATGAAATAAAAAGATGTAAGATGTATCACAAAAATATAAAAGTTGGAGCGAGTAAAAATGTAAAGCTTTGGGATGTGTTCAAAGTTAATATATTATCCACTTAAAATAGAATGTTATACATAGGATGTTATATGTGAATGTACAGTAATCACAACAAAAAGCCTTATAGTAAATACACAAAAGAAATCAAAAATGGAATTTAAATATAACACTAAAGAAAGCCATCAGACAACAAGAGTAACAAAGAAGGCACAGAGTGGCACCATGAAAAAAAAAACAATTACCAAAATGGGAATAAGCATATGCCTATCAATAATTACTTTAAATATAAACAGGCTAAATTCTTCCATTAAAAGACATAGGGTATTTGAATACAGTTTTTTTTTTAAAAGACCTGCTGCCTACCAGGTACTAACCTCAAACCTAAAGACACACAGGATAAAAGTGCAGGGATGAAAAAGATATTTCATGCAAATAGAAATAAAAAGAAAGTTGAGGTAACAATACTTATATCAGATGAAAAAGATTATTAGAAAAGACTGTAACAAAAGACAAAGAAAGGTATTATGTATGATAAAGGGGTCAATTCAGCAAAAGGATATAATATTTGTAAATATTTATGCACTTAACATAGGATCACCTAATATATAAAGCAAATATTAACAGAAATAAAAGGAGATATTGACAGAAATACAATAATAGTAGGGACTTAAAACACCCTACTTATATCACTAGATAGATCATCAAGACAAAAAATCAACTAGAAATAAATTGGCCTTAAATGACTCAATATACCAGATGGATATAAACACACACACATACACACACATTTTATATATTTATATAACATAAATATAAATATATGTATTTATGTTTTACATACGTATATATAACATTCTACCCCAAAGCAGCAGAATACACATTCTTCTCAAATCCACATGAAACGTTCTTCAGAAGAGATCGTGTTAGGCCACAAAACAAGTCTCAATAAATTTAAGAAGATTGAAATTACATCAAACATTTTTTCTAACCACAAGGGTATGAAACTAGAAATCAATTAAAAGAAGACAATTAGAAAAAGACAAACATGTGGAGACTGAACAATATGCTATTAAATAACCAATGGGTAAATAAATAAATCAAAGAGGAAACTTAAAAACACCTTGAGAGAAATGAAAATGGAAAAACAACATTCCAAAATCTTTGGGACACAGTGAAAGCAGTTGTAACAGGCAAGTTTGTAGCAATAAATGCCTACTTCAAGAAACAAACAAACAAACAAAAAAACTCAAATAAACAACCAACATCATATCTAAAAGAACTGGAAAAAATAGACAAACAAACCCCAAAGTTAGGAGAAGAATGAAAATTATAAAGATCAGCATGTAAATAAATGAAATAGAGATTAACAACCAATTTAAAAAGGATCAATGAAACTAAGAGCTGGTTCTCTGAAAAGATAACCAAAATAAATAAACTGTTAGCCAGACTCATCTGGAAAAAAAAGAGAAAGCCTAAAAAAAAAATGAGAAGTGAAAATAGAGAAATTACAACCAATACCACAGAAATATAAAGGATCGTAAGAGAATACTATGAATAATTATACATAAACACGTTGAACAATTTAGAACAGATAAATTCCTAGACATATAAAATCTTCCAAGATTGAATGATAAAGAAATAAAAAATCTGAATAGAACAATACTAGTAATGACAATATCAGTAATCAAAAACCTCCCCCTGCCCCACTTCACAAAAAATAAAAGTTCAGGTCCAGGTGGTTTCACAGGTGAATTCTATCAAACATTAAGAGTTAATACTTATCCTTATATACCCGTCCTTTGATGTACGTGGGTTATCTATTCCACGTGTCTTTTTTTTTAAGCAGAAGAAAACTGCATAAAACGAGTCCACCAGTACAAAAATTTTTTAAAAAGTACTAAAGAAATAGGTCGATATAAGTCATAAAAATATTTATTTCACAGATTTTGCCAAAAAAAATGCTAATGAAAATTCAGAAAAACAAAAATTTTATTCACTTTCGATGTCTGTGCTGTAATCTAAAGCAATCAATCTTTTCTTTTTAATTGGCACAAAGTCACTATCTTCGTCGCTTCAAATATTTGGAAGTACCTATCTTTAATTGAATTATGATTCAATCGTTGTGTCAATTCCTACAGCTATTGATTAGTGGTTTTGCACTTCATTAAATTAGTTTCAACTGTTACTGATTGTGGTTCAACAATTAATTTTCAAATGTTCCAGTGATAATTGTGTGTTAGTATTAGTTCTTTATATGTTGCTGAATTAAGCCATTGTTTTTTAGAAGTAGTAATTGCCAATAATGGAATGAAAAAGAAAGAACCATGTAAAATGAGACCGCATAAGTAGAAACCACACAAAAAAGTCTATTTAAATGGTGGTGTGTGGAGATGGGGTGGAAGATTATTTGCCCGGCATTAAAAAACTTGTGTAAAAAATACTGCATAAATTGACAGATGGGCATACTATTACAAAAAATTGAAGAGAAAGGAACACTTCCAAATTCACTTTACAAGACCAGAAAATGAAAACATTAATTCAAAAAGACATATACGTCCCTATTTTATTTTAGCATTATTTACAATAACCAAAACATGAAAGCAACCTAAGTATCCACTGATAGATGAATAGATAAAAAATATATATTTGACTACCTTTTTCACTTTTGCAAATAAAGTCAGTCTTGTTACTTTTTAGATACTCAGTGACATCAATAATTTAAAATCAATAATTTAATATGGTTAACATTAATAATTTAAAATATCTCTAGTTTTCTTGGCATACTTATACTTTAGAATGAGGTTTAAATTTAGGGTATCAGATATGTCTAAGGAAAAATATATAATAATATAAAAATAGAGAGCAGAGAGTAAAAGGAAAAACAGGAAGCACAAAAAATGGTATAACTTAAAACTCTAAATATTAAAATTTGATCAAGTATGATTAAGAATGCTAATTAAAGGACAAAGATATCAGATAGAATTTGAAAAATACACAACCATAGTTTTCATAAAAAGATACAGAAAAAATTAAAGCAACATGATAAAAATTCAGAAATTGATAGAGCTACATTAATAGCAGGCATGTTAGTTTTTAAAGCAAACAAACAAACAAAAATTATAAAAATGATAGAGAGTCTTTCATTAGGACAAAAGAATTTGCCTTCTAGAAATATTAACAATTTAAAATTTATCTGTATATTAATAATAAGGTGTCATAAGGTATAAAGTAAAACCTGATACAACATAAGAAATAGAGAAATCAATAATCATAGTGGGAAATTTAACACATCTAACTCAGAAATTATAAAACGCAGAGATAAATCACCAATAAAGATCTAGAGGTATAAACAAAATAGTTGTAGACATATTAACTATGGAACAAAGCTCTCCTAAATTTAATTCAAAATGATTTTTAAAGGTTTTTAATTAATTAATTACCATTAAAATTCTCTTTTCTGGTAGCTTCGACATTCTTAGTTTGAGATTGTCTTCTTAAAAATAAATCCATGTCCTCAGGTAATTGATTTTCATCAGATATCATATCATTTTGCTGAGTTACAGGAAATGCTAAATAGAAAAAACAAATCTATTATAAAACTTCTAGATAAGCCAAGTAGTCAGCAAAATTTTTTCTTATTTGTGCAAAATTAAAGGAGGAGGACTGCAAAGCTACAGCAGTGACCTGTTTATTTAAATAGACAATGAAAGTGAAGTGGGAAATTTGCATGGATAGTTTTCATGAGTGTACATAGAGGCCATCTTATTACACAATAGTCACTGCCCATGCAAATATCAAGCAAAGCATGTCAAAGTTTTCACCTTAGTTCTCTAGTTATCAGTAGTTACTGCCCATGCAAATACCAAGCAAAGCATGTCAAAGCTTTCACCTTAGTTCTCTAGTTATCTTAGAGTATTCACACTTACATCAAAATGTAAAATTTTTACAAAATATATGCTCAAACACATTTTCATAGACCCCTGGAAAAAAATATTTTGATGAGCTTAACTTAAAATAATTTAAGGATACCTATAATTATGATATTTACTATTATATCTATTCATTCTGGAAGGTTTAGTTGCAACATTTGCCTGGAGAGGATTGACAGTGTTTCATTCTCAAGAGTAAGATTTTCATATGGTACTTTATCACAAGCTACATAAAGAGATTAATTTAGTTTACTAAATAGAAAATCAGATAAATTGTGATTTTATTAATCAATGTCACCCCAATAAATTTAATAAATATAAAAGAAAAGAAGGAAGGAAGGAAGGAAGGAAGGAAGGAAGGAAGGAAGGAAGGAAGGAAGGAAGGAAGGAAGGAAGGAAGGAAGGAAGGAAGGAAGGAAGGAAGGAAGGATAATCTTTTGATTTTACTCTCATATTTTCAGAAGTGGTATTTGTTGATCCTAATGAATTATCTCATAATGCAGCTATCCTTTGAGGAATTAAACAAAATATTCTTTAAAAAAGAAAAGAATATTTATCTCAGATAACTAATCATCATAACTGAAACAGTATTGGGCACTCTCATTTCAAATTCAAAGCACAGTGAAAGAGTGCTGCTTCTGCAATCTACATCACAACCATTTAATTTTACTTTAAAAGTTAAGACCAAAGCAATAAAATAAGGGTTGGTTATAAAAACTGTATATGTTGGAAAAGAAGAATAAATTTAACATTGTTTTAAAATATATTTTATATTGTTTTTGGTACAATATTATGTTAAGAACTCATAACGCCAAATACTATTGTTTGGTTGAAGCAAAGCTATCATTACACTTTGGCACAGATCTTAGTTGAAATAGATTCTCTGAGTAATATAATATTAACTCACCAAATTAATTTTTACATATTGGGCAATATATTTCTATATTATCTTTTAACTAAGGAGTTATTTCTAAATTTAATAATGTTCTGTCTTCATTCATTTATAATTAATCCATGAAAACATGCATTCACAGTTTTATCTCAGAAAACAGAAAATCTTTTTACCTTGAAATTCTCTTCCTTCTTGGTAAGTTTGTTTTTCAGTCTCACTTTGTAATTTCTCTTCTAAAATATCGACCTTAATAACAAAAGTTACAATAAGTATATATCTTAGAACTCTACCTTCTTTTACAGAGAGAACAAGTTTTTATTCATATCTACAATGTCATTGCAGAAACATTTTACTTTTCATTATTTCCTGAATGTAAATTGTAAAATGAGGATAATTCATAGATCTGAGAAGCATTTGGGAACACTTAATAATATGGAGCGAACCCAAGTAATATTATGATTCTCTCTCATATATAATTTCTAATAAATCATTTTAATAATTATTTATTATAATTTTAGTTTAGATTTGTAACATAGTCTGAATCACTCTCTAGATAAACCCAAATGGCTTACAAAGTTATTTTTATAAGTCCACTTCAATAACTTCTATGACAAAAATATATTGTGAATACATGTCAGATATGTACAGCCTTTCTCTCTTTTGCCAGCAGTTTTGCCCTAAGAATTTCCTAATTAATACCATTTTAACAAAAACAATTCTGATAATATTTTAGGTCTTGCTGAAGGTCTATAAAATTATTTCAAAATTATTATGCTTTTATAATTACCTTAATGTATAAAATTATTTTTTAGATGAACCTAAAATAAAAATTGCCTTGTCTCATTTAGGAATTGTGTATCTTTTCATTTATCTCTAAAACTCTAATCTAAGCCACAGCTTCTTTGTCAATATAAATTAAAACTTTTATGTTAAAATATTACTTTGATTCCCAAATATTACAGAAACACTGTAAATATAAAGTTGTATTCAAAGGCAAACTTTTTATTCCCTATAAGTAAGAAAATATTGCTGTCTGTTTAACATTTATTGAAAGTATCTAGCAATTCAAAGTAAATGGCTTTCAAGTCACCGTACTACATCTTACTTTTGAGATAGCATTACTCATTGACTTTCTTTTAGTAACAACAGCGGGTGAAATGAATGACGTCTCTGTTTCATTCCCTGGAAGCCATGTTCCTCTGACAGATGGTAAATCTTGAATTTCTTTGCCCTGTAACACTCTTGTAAATGATTCATCATGGGACTCTGATGGAGATGTAGTAGATTGGTCTTCATCAGCTGAAACTTCATTCGAACTCTTTAAAAAAGCTGTTCCATCCTGAGACTTGAGGATCTGTGAAAGATCTGAAATAGCAGGGCTAGCTCTTTTCTTCTCTGATCTTTAGAATTATAAAACATCTGGTATTAGATTATGTAAAGAACATTTTTTATTTGTAACTGAAGAGTCATTTTCATAATCTATAAGAATATTAAATAAGCAATTATAATTATTCATAATTAATGGTAATACAAATATGATGTTGAAACTAAATACCAAGTTGGAGATAATATATCTTATGGGATTTAAAATAGATACACAAAATTAAGTTACATTTAAACATTCAACATAATAGTTATTCAAGGTCTTAACAGGCCACAGAACAAGAAAGATTTGGTCAGCGAAAGTAGAGCACAGAATGGTTTGGAGGTTGCCCTTTGATAACATTTATTACAGAGTTTTTTTTCATGATTTTATTTCTGAATGAAAATAAAAATATCTCTACAACAGTTTTGATATTGAAAGATCATCGTCTTCCACCAGAGTCAATTCCCAAACTCTGAGTTAATGCTCCTCAAGGTAAGAGGTATTTATTCTCCACCAGTTTTCATAGGATCCTCTCTCAGTGTTCCAGAATTAGGGTGACCAGCCATATGTCATGTTTTGTCTGCACAGTCTCAGTTTATGATTGCTGTCCCAGCATTCCAGTTTAGATGACAATTTAAATGATCAAACTACGTATGTTCTATAGAACTTAATGAAGCTTTCCTAGCCCTACCAAATGCAACAGAGTTTGATGGTTCTTCATTTTAAACAGCTATTACTCCAGTTAATATACTTTGCCTAAAGTTTATTGCAAAATATCTAAAGTAATTTGAATTTTGGTCTCACAGATGCAAAATTTTTAAGTGTGACTGATTTAAAATTCTCCACTCGTCCTATATATTTTTAATTTAGGATGAATTTCAAACAGCAGAGTTTGGATTATTAAAAGGGGGGACAGGTAAGGAGGACAATTCTGAGAGTAAAAGTGGAAGGTAGTTGATCGTTCAAAAGACTTAAGTTACGACAGACTTTTTAATGGCATTATAAAACGGATTCCAATAATAAAGAGAATGTTTTAAGAGTCTTTAAGGTTCTTTTTTGTCATCATTCCATTTGAAAATACTAAAATGGTATAATTATAAGCATGTATTTTAACTGCTTTGATAGAATCATGTTGACAGCATTCTACATGACAGTCTTCAACACCAGTTAAGTGGTTTAAAGAATAAATCTCCTGCTTGCAAAAGCATTTGTTAATTCTGAAGATCTGAGCATTGCATCTTTTACTCACCAAGCAAATAGATGTATAACAGCAGAATCTGTTATGTATATCATCATAAACACCTCATAATCCCTCTTAATTCATTGTCACCCAGGCAAAATGGAAGATTGCCATTGGATTACTGCCCAACCTGTCCTATTTTTGGCTTGTATTTATTTGTTTTTTTGTTTCAACACTTCTTTTTCAGGAGCTTTCCTTATTAACACTACCCATTTTCTAAACGTCAACATAATCCCCAACCCATTCCCCTCCCCACTTATGAAAAGAAAACTCTTGCAAGTAATGATGTATATTTTGAACTTTTAATTATCAATGAAAATATAGAGAAGAGATTCGATATTCTTATCTGTAATAATGTAACGTGGAATGCATTTCTATATATAAGAAAAACAGAAAGATCTAGGATTCAAAGTGCAATATAGTACAATCTAAAATGGATTTTAAAATCACAGAAATTTTTCATTATAAAGAATGTAAAAATAAAAGTAAAAAAATATCAAATACTTTGATAGTATTAAAAATTATAATTATCATAGGTCAAATTCTTCATAGTTTTAGGCTACTCAACCAAAAATAAAAAATTTGAAGAGGTTTAGTAGAAATGTAAGATGATGAAGAGTCTGTAAATATAAAATGTTAGAATACTTGGAATTATTTCTCCTAGAGAAAATAAGCCTGGTGGACTACTTAAAAATAGTTTGTAAATGTGTAAATAAATGATTCTTACACTGAAAATGTTGATGAGCTACAGATAACAGCTCTTGTTATTACTGAAATAACTGGAAACAAGACTTAAACCATAAGTAAATTATATGAGACAAAAGGAAAATTATTCTAACACCAGAAAAAAAAAACAAATAATTGGTTAATGAGAATAATAAACATGTTTTTTCCTGAATGGCATCACTGAATATCTCCCTTTCCCCATCTGATAGCTTTGCAGAAACTCAAAATCTTTCACTGATACCTGTAATATTGAAATGCAAACTCCTTCCAGATGCTCTTTTTCCAACACATCTATTTCCCCCTGATCAGAGAGCTTCATAGTTCCAGAAAAATTTGTTTTTCTCTCTTGCAACAGAAGGGAGGAAAACTATTGGGCTGATACAAAATTTGGAATAATCTTAATCTCATTACAGAAATGGGACAAACTGAGACTAAGTCTTGAGCTAGAGCCCTATCTTCTTCAGTTCTCCAAAGGGTAAGACCTCAAACATTCCTAAACTTACTATGTACTAAATCTTGTGTGGTGTTCAGAAAGGAGTTAACATAGCAGTACCAAGCGAGACTTTTATCCTTAGAAAGGCCTGCTTACAAGCTTGGCGCTTGGCTGGCATCTGGGAACTTGCCAAGGCTCCCACTTTTCCCAGAAGTGATAAAAGTGGCTCACTGTTCCCAAACTGTACAAACAATGTGGTTTATGATGAACACCTGCTTTCCTTTTCGGAGTGAGGATTTGGGGTACATGGTAGGCAAGGTGTCTATATGACCAGCCACCAGTAAAAACCCTGAGCTTCACTGATAGACGGCATGTCGCATGTGTTTTCACAATTCATTGCTGGAATAACTAAGCATGTCCTATGTGACTCCACTGAAAGAGGACTCAGAGGCTTTGATCTGGTTTCTTCCAAATTGTGTCTCATATGCCTTTTCCCTATACTGATTTTGCTTTGTATCCATTTGCTAAAATTTAATAATGACCATATGCTGAATCCTGTGAGTCCTCCTAGCAAATCATTACCTAGGAATGATCTTGGGGACCCCCTGTACCATTGGCGCTGGAAGTGGGATTCAATAGAATGGCCTCTGATACACTATGAAGAAAGCATAGCTTTAGGTAAAGGAATTACTAAAGGCTGGAATGGGATATGATTTACTTTGGGTGACTATGAAGTCATCTATGGTATAAAACAGTAGCTGAACTGCTGTGTGTTGAGAGAGGTAAAAGTTACCTCTGAAATTTGAAAATGATACATTCAACTCTAGAATTGGTTGCTGGATGCCCTGGCTGCTTTTATGGTGCTGGGTAAAGTGAGGAAAACAGGATGCAGCTTGGCCAATGTCTTTGGTTTTGTTCTCTCCACCAAGTAGGAGGAGAAAAGGGTCTAAAAATTCCCAAAGGTGGTTTTGGATGGATCAAAGTTAATAAAAACTGATTCGTAGTTACTCTCTCCTCCTGGTGAAAGAAAAGTTAAAATCAACTCCTATGGCTAAAGCAAAGCTTTAAGTAAACCAGAGGGGAAAACGTGAAGTTTGGGGTTGAGGAGCAGAGGAATCCAGCCTTTTATTCAACCTAGCCCTGCTACTATTGTGACATCACTCCTTCTCCTTTGCATTCCAGGTGGGATTTCCCTGCAGCTGTAATGTTAAGCCTGTAAATGATAAATTTGCCACTGGTATAAACTTGTAATGAGGAAAAGGGGGTAATTTTTAAAAAGGCTTTGTATTTTGTAGCTACCACATCTGGATATATGGTAAAAATTGATGTGAAAGTTATGTGTTTTAATTTCATAAATACTAACAGTATCCTGCTCAGGGAAATCTGCAAAGAAAAAATGTGATGGAACACAATTTCTTGGCATTTTGCTGCCAAGAATGGCTTGAAATTTAAATTCTTTGAATATTGAAAATAGGACAAGACTCCATAATTATGATTTTTGCCAACTGGATCCTCTGGAAAAAGAAAGGCAAAGGAACAAGAGAACCAATCCCTAAATGAAGATACACTTTTAGAGTTTTAAAAAGCAGTTTTTAGTTGCAAATAAGCTCTTGTAAAATCAGATGTTTGACTCCCAGAGGATGATGATTTTCTGGCTTGATGTACACATTTATGAATGAGTCAATTTGGGCTCTTAGACTGACAAAACAAAAAGACTTGAGAAAGACTTGATTGTCTCTTGGACACAGAACAGGGCTGTGTGTCTCTATAGGATCTCAGCTTTGCTGCTACTAATATATATATATATATATATATACACACACACACACACACACACACACACACATACATACACACATACATATATGTACATATATACACATATATGTCTGTATATATATATATATTAATTAAAGAAAAATGCTAATTCACAGATCTTAATTGTCTGTATCTGACTCTCAGCTGAAACCTGATACCTGATACTGTGTGCTATGAGCTGTTTCAGCCTTGGCATGGGCTGTTATGAAGAACGGAAAGCAGACATAGGCTCAATTAGACTCTGAGACAGTTCCAGTTTCTGGGTACCTTTCTTTGAGGTCCTAATCTCTAAAAATATCCTGGATGTAGGCTAGACCATTGGGTCATATACAAATGTCCACAGAAAAGAACTTGTTCTTTAATGGAACCATCTTAAATCCAGCTGCAGGTCTACTCTGTATACAGAGACTGATTACATTCCTAACTTGTTATCCCTGCTGAAAGTTGCAAATTGAGGAAGGATATATCTCAGAGAATGTGGCCCATTCTGTCCACTATTAGCGGATCAGATTGCCAGCACCCTCTCTAGATTAGATGTCTCACTGATGTAGATTGATCATTGTGTTTGACTTGCTGAATTAGTTGCGGTTTGCAACAGTTGACTAATAGCCTTATTCTACTTCCCTCCCCTTTCTCCTGGTACGTACAGCTTAGTAAGACAGTTTGACTATTAAATATAGCTGTTCTCAGAAAGGAATTGATTTTTTTCTAGATTGTTCACTGGATAAATGATCAGCACAAAAGGTATGGAAATAAATCCATTTTGAAATTAATGAGAATTCACGATTTGTTCTAATCTATTTTTGAACATGACATATCTTTCTGGTTAAGCTGTAAAAAAATGCTTTTATGAAAAAATGCTTTTCTCCTTCTTCCACACAACAGCATTTCCAATCAAAAGGTCTGAATGAAAAATAGAATATCATTTAGAAAAAAATATACAGTTTTGATTACTGAACGGGAACACTGATTTTGCAACACCTGACCAAAAAAAAAAAAAAAAAAACCCTCCAGTACCTTGGGAGGCACTGGGTAGGGGAAGAGCACTAATGAACCCCCCTGTGCTGCCTTTCCAAGCTGCTGAAAGCACTTTGAATTCAAACTGACTGCTGAGCCTGAGCTAACAGGGTGTAGCCCAGATCCTACGCTTTCAACACATAATAGCTTCAGATGTCATCTATACTTGCCAGGTAGATTAACTGGTGTCACTCACAAGAAAAGCTGTTTGGAACTGACTGCTTTCAAACTGTCCTTCTAAAACAAATAACTCGATTAAATCAATCAGGCTGGACTGAGAACCCTAAGGTACGAGTCTTGATGGAGGGAAATCACGTGGGGGCCCTGACAACCTGTATGGCCTGATCATTATATGTCCTCTTGGGGTGCTCTAAAAATTGTGAAAGCTTTGTTTTGAAGGGTATCACATGTGCTCTCTGGGATTGTATTTCTTGTGTATGTGTCCTGATTTTCATGACATTGTTTCTGCCCTGAAAGGCTTTCAGGTCATCTTCAACTTATTAGTCAGTATGTGCAGTACCTGAATTGGTGTCTTGGGCAAGGAAAAATATATATGTCAATATAAAAAATTAAGGAGGAAGACGCTTGGCTTTCTAAGATATGGTTAATGGGATTTATTTTAATTAGCTAAGTTCAGGACTCCTAAAGGGCATAACTGAGATCAATACTATAGGTTGGTCTGACCTGGAGTATAGGATCCCAGTGATAATAATTTTACTGTAAAAAAATGCCTTGGCCAAGGGCTAAAGGGGAATACTGCACAGGAAAGAGTAAGTATAGCAGGACAGCTGTTATCCTTAGAAAGACCTGATTACAAGGTTGAGTTTTGGCTAGCATGTGGGAACTTGGATTTGAAAGGGTTTCTACAATTCCACGAACTAATGAATGGCTCACTGTGCCCAAACTGTTAGACAAATAATATGGTTTATGCAGAACACCTGTTTTCTTTACGGGAGTCTAGAATTTTGGTACACAGTATGCAGAGGGTGCTATATGACTGGCCATAATAAAAACTCTGAACTTAAAGAAAGTCTCTAAAGAGCTTGACATTTCACATGTGTTGCCACAATTCATTGCTGAAAGAATTAAGAGCATCCTGTATGACTCCACTGGAAGAAGATTCTTGAAAGCTTGCACTTTCTTCTGTACTTTCCCCCATGCATCTTTACCATTTGCTGATTTTGCTTTGTATCCTTTTACTATAATAAATCTTTACCACGATAATGACTATATACTGAGTCTGTGAGTTCTCCTTGTGATGGGAGTGGTTTTAGAGATCCCTGATGCACAGAGCTACTATTTTTATACTTTATAATACAGCCACATTTGCTGTTTCTTTCTTAGATTACATAACTGATATGGAAATTCTGAATTATTAAACCCAGAACAGGTACACAGCCATGCTGGTTGGATAATCACCTTTTTGGCCAAGTACATGAATGTGTAAATAACTGTCTTAACTGCCATAATAATTCAATAATATTCAGAGAGGGTAAATATAAATTACTTCCCAGAAAAAAAGTAATGCATGCAGGGATGTTATGCAATACTAATATGTCTAGCTAAAAAATAAACAAACACAGGGCATCATAGTGGACTACTGAAACTTAAACAAGGAAAAAAACAACAGCACCCCTCTTCCCCAGTCTCTGTCACTATACCAGCTCCTGAATAAATTGCTGCCATACTCTTCAGTTGCATAAAATTACAGATACCTGTAAGCAAACTTTTGCTGACTGGAGCTTTTGGCAACAATACTTCAAGTTATTACTCAGCTCTTGGATCTTTAAATTCAATGACTTCCTTCTACTGCTGCATGATACATGCCTTTTGGGCATTGACTACTAATCTATTATTGAGCCCTAATGGAACAGATTCTCACTTTTCAACCCAACATTCTTATCCCATAATGGGTCTTCTTCTCTAACCAAAATCTCTTAAGGTGATACAACTTCAGTGAAATTCTATTGTAAAGGGGAGGTACCATATCCAATCAAAAGGCCAGTCCTACTCCTTCAAACCTTAGCCAAATTCATGAAACATGGCTGCACACTCACTGAGCACAGAGCTACTCCCCTGTTGTTTTAAGCAAACCATTGACTTAGTAAGACTCTTAACCTACAAAATTTGTCACCTGACAAGCAAGTATTATTCATTGATGGAACAGCCTCTCTCAAAGGTCATAAAATCTAATGGAGTGCTACATTTGTCCACCAAGATGACTGTAAATTGTTACGATCCCATGGAATTGAACATCTTTGAAAATCAGGTGAATTTTAGGTATTGTTCATGGTCACAGTATACTCTCCTTAGACTAAAGTATAATTTTACAAACACTCATGAGCCATTGCTAATGGCCTAGTTACATGATCAGGCCACTGGGCCACCCAGGATGAAACTATTAAATACACACGCTTTTCTGAGATACTCCTGCCCAAGGATATAGATACAACTTAGTAACAAATTCTATCCTTATTTTGTATACATATATGCCTACAAGAAAAAAAAAAGCTAAATCTAAAGGAAAATATCTGGTATGAAAAAGCCAGTCAAGAATGCAAGATCATCATCTCTACTATAGCCTTGAGTCCCTGTTCAAATCCATCTTCTATGAAGAAATAGGATGTCTAATAAGGAATTCATTGTAAAGACACATAAGCCACTCTTGCTCATCAAGCCTGGTCTAATTGCCATCTAAGCCAGACTCTTTAAAAACAACTTCCACAATGCTTATTGGTCCAGCTTTCCCTGACTGTTTACCAGTTATAGGCTACCATACTCCCACGGCCATTCTGCATTGGTTGAACTCCAAAAGCACTTTGGAATTAGGGGAGTGAAGGAAAAGATTATTTCAAGTGCAATAATATATTCCCCTTCTTTTTTTCACCCCCTCCTTTGACCTCAGTACATGGGAGACAGAATATATTGCTCATTTAAAAGATGGGCATTGTTTTTGCATCAGATGGTTCTGCAGACATCCTCTTCTGATCCTGCAGGTGACTTATGATGGCAAAATGGTAAATTTTAGGTCCCTGCTGAACTTATCACTCCAGGAAAATGACAATCTGCCTCACCTCCAAAGAGGAATAACAGATCTCAGTTTGTCAGGTATGAACATGTCTGACCTTGGAAATGATTGGAGGATGAATATCAAGAAAGATGATAAATAAATTTATCTTTCTTATCACAGATATTGAACGAACCTTCCAAAACAGTCTTTTTAGCTGTCCAGGAAGTAGAGCCTACCATGTGAATTTAATAGGATACTGTTTCTATACCTTTACCTAACCCAGCTATGGACCTTACTGACATCCTTCACTCAGGCAATACTATGGAAGTTGTTATGATCAGGACGAAGTGTTAGCCAGAGCTAAGAAAGAGATTTAATAAAAGAGACTCCAAGACCAAGAGTGGACAGAGGAAAGACAAATCCTTGTTTTGAATGGCCCTCGTGGCCCTATCCCTTCCCCATTTTGGTGGTTTGGAAAAGCCGGTTCACCAGGACTATTCAATAGAAAAACAGCTCTCATTGATACCAGCTATATTACTATACAAATTGTCTACTCCTCCAAGTGCTCCCTTTTTCTAACAAGGCCATTGCCCCAACCAGGAATCAATCACTGTTACATGGTTGACTAGCTATCCTCTATTTCTTCCCAATTCCCCTAATTTTGTAAAGTGTTTATGAGGAGAAAGTCCATCTCAGGGGTACTTTCTCCTGGTGAATCTAGCTATACTCAGTCCAAGCATTACTTTCTACAAAATAATGATAGCTTGGGGGATATTTTACACTCTACTATTTCTTAGTTTGTAAGATTTCCTCTATAAAATCCAACTTATGCCTACAATTTATGTCACTAGTCCTTGCACAACAGTTAACTGAGGAAATTATGAATTCTCCTCTAGAGCTTTTAATAATAAGGTAAATTTACATTTGTAAAAGTTTATTCTGGTAAAAACTGTAAAGAGACAAAATATTTTAATAGTTTTTTTATTTCATAATTATATAATCCCTTTTCATGATAGATAATACCCTTGACCACCCAATCTAAATTATCCTTTCCTGTGACTCCCTATCTGAAAGAGAGTTTTATTGTCTTCATTTATTACTCTCTAAAATTATCATGTTCATTTGTTTTTTCTTGTTTATTGCTTATCTTTCCCACTATAATGCAAACACCACAAGAGAAGAGACCTTATTTATGTTATTTATCAGTAAAACCCAATGCCTAGAAGAATACACGGCATATGAAGGTGACAAAATATTTTTTGAATGAATGATTCTAGTGAATAAATGGATGAATCTAATCCATGGAGAAAAAGTAAATACATATTAATACACTTCCTCTTTTGTACAGATATTTTTGCTTTAAAACAAACTTAATTAGCATTGGAAGAAAAAGCCCTTAAAAAGAGAATTTAGAAAGAAGTAGGATGGATGTGTAACTCTTAAAACTAAAACACCAAGAACCAAGAAATAGTTTACATTTTCATTTCTAAAAGGTGTGAGTTTCAATGCTGTTAAGTCATTTAAAAACTAACAACACAATTGTGCTTGACTAAATATTTGCAACTAACTCATTCCCTAAGCCAAAATAAATTTCCAAATGTTGTAAAGCGTGAAAAAAAATGTACTTTATTGTAAGCAATACCATGTGTCTGCTCGGGTGGGATCTCCTTACTTCGTTCCCATCCACTCTCTGAAGGTTTGGGAGACTTTTCCAAAGTATTTCAGAAATTCTATTAGGATCTAAGAAGTAACCCAAAATGAAGTTTGATGAATAATATTGTGCCATGTGCTTAATAGTTTGTATTTTTTATTATATTTAGCAATAGTCAACCTAAAGCTGTTAGGGCAATTATATAAAACCTGACAAGTCAAGCTGAAACAACCTCTTTCATGTCATATCCTCCATTATTCTCCTCAGTCTAGATTCCAAAAAAAATAATTACTGGCCTTTCTCTGGCACACTGTGTAGATTCTAAACATCTTTCTTTTTGCTTCAACTGTTCAGTCCACCTGTAACACCTTTTCTTCATATTCCCCTGTTAAAATTCAAGCCAACTGTTTTTCTTAAATTAAAAGCTACATTATTCTCAATCCAGCCAAAAACTTTTCCTTCTTTTGATGCAATTTCTTGGTAACTTTGTATAGAATGCATTATACTATGTTTATTTTTGCACATCTCATCTACCTTACTAGAAGTTTACTGTGCTGAGGGCAGGAACCATATAGTTGTCATCTTTAAATGCCCCATAACATCTAGCATAGTTCCTTGCATAGAATGAACACTCAGTTCTTATTTTCTTATTTAAACTAAATTGAGTTGAAATGGATTTAAATAATCTTCCTCATGAAGTTAGGAAACATTATATTAATTAATATTTCTAGAAAATAAAGCCATTTAAGAGGAATTATTTGATATTCATTTTACAATTGTTTTTCAGCTTTTAATGTCCTATATGCCTTATCATCTCAGTCTGCAGTTCTCCATCCAACAATTCTTCCATTCTTCCACTTCCTATTATCACTCTTAACTGTGACTTATCAATCAAGTAGAATGGGGACTTGTAGGAGCAGTAATTCACAGTAACATTAATAACCACCCTTCAAGATTTTTCCAAAAGCTCATGGATAGTAACTGAGATTACCTTACTATGTCTTTATAGAGACTGAAGATTCTCTTTAAATACTTTTGTTTAAGCCAATGTTTCTACTTTCTGAGGTTCACCAAATATATAAAGAGTCTATTAATTCAGTAGCAGCAACTAAGTAATCAATATTAAGACAATTTATATGAAGAGTTATCACTTCTTGTTCTTCAGGGTGATAAAGTAATTAATGGCTTTCTCGCATTTTCAAAAACTGCACTTCACTATGTTTCATAGAAAAATTGTAGTAATCTGCCATGTTCTGTCATACTCTTAACATGAATATGACTATAATGCTTTATTTGTTTCTATTTCTACATGGTCATAAGCTGGATAAGTTCCATTAACATTCAAGACAATTATTAATACTTTTCCTTATACCTTTTTAAATATTCATAATACTGACAATACATATCTATAATGTAAAGGAATAAATGACAAGAAATCTACCCATGATAAGTTTGTAAAACAATAAATAAACAAGCCAATATCTAATTATTTCTTGCAATACTAAAAAGGAATACTTTAAAAAATATAAATAATAACAACAGACATTTAAAATGGACCTTTTCAAAACTTTTGGTCATTAATTATTACATTTATTACCTAATTCTTGCTAATTCATCTGGGTCTGTAATCTAGAAATATTAAAGACAGTAATGAAGCCAAGATATACATACTTCTCGGTAATTCTTTCCTCTTTTTCAGTGTGGCAGTTAAAGTCAAAATTTTATGTATAAAGGGGTGTATAATTAAGAAATAAGTATCTGATGTACATTGAATTTGAATTCTCATTAATTCAAGCCAATGACCGAAAGAAACAACTGACAGTGGATAGCAGCCTAACTCTTATTGACAGAATTTGTTCTTCCACAAATATATCTGAATTAGGTTTTCTATTTCTTGACTGGTTTGAGTATAGGTGGTGAATCAATCATATGTTAATCAAGCAGACTCACTCACTAGTGAAAACTATAGATTGAATTGGATGAATCAATTAATTTAATTATTTGTGTGCACGTATATATAAAACATGATTCATCAAAAATGAAAGGCAAAAATATTTTTAAATGAATTGTTTTGTGTATTGAGGTCATGCCTCTGAATGATGGTAATTAACTTCAAAATGAGAATTAGTTTCTCACTATCTACAAATTTAATTGTTGTTAGCATGGGAAATGTGGTTTTGTATACTAGCCCTGGTCCTTAATTTAAAATTTTTAGTTAGAATTTTTTATTTTGACGGCATCTAAAACCATCACTCTTTAACAATTGATGTTTCAAATACTTTCTATTAGAATTAGTTTCAAAGATAAGAGGGTAATATTGTAAGCAGAGATATGAATCAAGGAGTTTTATGATACTGAGTTTAGAATGGCTTTTTTTACCATTTAGTTATGTAAACTGGTAAAGATAAGAAAAAGAATAAATTTAAAAAAGTATTTTACCTGTTTTCAGTTGGGCTTTCATTGTGGACAGTTGAGATCTGTGATAAAAATAATACTAAATTTAAATATACCGAATAGACACATAATATGTTTCCATTAAAACATTTTTTTAAATATCATTCAAAGAAGTTTTTTAAAATATGTCAATTCTGTAAGATTAAGGAATCAAAAAAGTTAAGAAATTATCATATTTGATATTAGAAGAGATATAGTAGAAGAAATGCTACCAATATTTATTTCCAAATGAGAGCAAAGAGAGTTTTATACTATAATAAATAAAAATTATTAAGATGCAGTACATATATACATTTTTATTCAACATAATATTGAAAGTCCTAGCCACAGAAACTAGACAAAAAAAGAAAAAGAGAAAGAAAGGCATCCAAACTGGAAAAGAAGTAAAACTGTCATTATTTGCAGATGACATGATACTGTAAAGAGAGAACCCTAAAGACTCCACCAAAAAAAAAAAAAATATTTGAACTGATAAATGAATTCAGTTAAGTAGCAGGATACAAAATTAATGTTCAAAAATTGGTTGTGTTTTTATACACCAATGATGAACTATCAGAAAGAGAAATTAATAAAACAATCCCATTTATAATTGCATCAAAAAATAAAATACCTAAGAATAAATTTAACCAAGAAGGCCAAAGACCTGTACTCAGAAAACGATAAGACTTTGAAGAAAGAAACTAAAGAAGATACTATGCTTATGGATAGGAAGAACTAACATCAATAAAATGTCCATACTGCCCAAAGCAATCTACAGATTCAATGCAATCCCTATCAAAATATCAATGGCATTTTTCACAGAACTAGAAACAAATGATCCTAAAATTTATATGGAACAACAAAGAACTCTGAATAGCCTAAGCAATCTTGAGAAAGAAGAACAAAATTGGAGATATCATGATATTTAATATAAAACTAAACTACAAGGCCATAGTAATCAAAACAGTATGCTACTGGCATAAATACAGACATATAGACCAATGGAACATTATGCAGAACCCAAAAATAAATCCACACCTATATGGTAAATTAATTTCTGACACAGGAGGCAAGAATATACAATGCTGTAAAGACAGTCTCTTCAATAAATGGTTTTTGGGAAAACTGAACAGATACATGCAAAAGAATGAATCTGGATCGCTTTCTTACAACATATACAAGAACAAAGTCAGAATGGATTAAAGATTTAAACATAAGTCACAAAACCATTAAACTCCTAGAAGAAAACATACACAGTAAATCCTTTGACATTACTCTTAGTAATATTTTTTTGGCTACATCTCCCTAGGCAAGGGAAACAAAAGAAAAAATAAACAATTGGGACCACATCAAATTAAACAGTTTTTGCAGAGCAAAGAAACCACCAACAAAACAAAAGATAATCTACTGAATAGGAGAAGATATTCACCAATGATACATCCAATAAGGAGCTAATATCCAAAATATATAAGAAAGTTATGCAACTTAACACCAAAAAAGCAAACAACTCGATTTAAAAATGGACATAGGACCTGAGCAGATATTTCTCCAGAGAGGACATGCAGATGGACAATAGACATATGAAAAGATACTCAACATGACTAATCATCAGGGAAATGCAAATCGAAACTACAATGAGATATCACCTCATGTCTATCAGAATGGCTATCATAATAGACAAGTAGACAAAGAGCAAGTGGTACATATATAAAACAGAATATTACTTTGCCATAAAAAAGAAAGAAATCTTGTCATCTGCAACAACATGGAGGGACCTAGAAGGTATTAAGCTAAGTGAAGTAAGTGAAACAGAGAAAAAGAAACACCATATGATTTCACTTCTTCCTGGAATATAAAAAACAAAATAAATGAACAAACAAAATAGAAACAAATTTGTACAAATTGATAGATGCTAGGTGGGAGGAATATTAGGGGGCTGGTTGAAAAAGTGAAGGGATTAAGAAATACAAATAAGCAATTACAAAATAGTCATAATGATGTAAAGTACAGCATAGGGAATACAGTCAATAATATTGTAATAACTATGTATGGTGTCAGATGATCACTTTATAAGTTAAATGTCTAATCACTATGTTGTATACCTGAAACTAATATAATATTGTATACCAACTATACTGAAAAATAAAAAAAATCTTAAACATGAACAAATTAAGTCTATTTTGTCTGATATAAGTAGAGCTATTCCAGCTATCTTTGGGTTTCCATTTGCATGAAATATCTTTTTCCATCCTTTTACTTTCAGGTATGTGTATCCTTACATCTAAGGTTTCTTAAAGGTAATATGTAGATGGGTATACAGATGTGTCTTGCTTTTTTATCTATTCAAGCACTCTATGTCTTTCTATTGGAGAATTCAGTCCATTTACACGTAAAGCAATTATTGACAGGTATGTACTTATTGACATTTGTTAACTGTTTTCTGGCTGTTTTGTAGTTCCTCTCTGTTCCTTTCTACTTCTCTTGTTTATGTTCCTGATGACTTTGTAACTTTCTGTAATAGTAGGTTTAGATTCTTTTCATTTTCTTCTGTGTAACTATTATAGTTTTGTGGGTTTTTTTTTTTTTTTTGCTTTATGGTTAGCATGAGGCTCATGTATATCAGTGTATATGCATATGTATATGTATATGTATATGTATATGTATATGTATATGTATATGTATATGTATATGTATATGTATATGTATATGTATATGTATATAAATATAGAGAAAGGGAAACCCTTTTGTACTGTTGGTGGGAATGTAAATTGGTACAGCTACTATAGAAAACAGTATGAAACTTCCTCAAAAAGCTAAAAACAGAACTACTACAAGATCCAGCAATTCCACTTCTGGGCATTTATCCAAAGAAAACAAAAACACTGCATCAAAAAGATACATGCACCACCATATTCATTGCACCATTATTTACAATAACTTAGATATGGAAAACTAAGTGTATATCAATGGATAAATAAAGAACGTGTGAAATAGATATAGAATAAATAAAGAACCTGTGAGGTGATAGATAGATAGATAGATAGATAGATAGATAGATAGATAGATATAGATAGATAGATACAAATCTATACACACACACATAGAGAGAGAGATCTATTTATATACACATACACACACACGAAGGAATATTATTCATTCATAAAAAAATGAAATCAAGACAAACACTATATGATCTCACTTATATGTTGTAACTAAAAAAAAGCTCAGAGATACAGAAAACGGATTGGTGATTTCCAGAGGTGGGGGTTAGAGTCAGGCAAAATAGTTTACAACCTTTCAGTTATAAAGTATATTTACAGTCCAGGGGATATAATATAACTATCATGATAGTTAATAATATTGTATTGCATATTTGAAAGTTTCTAAGAGATTAAAATCTTAAAAGTTCTCATGATAAGAAAAAAATTCTATAACTTGGTATGGTAACCTACATTACTAGACTTATTGTGTTAATAATTTTGCAAAATATACAAATGTTAAACCATTATGTTGTACACCTGAAAGTAACATAATGTATGTCAATTATATCTATATTAAATAAATAAATAAATAGAAAATATTATTTTATATCTGAGAAGTTTGTCTTGGTGCAGCTATCCTTAAAATAAAATGTCAACATTTGTATGTCTTAAAAAAAATCACTAACAAAATCAATACATATTTAATTTACAGATTAATATTCAAGATAAAAATGAATCAATATGCCCAGAAATTAAAAGGTAAAAATACAAGCAAAAAAAAGCATAGAGAATTGTTTAACATAACAGATATAAAGTAAATGATAATATAAAAGATTAAGCTCTTAAAGCACACATTCCTATATTTTGGTTATTTCCTTACCTGCAGATGTTCTTGGATTTTAGAATTTCTCTTTTGTCCATTTGAATCTGTGACTTGTTCTTTTGTTGTCTCTGTCTCTGACATATATTTTGAATTTTCACCTTTAACTTCTGTTTTATGAATATTCTTTTCCATTGTTGTCTTGTTCTTTTCATCACTTCTAAGCAACGCTCCTTGATTTAGGAAATACTTAAGTTGTTGCTTAGCTGTTTCAGCTTCCTGTTTTTTAAAAAAGAACCATTTATCAAGCATTATTCCTGTGACATTTTCCTGCCAATATTATAACGTTCAGGGATCTGCACATACTAATTCCCACATTACTTCTCAATTTTATTTTTACTGAATTGAAGAAACTTAAGTTAAACCACTAATATAATCCATAGTTTAATAAAACCTCAAAATTAAAAACTATGAATAAACATCTTCAACATTGAGGGCTATTTTTATAGCTGGGAGGTTCTCCTGCTGTTGTTTTTTTAAAGGCCATAACTATTATATAGGTACAATAAAAGTTAATAAAAGGTATACATTATATACAAAGTGCTGGATTGTAACCAGGATAATTGACATCTATAATAACAAATAATAAAAGAAAATGTAGAAAATAATTGATTTCTTCTAGAATAAAATTTTTCTTTAAGGTATTTTTTTATGTTTTTTAAAATTTATTTAGGAGACATTGGTTAATAAATTATATAGGTTTCGAGTGTACTATTCAATAATACATCACATGTATATTGCATTTTAAAATATATATAATATTTTGTATGAAATATTTAGATCAACAAAATAAAGTTCACAAAAAATCTCATCACAAACAGAAAACTGTTAACATTTGATATTTATCTTTTTAAAATATTTATAAATATAACTAATGCATTTATATGTATTTTTACCTTTTATCTATATTGGGTCATACTATACATACCATATAATATGACCTTTTCAATATATAATGTCATAGATATGTTTTCATGACAATAAACATTAAAATCAGAATAGCTAACAGAAGTACATTAAATAATATACCTTTATTTAGTAAATTTCTTATCAATGGACATATTGGTAATTTAAAATTTTTGTTATTAAAAATTTTATATTACACATACTTGCACAAAATCTCTGTACATTTTTTCTTCTTTACAGTATTTTTTTAGAAGTGGAACTGTTTAATGAAAAGGATATGTTCTTCTAAGTCTTTTGCTCTATATATTTCTTCCAGAAAAGTACCAATCCATACTGATAACAGAAATATATGAAAGGATGCTCATTTCAGCACAAATATCAGATATTTGTCAAAAATATTATATATTTCTGCTCCTTAAAGTTTTACCAAAATGTAGATAAAAAAATTCTATCCCACTGTTATTCTAAATTGCATTTATTTGAAAAGAGTGAGGTTGAATATATTGGTATGCATTAAATGGGCATGTGTGTTTCTAAATTATTACTTGCCTGTTTGTGTCCTTTGTCTATTTGGGAGGAGGGCTATTTATATATTTTTATATTTGTAAAGTATGTTCATATCAAACATTTTGTAAAAATTTTCCATTTATCTTTATATCTCATGACTTTTTTACCATAAAAATGTTTTAAATTTATACATGAAATATATAAATATATGAACATATTCCTTTGTGATTTAATACTTAGAAAACCTTGCTCTAGCCAAAACCAGATAATTGTTACCAAGTGTTTCTGCTAATATCTTTATAGCTCATTTATTACTTTTGTATCTTAAATCAATCTGCAATTTATTTTGGTATATCATATGAACTAAGAGACCTAGCTACTTTTTCATAGTAGTTTACTTTTTGTGACTATTTTATCTTTCTACAAAAAATTTAATAGCTAAAACTGTTAAATAATAAATTATTATAGTCATTTGAATCTGTTTCTTGTCTTTTCATTCAGTACCAAATCCAGAACCACATTGCTTTAGTTATTGTAGTTTTATAATATATATTGATTTAAATTTTGTATGCTCACCAATTTATTATCTCAATATATCCTATAATAATTCTGTTAAACTAAAAAATAATTCCATTTATATTTAGAAATAAATTGCATTAAGTTTGTATATCAATTAGGAGAAAGTAGAAAATTGAAATATTTATAATATTATTAAAACTAAAAATATAAATTGTTTCTTCACTGTTCATCTATATCCTTCAGTAAAGTATATTTTTCTTCATCTATAACTCTATTTCTTGTTAAATATACTATCTTAATATTATTAATAAAATTTTTCTACTATATTTTCTAAATGATTGCTTTTGTCTTGTATCATTCTACATCGTTTGTTTTTATTTTTCAATTACAGTTCATATACAAAATTAGTTTCAGGTATACAACATAGTTATTAAATTATTGCTCCTAATAAAAAGAAAACCTGTTACTTCTTATATCAGTTGCCCCAGCCACCTTTTTGAACTATATCATTAATAAATTTGTGTATTATCTTGCATTTTTCAGAAGTAAAACTATATAATATACAAATAATATTACTTTTATCAATCCACTTATAAAAATGGAGCTTCTTTCTCTTATTATATCATTTAGCAACAATTTGAAAAAGAGCAATAAGAGCTTACATCCCAGTTTAACTAAGTTTAATTGGAATGCCTGCAGTATTTTACTTTTATGTATAATATTGTCTCAGTTTGAAAGAGATTTCTTTGGTTTGAATGGCAAGTTTACTTGATTCTAGCTTATTACTTTAGATAAAAATGGATGTTAAATTTTACTAACATATTCCCAGTGCATAAAATAAATATGTTTTAAACCTGGCAAAACACATATAGACCTATTAGTAAACAAGGTCAAAATTATTCATTTAAAAAGTTCTTTATAAATCAATACAGCCAAAATGGAAAACAATATGGAGGTTTCTCAAAAAAACTAAGAATTGATCTATCATATGATCCAGCAATCTCCCTATTGTGTATGTACCCCAAAGACTTGAAAACTCATATTCTATTATTATTCACAGTGGCCAGGACATGGAAGCAACTGAAGTGTCCTACAATAGATGATTGGATAAAGAAGCTGTGGTACATATATACAGTAGAATATTACTCAGCCATAAGAAGAGATGAAATACTTCCATTTGTGACAACATGGATGGACCTCAAGATAATCATGCTAAGGAAAATAAGCCAGACAGAAAAAATAGAAAATCACATGATATCACTTATATGTGAGATATAAACCTAAAAGCAACAAATGAACAGGACAAATAAACAGAGACTCATGGGCACGGACAATAGATTAGTGGTTACCAGAGGGGAGAGGGGAGGAGGGAGGGAGGAAGGGAATAAGGAGAAAGGAAGATAGGGTAAAGGGGGTCAAATATATAATGACAGAAAGAAATCTGACTATGAGAGATGACACACAGTGTAAACATATGTATGTCTTACTGTTAAAGTGTACAGCTGAAACTTATTGAATTCTGTTAACCAATGTCACCATAAAAAGTAAATTAAAAATAAATAAAATAAAAATAAAAAATTATTTATAGATATTTCCTTCACTTGTTAACAATTTTAAAAGAACATGATATCATTTACCTGTAAAGCTTTTTTCAGTTGTTCCTGAAGGACTTTGTTCTCAGTTTCCAGTGCCCATGCTACTTCCTAGGATATAAGGGGGAGAAAGTATTCATTTTTGGTACTTTTGTTTTTATTAATTTACTGTTACAATTATTACCTTTCTAAAATCCATAATTAACCATGATGATTATTTGAGTATATACATTTATTGCACACTTCCCAGGCATGATGGTGAGTAATTTCTATAGCTATAGCTTCTTATTGTATTGATTTTTCATTGGCAAACTGACTTTGAATCTACCAAATTGTAACTACAGTAAATTGAACATTTAATTTTTCCTTTTCTCTAGGCTTGAAATATTTAAAATACAAACATTTCAAATTTTATAAAAAGCAAATTTATTCTTAACACAAAATAAACGTAGTTCTGACTTTATGAGAATGAGTGGATTCTATTACACATGAAATATCTCAAATGTTCTTTATCAGATACAAAGCAGTTTGAGAAACCGTACCTAAAGTTCCCAGTTCTGTTTCTGGTATAGCAGGGCAAATTCCTACTAGACAACCCTGACACACATAACAACCACAAACTGTGAACAAAATACAAATATCAACCTGGAAAGCAACCAAGACTAGGTAGATTCTTGAGAGAAGATGACACTGGAAGAAGGAAAGAGTCCTGAGTCCTAAGTAATATTCTTTTTTTTTTTTTTTTGGCTTCTAGTTCTGAGGCTAAACCCTATCTGAGTTGGGCATGGCACCTAATAGCTGATATAAAGCCTGAGTTTTTAGATCTTAAAAACCAGACAGCAGAGTTCAGGGCAATCACAGCCACTGGAAGGGTTAGGGGGAAATCACAAAAAGAAGAGAGACAGATACAGGAAGCCCCAAATTGTTTGTATAAACTCTGCCCAAATCTCCCTCTGACCCCTGAAGCACATAAGCAAAAGGAAGATTCTAAGTAGTCTGGCAAAAGATTTTTTTAAGTACAATTTGAGTTTCTGTCTAAATACAGAATCTTTATTTTGCATCCAATCCTGTTAATTATATATTAAAGCAAGACAAATGAATAAAAGTAACATTGATCATCGGAAAAATATAGTAAAATCCAGACTTTCAACATTACATTCCCAATATCCAAGATAAAATTTAGAATCACTTGACATTTGAAGAAATAGGAAAATTAGACTTACTCTCAAGATAAAAGAAAACCTACAGAGTGATCTTAACATAGCCCAGATTTTAGAATTAGCATACAAGAATTTTAAAGCAACTACTATAACATTATCCAAAGTAGAGGAAAATATTCTCACAGTGAATGTAATTGTGGAACTATCAGCATAGAAATAGAAACTACAAAAAAATAGACAAATGGAAATTGTAGTGCAGAAAAATACAGCATCTGAATTTTAAAATTTAATGGCTTAAATAAGGAGCAGATTGGATATGACAGTGCAAATTGTCAGACTATTTGAAGATACACCAATAGAAAATATCTAAGACAAATAAATCAATGATTGGGAAAAAATGAAGAGACTGAAAAACATTTGGAATAATATCAAATATCTAACATATAATTGCATTTCCACAAGGAAATGATAGAAAAAGTGCTTGAAAAATTAGTTGAAAATTTCCAAAACTTGGTGAAATTTACATACTCAAGATGTTTGGCAAACCCCACGTTGATGTATATAAAGAAAATCATGCCACAAAATTTAGAATCTAACTGCTGAAAACCAAGTAAAAAGAGAACATCTTGAGAGCAAAGTACGATGACGTTACACATAGGGAAATGATCATTTGAATGACTATTTCTCATCAGAAAAAAATAAAGGTCAAATGAAAATGGAAAAACATCTTAAAATATAGAGCAAATATTCCACTTTTGAAACAGAGTTATTTTAAGAAACAAAGGAAAGCTTTAAATCTACATTTTTATTCTCATTGAAATTGTAGAGGATGTGGTATCTACAAACAGAAACAGATAATAATGGGGACAAAAATAAACCTTCTAGCCACTGCTCAAGAGATTGCCATATATGATCTACAAGGTGTTGAGGAAACTCATATCCATAAACAGTAAGAGAAATATAATAAACCATCTGATGAGACTAACTTCACATAGGAAGACTAAATTGAACAATCTAAAGAGATATCCCTACTGAAGCAGAACTAAAGACACAGACAGAAAATAATTAGAAAGAAAACTAGAACTCTGATGGAGATCTCTGATGGATGCAATTAGAACCATGATTTGGAATCTCCTAAGATATTTTTAAAAACATGATTTTTTAATATAAAATTTCAAGAAAAGTTGAAAAGGAGAAAGCCTACTTCTGGGAATAGATTTAGAAATATTGTAAAGTAAATGGAAGAAATATCTCATAGCACAGAAAAAAAAACACACTTCTATCTTTTACTAAAAGGATAGACTTAAAGAATAAATCTAGGAATCATATTATTTAAATATTAGTTCCAGAGGGAGAAAAGAAAGAAGATAGATAAATAATAATGAAAAATAATAAGAAAACAATACTTCCATGAGCTAAGTAAAAATAAATAAGATCTGGTAAAATTTCTAAACTTCAATGAGAAATGAGAGCAAGAAGTAAGGGGACAGGGTTCCAGGGAACATCAAACTACTATACTCACATCTCCCCAAACTTTCACTGAGAGAAAAATAATATACTATATGTTGTTTAAGCAATTAAATTATATGGGGTTTCCTCATATAGCAGCCTAGCCTATTCTCTAACTAGTAAAGATATAGAAAATTAAAATAATAAAACAAATTTAGATATAATTGAATTTTATAAAGAGAGAGAGGGGAAGAAAAAAGGAGAAAATGAACATATGTAATAGGGGTGACATCGGAAGCATGCCAGATCTTTCTCCTTGAAATAACTATAAGATGAAGATCTAAAACTCAACAAATTACACCCAAAATATACACAAGCATGTCTAAGCAGGTGATCTGTACATAAGAGCATCCAGAGGTCAGAACCGTGGAAGTTGGGCAGTAGATTGGGAGGAACAAAGAAGAATCCTCTTCGGCTTGAGCTCCCTGCAGGAGGAGAGGGAAAGAAGTTGCAGCCTGTTCCCTGAACAGCCCTGCCTAAGGAATCTGTGAGCTCCATGAGCAGCAGAACACAGGGATCAGGGCAGAAAGTGAAGCGAAGACTAAGAGCAGAGGGATAACACCTGGTTCTTAGTAGCAGCAGTTGTGAAGTGCTAAGCTGAATCACGGAAATAGCAACCCCACCCACAAAATAAGAGGATACCCTCCCCCGCATATCCTCCAAGTCCAAACATGTCAGAGCCCTAGGGGAATTTGAGGAAATACTACAGAAATTGTCATTAATACAGACAGGGACTGAGATTGAAGGTAGCGATTAAAAAAAGGCATTTTTAAGTCTCAAAGCCAGTGTCTAAGAGGATTGGATGACACCTACTGGAAATCAAAAGAAAAACACTTTCTTACCAACAGGCTAAAGAGAGAACACTACATAATAAATATTCTTTCAGGGGCGGGGGAGGAAAGCAGTATACTCTCCTATTAACGCCTAGGCAGAGAAATAGTTCATTAAACACCATGAACAACCAAGGTGACAGGCATTCAGAAAGAAAGAGAAAAATCTCTAGAAAATAAGCTTAAAGATATACAAATATGTGACTTAAATGACAGAGAATTCGGGATGGTAGTTCTGAAAAAAACTCAGTGAGATTCAAAATAATATCAACAATTCCAAGAGCTGAGAAAAAAAAAAACTAGATCAGCAGAATGAGTTTTTTAGCACAGAGACTGAAACCCTCAAAAATAATGAAACAGGACTTCTGGAAATAAAGAACACACTAAAAGAGATGAAACATGAAATAGCAAGCTTAGAAAATAGAGTTGACCAAATAGAAGAAAGGATCAGTGAAATCAAAGACTGAAATTTAGAAATAATTCCGAAGAAAGAAGAGAAAGACTGAAGAATAAAAAAAAAGAAATGAACACAAGAATTAGCACACACCATCAGGAAAGGAAACATAAGAATAATGGGTATTCCAGAAGGAGAGGAAAAAAAGGAAAGATCAGAGAACATTTCACACAAATAGTTCATGAGAATTTCCCAAATCTAAAGAATGAGCGTGAGCTTAGAACTCAAGAAGTCAACAGAACACCCAGTTATCTCAACTCAAAGAAGCCTTCTCCAAGAACATTGTATTAAAATTATCAAAAATCAATGACAAAGAAAAAATGCTCAGTGCAGTCAGGGAAAAGAAGATGGTAACCTATAAAGGAAAACCCATTATGTTATAGTCAGACTTCTCAGCACAAATCTTACAAGCCAGAAAGGACTAGAATCACATATTCAAACTATTAAATGAAAGGAACTACCAGCCATGAATAATTTATCCAGCAAAGCTCTTCTTTAGAAAGGAAGGAGAATTAAAGACCTTTCCAGACACATAAAATTTGAGGGAAATCTCCACTATGAGACCTACATTACAGGAAATACTGAAAGAAGTCAGCCCACCTAAAACAAAATGACAAAAAAAAAAACCACATAACTATGAATAAGGCAACTAGCAGGCAGATAGAAGCAGAATAGTGCAACCCGTATTAACAACAGGGTATTATAAATTTAAACAATAAGAAGAGAATTGCTATTGCAGGATAGAAATGAACATTCAGCATAAATAGGGACAAATTGAGACAACAATGACAGAAAAGGGAAGAAATCAAAGATCAAAACTTCAAAATAAACAAGGTAAAGAAAGATACTGAGGGACACTTCATAATGATAATGGGAATCATACACCAAGAAGACGTAACACTTATTAATATCTATGCTGTCAATTGGGGAGTCTTAAAATATATAAAGCAATTACTAACAGAACTAGAGGGAGAAACAGACCAAAACACTATCATAGTAGAAGACCTAAATGCCCCACTATCAGATATGGACAGATCATCCAAACAGAAAATCGATAAGAAAATAACATCCTTAAATAACACATTAGATCAACTGGATATAATTGACATTTACAGAGCCTTCCATCCCAAAACAGCTGCTTATACATTCTTCTCTAGTGCACATGGAACATTCTCAAGAATCGACCACATACTGGGACACAGAGATAGTCTCAACAAATATAAGAGGGTTGAAATCATACCAATCATATTCTCTGATCATAATGCACTGAAGCTGGAGATTGACTGTAAAAAGAAAGCAGGAAGAAACCACAAATGCATGGAGATTAAACAACATGCTACTGAAGAATGACTGGGTCAGAGAAAAAATAAAAAGAGAGATTAAGAGATACATAGAAACAAATGATAATGATAGTGCAACGTATCAAACTTCTTGGACATGGCAAAAGTGATAATAAAAGGAAAGTTCATATCTTTACAGGACTGTCTCAAAAAAAAAAAGCAAGAATAAGCCCAAATAAACAACCTAATACATCATCTTAAAAACTAGAAAAGGAAGAATAAATGAAGCCTAAAGTTAGCAGAAGGAAAGAAATAATCAGAATTAGAGCAGAATTAAATGAAATTGAAAACAAAACAAAACAAAAACAATAGAAAAAATAAATACAACAAGGAGCTGGTTCTTTGAGAAGTTTAATAAAATAGAATCTATTTTCTTTCCTCTGAGCCTGGGCAGGTCCCTAACCAGTAAGATATAGTGGAAATTATGTTCTAAAGTTTTGAGCCCAGGTCCTAAAAGGCCTTGCAGCTTCTGCTTTTATCTACTGAATTCAACTATCATGTAAGGATACTTGGGCCTGACCACTGAAAGATGAACAACTACATGAAAGAGAAAGACTCAGTCTTTAGTCATTCTATCCACCATCAGACATTTGAAAAAGACCACCTGAATATTCTACGGCTGAATAAAGCCACATGAGTGACCCCAGCTTATACAACAGAAAGCAGAAGAATCACCCTGCAGAGCCTAGCCAACCCCCAAATCAATAAGAAATAATTATTGATGCATTAAACTTCTAAACGTTTGTGTAGGTTGTTAGAGTGTAACAGAAAATGAAAACATGCGCTTGACTACAAAAATAAAAACAAAAAACAAAAACAAAAACACTGAAAATTTCTAAAATGTAGAGAGCTTTTTAATGTCATATTTTCTCATGTTAATTCTATTAAAAGTTTAAAACAACAATGAAAAGGTAAACTAAAAACATTTTTTGAAATAAATAAAAACTCAGTGACACCTATAAAATACAAATAAAGATGTATTCAGTGTAAAATATATACCTTGTAGTGTTTATTATTAAACAAAAGTAAAAATAAATGTTACATACACAATTAATGTAGATTTGAAAAGAAACTAAAAATAAAGAAAAAGAGAAACAATTAATAAAAATAAAGGTTAAAGTAACTAAATAGAAAATAAACAACAACAACAATAAGAAATGAAAAAGTAGAACAGTTAAATGAACCCAAAACTGGTTAGTTGAAAAAAAACTATATGTAATCCCCTGACAAACCTGACTAAAAGGAAAAGAAACAAACATGAAAAAAAAACAACAAATGCTTTTGTAAATAAAAAAAGGAAAAGGATGGAAGCAGAAATAGAAAAAAGAAAGAAAAAAAAAATAAAAAGAACCCTAAGATAACAGGATGTAAAATTCCAAGCAATAAACTGAAAAAGTCATTAGAAATGAATAAAATATAGACTACCTAAACAGATGCCCCAATAATCTCAAAAAGATATGTAAAAGTAGTCAAAGAGCTACTGTTTTTTTTAAACAGCTCTTAAATGATTTTATAGGTAAGTTCTATGTGATTTTCAAATTATTTCTCCCTTTTAAAAAAGTCCTTTTTAAATTCTGATTGGAAATGTATTACATTATTATATAAATTTGAAAGGATTAATGTTTTTATAAAATTAAATCTTACCATTTGGCAGTGGTAAACTTTAGATTACAAGAAATATAATTTACAAGTCTAAAAAATTCATATAACTTATAACTAACTAATTTGATTATCACTGAGTTAAAATATTGTAAACTCTCTAATTGTTCTCCCTGACTGCGAAATCCAATCTCTACCCCAAAATTCATCTTTCATATAGCTTGCAGAGTGATCTTAAAAAAATAATACCATGTGGGTCATTCTTAATATTCTTCAATAAGCTATTTCTTACTCAAAATCCACTTCTTACTACTCCCCTTAATCCAAAACTCCTATTACACTCAAGCACTTGAATTTTTCTTATTAGCCATTGTTCCCTCAAGTCTTTGTCTTTCCACATATTGTTATATTTAAATCAAAATCCTTCCTGTTTTAGAACTTCATGTTCTCAATTACTATATCATAATTTCCTTTTTATATGTACATTTATTATGTTGGAATTAGTTGGGGACATTATGTCTCTAGTATGTGCTAATGTAATAAATTTCAGCCTTAAAACTAACATAATATTATATATCAATTATATCTCAATTTAAAAATGAAAAAAATTCTTTAGAGGCTTTAAATTTTTTAAAAATTCAATATTTTGTTAGTTCTGTACCTTCTATATTATATTACATTATATGGAATAAACTTATTCAATTTATTTAATTACAGTCACTGTTCATATTTGTATTAGAGACTTCATATCTTGGAATAAGGAGTAAGTAGTTTTAACAGAAAGATGAAGAATTCTTGGCACTACATAGAATAAACTAAGTGAATTTTCCATAAATTTAGAAAGGTGATGGTCCTTGAAAAGAAATAGTAAATAGAAAGATCACATTTGAATTTATATTCTTATTCATTTTAACCCCACCTACAAATGGACAGAGAGTCCTTGGGTTATCCAGTACCAACCAGAGTGCATCTGATACATAACTCTGCAAATATGTTCAAGTTATTTAATATCTAAGTTTCCTCTTCTAAAAATGGAATATAATACCACTAGTGCACAAAAATATAGTGTAGATGATTTGATTAAAAAAACATTCAAATATGCAAAGTATATTCACTTTTTAAAGATTTAGGTTACAAAAATACATTCGTTCTTTCTTATATCCATATAATTAAGCTAATATTCACCCATTAAGTAGACATGTGCCTAAAGTAAATGTACTCTATTTTTCTAACAAATAATCTGAAAATCAAAAGTTAATAGAATAAAAAATATTTTATATCATTTTATCTGAGTATTATTTTTTTTAAGTGCAGCTCTGACTACTGAATGCTAGTCTATATGATATCTTTGATGAATAAGAAAAAGAACCCTCAAGATGGTGGGCTAGGTAAAATCAGGGTTCATCTCTTTCTATAATAACATTAAAATTATAACCAAATTATAAAGCAATCAACATGGAGAACCACCTGAAGTCTACCTGATCATAACACTTACATCTGAGGATATAAAGGAAAAGCCACATCCACACCAGTAGGAGAGGCGAAGGTGAGAAGCAGGCTGGTCCTATACTGCACATGGTAGTTGAGCACCAGGAAGGAGAGTGTGACTGAAGAGAGCCCCCTAAAAGAATGTGGGACCCCAGCCCCACACAGGGTTTACCCAGCCCAAGATGTCAGTCCTGGAAAGAGGAGTTGACGGAAAATATGACTGTAAAAACCAGTGGGGATTCTGGCCATCCGGGGTGAGATGAAAGGGACCTGAAAACCAAGACATCACCCTTAAAGGGCCCACGCACAGACTCACTCACCCTGGGTTTTGATGGAGGGTCAACAGCAGCTCACGAAATATAAGAGACATACGAGGAAAGACTGAGCTGTGTGACACTAGGGTGAGGGCTAGAGGGACAGTCACCATTGCTCCTTTGTCAGACCCCCCTCCCGGGCAGTCTACAAGTGGACACCATCTTGCCTATGTTGAACCCTTTCCCCAAACGGCCAATTTTGAAGCTGCATTGGTCCGGTGAGATCAGCACCCTCCAACCCCATGTCTCCTAGAGACCTCACCCCACCCAACCCACAAATTGCCTGCAGCAAGCCTGTTGTCAGGCATCCAGCCTCACCCTGCAACTTTCTTGGGTTGCACATTCATTGGCAGGCAGCAGCCCTCAGCTCCTGTGGCACATTTCAGGGGGAGACTTTTGATGATGGGCCACTGGTGCCAGCCCAAGCTGCAGAGTCGCTTGAGCAGATCAGTGATCTGAAGCCTGAGGCAGACAGTGACTGGTCTTGCTGTAATCTGAAACCTTTGCAGGAAGCCAGAGATTCAGAGCTGGCATGAACTGGACTCTGTATCAGCCAAGTGAAACCCCTAGACTCCCTGGGACCCCACCCCACCCAAAGGCTCTTCCAGCTGCAAAGTCATATGGGTAGATAACAAGAGCCTCAGGCCTTGAGGTGCACTGGTTGTTTTATGAACCACCCCAGGCCCAGTACTGGGGTTAACCAACCTCTCAGCTCGCAGAGTGATCTCTCCCACTTGCTTCCAGATCCAGCATAGGCAGCAACCATCTAAAGATCTCATTGTACTCCTACCAGGTAGCCACAAGCAATCAAAGGCAGTGGCCGACCTTGGCCTACACAGGAGACCCTCCCAAAGGGCCACAGAACCAAGACAATCGGAGGCTGGCATCAAAACACAATAGAGCATCACCTGACTAGATTCATAAGTAGTCTCAACAGGTACTCAATACTGCTGGGGCAAACCTCACTCCGTGAAGTCAGCCTCCACATAGCAGCTTATACTCTGTGGGCATGGCCAATCCTCACAGCCAGTCAGCCCAAAAGTCAATCCCATTCACTGACATGCTAACAGCAAACAAACCTTAGCAACAACAGGAGAAAACATACAACCACACAAGGAGCACACCCACAGCCTCCAGTGCAGATGATCCTGGATTGGGCCACACAACATGTACTACATAAAGCCAAGTGGCCAAAGCTGGGAGATGTAACAAATCTTCTTAATAAATAGAAATGAACACAGAGAGGCAACTAAAATGAGAATGCAAAGAAACATGCCATAAATGAAACAGCAGGAGAAAACTCCAGAAAATTTCTAAAGAAACGGAGGCAAGCAATCTACTACAGATAGATTTCAAAACAATGATTATAAGGATGCTCAATGAACTTAGGGAGAGAATAAGCAGAAACTTTGCAAGCCAAAGGGATTGGCACGAAATATTCAAATTGATGAAAAATAAGAACCTACAACCAAGACTACTCTACCTAGCAAGGCTACCAGTTAAAATTGAATGTGAGATAAAGAGCTTCCCATTCAGGAAATAGAGAAAGGAATGTATTACCAACAAGCCAAAATTACAAAAAATGTTAAGGGGACTTCTGTAAAAAAAAAATGGCAAAACTATGTATAATAATCACTTTAAATGTGAATAGATTAATTGTTCCAGTCAAATAGGGTGTTGAATAGATAAGAAATCAAGATCCACACATATATTGTCTACAAGAGACTCACTTCAGATCAAATGACACATACCAATTGAAAGTAAAGGGACAGAAAAAATATTTTACCCAATGGAAATGAAAAAAAAAAAGGATGGGGTAGCAATACCTTTCTCAGACAAAATAGAGGCTTAAGACAAAGGCTATAATAAGAGACAATGAAAGGCATTACATATGGTAAAGGGATCAAAGCAACAAGAGGACATAACCCTAAGAAATATACATACCCATCATAGGTGCACCTAAATATATAAAGCAATTATTGACTGGCATAAGGGAGAGATTGACATAATACACTGACAGTAAGAAACTTTAACATCCCATTAAAACCAATGGACAGATCTTCGAGACAGAAAATCAATAAGGAAACAGTAACCACAAATAACACACTAGACTAGATGGATTTAACTGATATTTTCAGAGTGTTTCATCACAAAGCAACAGAATAAATATTCTTCTCAAGTGCCCATGGAACATTTTCCAGGATAGATCATGTGATAGGCCATAAAAAAGAGTCTCAATAAATTTTAAAAGATTGAAATCATATCAAGTGTCTTCTCTGACCATAATGGTATGAAACTAAAGATCAACTACAAGAAAAAAAAACTGGAAAATACACAAACAAATGGAGACTAAACAACATGCTATTAGACAATTAGTAAATTAACAATGAGTTCAAGGAAGAAATCAAATGATACCTGGATGCAAATGAAAATGAAAACACAACAACTCAAAATTTATGAAATGGCTAAAGCAGTCCCAAGAGGGAAATTCATAGCTATACAGGTGTACCTCAAGAAATAAAGAAAATCTCAAATAAACCATCTAAAATTACACTTATAAGAAATGTAAAAAGAACAGCAAACAAAACTCAAAGTGAGTAGAAGGTAGGAAATAATAAAGATTGGAGCAAAAATAAATGAAATAGAATCTAGAAAAACAATACAAAAGATCAATGAAACTAAGAGCTGATTCTTTGAAAGAATAAACAAAATTGATAAACCTTTAACAAGACTCATTAAGAAAAAAAGAGAGAGGACACAAATCAGTAAATTCAGAAATGAAAGAAAGTAACCACAAACTTCACAGATACAAAGGATTATGAGATAATACTATGAGCAATTATATGCCAACAAATTGGACAATCTGAGAGAAATGGATACATTCCTAGAAACATACAACCTTCAAAGACCAAGTCAAGAAGAAAGAAAATCTGAACAGACCCGTTACTAACAAAAAAAATCAATAATCAAAAACTTCCAAGAAAACATGGCTTTATAGGTGAATTTTACCAAACATTCAAAGAAGAATTCATACCTATTCTTCTCAAACTGATGCAAAAAATTTAAGAGGAGGGAAGTCTTTCTAACTCTTTTTATGAGGCCACTATTATCCTGATTCCAAAACCAGACAAAGACATAAAAAATAAAAAAAATAAAAAACTGTAGTCTGATATCTCTGCTGAACATTGATGCAAAAGTCTTCAACAAACTATTAGCAAATAGAAGTCAAATAGAATACATTAAAGAGGTCATATACCATAACCAAGTGGAATTTATTCCTGGGATGCAAGATTGACTTAATATCTACAAATCAATTCATGTCATACTCCACATAAAAAAAATAAAAGATAAATATCATATGATTATATCAATAGATCCAGAAAAAGCATTTAACAATATCCAACATTCATTAGTGATAAAAGTTCTCAGTGGGAATAGAGGGAACATATCTCAACATAATAAAGCCCATATATGACAAACCTACAGCTAGCATCATGCTCAATGGGGAAAGGCTCAAAGCATTTTCCTTAAGATCAAGAACAAGACAAGGATACTCACTTCCACTACTTCTTTTCAACATAATACTGGAAGTCCTAGTCTAGCAATCAGACAAGAAGGAGAAATAAAATGCATCCAAATTGAAAAGGAAAAATAAAACAGATGACTTGATGCCATATATAGAGAATCAATTAATTTAGTAAAGTAGCAGGATACAAAGTTAATATTCAGAAGTCGATTGTACTTTTATACAACAATGATGAACCTCATTTATAATTGCATCAAAAACAGTAAAATACCTAAGAATCAAATTAACAAAGGAGGTAAAAAACCTGTACTCAGATAATTATGTCATTGAAAAAAAGAAATTGAAGAAGATACAAATAAATGGAACCATATACCATGCTCATGGGTAGGAAGATACAACATTGTTAAAGTGGCCATACTTCCCAAAGCAATCTATAGATTCAATGCAATCTCTTTCAAAATATCAATTGCATTTTTTCAGAGAACTAGAACAAATCATCCTAAAATTTATATGGAACATTATAAGATCTCGAATAGCCCTAGCAAGCTTGAGAAAGAACAACAAAGTTGGAGATATCACACTACCTGATATCAAACTATACTACAAGAATATAGCAATCAAAACAGGATGGTACTGGCATAAAAACAGACACACATAGATCAATGAAATAGAATAGGGAGCTCAAAAATAAACTCATGGTTATATAGTCATTTAATCTATGGCAAAGGAGGCAAGAACACATAGTGGTATATAGACAGTCTCTTCAACAAATGGTGTTGGGAAAACTGAGCAGATACATGCAAAAAAATGAAACTGGACCACCTTCTTACATCTTATGTAAGAATAAACTCAAAATGGATTAAAGATCTAAATGTAAGGCCCAAATCTATCAAACTTCTAGAAGAAAACATAGGCAGTAAACTCTCTGATATTGCTATTAGTAATTTTTTTCTGATATATCTCCTCAGACAAGGGAAACAAAAGAAAAACAGATGGGACTACATCAAATTAAAAAGCTTTTACACAGCAAAGGAAACCATCAACAGAACAAAAAAACAATGTACTGAATGGGAGAAGATATTTGTTTATGATACATCTGACAAGGGGTTAATATCCAAAATTTATAAAGAACTCATACAACTCAACAACAATAAAAAAAAACAATCCAATTTAAAAATAGGCAGAAGACCTGAATAAGTGTTTCTCCAAAGAGGACATACAGATGGCGAAAAGACATGAAAAGATGCTCAAGGTCACTAATTATCAGAGAAATGCAAATTAAAACCATGATGAGATATCACCTCACACCTATCAGAATGGCTATCATCAACAAACAGCCAGTGTTGGTGAGGATATAGAGTAAAAGGAACCCTCCTGCACTTTTGGTGGGATTGCAAATTGGTACTGCCCCTATAGAAATGTGGAAGGAAGGAAGGAAGGAAGGAAGGAAGGAAGGAAGGAAGGAAGGAAGGAAGGAAGGAAGGAAGGAAGGAAGGAAGGAAGGAAGGAAGGAAGGAAGGAAAGAAGGAAGGAAAAGGAACCTTTTTCACACAAATGCAGCCCTATACCAAGGTGTACAGTTGGCAAGTAAACCGTGGCCTAGGTTTCAACATCCATTTATGCTGTAGCCCATTCCCTTGTTCAAGGTACAAACTGTACCATATAAAAATAGCCTTGGGTCCAAATGAATTATTTTATCTACATACTTTAATGTTAGAATACTTGCTGGAATAATGATCCTCTAAAAGGCAAACTTTAAAAAAAAAACCTGAAATACAGTTTTTTATGTCTTATTAAGCATTTTATAAGCATTATAATTACTTGGGAAAATAGTTAATAATAATTGTTTCTATTATCCATGCCTGCCTAAAGAAGCAAAACTGAATATATTTTCACAAATTGCTAATGCTGAATAGGATTCAGAGAGCCATGTTTGCAGTTCAGATTTCACTACCAATTTGTTCTCCAACCCTAAACAAGTCACTTTTATATTCTGTTAATATCTGTAAAATGGCCTAGATCAGTTATGGTTTATAATAGAGTTTTAGAGGAAGGAGATAAATTCCCTTAAAATTTTCATTAAATCTATAGACTTTCCCCAGAAAAAAAATTATACCTACACAGAAAATTTTGAATTTAAATTTATAAAAAATGTTAAATGACACTAGCTGCCATGGACTCAATGTTCGTATCTCCCCATACCCTAAATTTCATATATTGAAACCTAATCTCTAATGTGACGGTATTAGGAGGTGGGAACTTTGAAAGGTAATAAGGTCATGAGGGTGGTACCTTCATGAATGGGATTAATGACCTTATAAAAGAAACTCCAGAGAGCTCCCTTACCCTTCTACCCTATAAAGACACAGCAGAAGGTGGTCATTTGCGAACCTGGAATCAGGCCTTCACCAGATACCAAATCTGCTGGAGCCTTAATCTTGGACTTCTCTGAGTCCAGAACTGTGGAAAATAAATATTTATTATTTAAGCCACCCAGTCTTTGGCATTTTGTGATGTAAGTCTGCTATGGTCTGAATATTTGTGTCCCCCACCCCCACCCCACCACCACCACCACCACAAAAAAGAAATAAAAAATCATCTGTTGAAATACTAAAGCCCAATGTGATGGTATCATGAGATGAGGCCTTTGGGAAGTGATTAGGTCATGAGAGCAGAGCCCTCATGAATGAGATTAATGCCCTTATAAAAGATGCCAGAGAGAGCTCCCTTGCCTTTTTTGCCATGTAAGAATACAACAAGAAGTCTGCCACCCAGAAGAGGTAGCATGCTGATCTCAAACTTCCAGTCCCTAGAACTGTTAGAAATAAATTCTGTTTAAAACCTAGCCAGTTCCTGATATTTTATTAGAGCAGTCTCAGTGAACTAAGACAGAGCCCAAATTAACTAAATCACTAACTTCAAGATTTCTAATATTAATAATGTAGTGGGATTACAATAATTTTTTAAATATATAAAATGCTGTTCTATATAAAATAAGCTCATAAGTAAGTGTGGTAAGAAGAATTCTAAAATGGCCTCCATGATCCCTATCCCTGGCGTTATGCTCTGTATACTGCATTCCCCTTTAGTGTGGCCTGTGACTTGCTTCAAGCCAGTAGGTTATAGCAAAGTGATGAGATGTCACTCCCTTTACTAGATTGCATTATACAGCTAAAGTGACAAGATGTCACTCTCATGACTGTGTTATATAAGACTATGTCTTAGCAAACATGAGAGACTCTTGGCTGGCATTAAAGAAGCAAGATGCTATGATGTAAACTGCCTATGGAGGCTACATGGCTGAGTATCTTAGTCCTACAACTGCAAGGAACTGAAGTTTGCCACACCTGCTTGAACTTGGAAGAAGAATACCAGTTATACAACAAAATAGAGCCTACCCAGTATCTTGATTGCAGCTTGGTGAGCCCTTAAACATAGGACTCAGCTAAGCCATTCTCAGACTCCTAAACACTCATACTGTGGGACTATATACATTGTTTTAAGCTGAAAATTTTATGGTAACTTGTTATGCAGAAAAAGAAAACTAATACCGTAAAGTTGAACATTTTATATTCAGTATCTCAAGCAGTATTTTCTTCCCAAATTTATGTTATCTGATCTTTAAATCATTCAGATCCATAACATGGGACACAACTTCAGGTACTCATTGAAATGAATGGTATGATGCTCTGATGGTTATTTAAAAATTAACTGTAACAAAAGAAAGTATTCCAAAGTGAAGATGAAATAAAGGGTTACTTGTATTTCTTTTATTGGATCACATTAAAAAGGGTGAGCTACATAATTTATAATTTCTGAAGAACTTTTTCTTATTTCCTTCCTAGCCCTTTTATACCTTTTTGAGATAGATAGAACAGCTATTGTTTTGCCCACTTTAATAATGGAAAATATGAAGTTCTAGTAAGTTAAAAGGACTTGTTCAATGTCACATAATTAGTAAGTCTCTTTTCATTACTCCGAGTAAGATGTTCTTTCCTCCATGATATTACCTGTACTTGAATAAACCATAATTTTCATAACATTGACAAAAAACATACCTGGATTTACCACCTCATTTTCTGAAACTCACTGAGAAGAGTTAACCAACAAGAAATTTAGTACACACACACTTATATTCACCTACATAGTAGTGTTGTCTGTACATATAATTATCAGAGCACTTATTAATCACATGTTAATGTATAGAGAGAGTGTGTTACCTGGGCTTTAAGGAAATCTTTTGTTTTAAGCTCTTTGACTGAAGACTTCTTCCTATAATTAAAAATGCTTTTAAATATATCATGATGTTTCCAAATTGCAAGATTATTTTGCTTTCTTGAGGAATACTTAAACCCTTTATAAAAAATCCATGTAAGTTAAATGATAAACAATTAAATAGCATTTCTCAAACTAACTTCTCATTGGTATGATTAAAATATGGAATTACGAGATGGAGCAAAGATTTTCAAAGTACATTGGTCCATTTTTTCTTATCTGGTCATCTTTTCTTCTCTCAGTCAAAGGTCAAGGACATTTGCCCAATTATTTTCTTTTCTGAATTACTGGAGCTCTATAAAGATTAAATCATAATTTCTTTTTAAACTATATTTTTATATTAGGGTTAGACCAAGCCAATTCAAAATGCAAAATTATTTTATATTAATAAAGAAAGTATTCACTTAATAAGGCCACTGCACAAAAATCCACATACATAAACAATAGATAATTGTTTTTACAAAATAAATACAATGAAGAAGTTCAGTTAAAAAAAAAACAGACTACGGAATTAACATTCAAGTTACAAATTATTAGCTAGATCATCAAGGACACGATATATATTCTTTCCTCTAAACTATTTACAGATTTAATTCTGTACCTATTCCTAAATATCTTGAGGTTCATTCTCTTCCTCTTTAGTTCTTTGTTCTTCCCTTCTCAGTTTTCTCCCACAATCATATTTTAGTTCATTTATAAAACTGTATACAGTTATGAGTGGCTGAATCACAAAGATATGTTCTGAAAAATCCATCATTAGGCAATTTCATTATTGTGCAAACATCACAGAGTGCACTTACACAAACCCAGAGGTTATAGCCTATTACACACCTAGGTTGTATGATATAGCCTATTGCTCTTAGGCTACAAACATGTACAGCATGTTATCATAGGCAATTGTAGCACAATAGTATTTTGTGTATTTATGTATCTAAATATATCTAAACATAGAAAAGGTGCAGTAAAAATATGGTATAAAAGATTAAAAATGGTACGCCTATATAGAGCACTTATCATAAGTTGAGCTTGCAGGACTGGAAGTTACTCTGGTGAGTAAGTGAATGATGAGTGAAGGTGAAAGCCTGAGATATTACTATACACTACTGTAGACTTTATAAGTACTGTGAACTTAGGCTACTCTAAACTTATAAAATAACATAAGATTAAATCAAGAACAAGAGAAAATGATATAATTAAGAGACATGGTAAATGTGAGGTTGCTGCTGGCATAACATGGCATACAGTTTTATGGTAAACATTTTTTTAAAAGTAGAAGGAGTACACTCTTACATAACAATAGGAAATTTAACTTTGGGTGGTAAACACACAATGCAATATACATATGATGTATTATTGAACTGTACACTTGAAATCTATTTGATTTTATTAACCAATGGCACCCCAATAAATTTAATTTAAAAAGTATAGGATAGTAAATATGTAAACCAGTAATATAATCATTTATTATCATTATCAAGTATTATATACCATTTGTAATTGTATGTGCTATACTTTCATATATTGGAGGCACAGTAGGTTTATTTACAATAGCATCACCACAAACATGAGCACTGCATTGGGCTATGATATTGAATTACTACAGTATCACTAGGTGATAGGACTTTTTCAGCTCCATTACAACCCATGGTACCATGGTTGTATATGCAATCTATTATTGACCAAAACATTATGTGGTTCATAACTGTATTTATTAGGTTTTTTAGAAACCTATTAATAAGTTATGTTTATATTACATAACTAATGACTTGATAAGAATGAAAATATAAATTATCAAGGAAAGTACGGGTATCTTTATGTCTTACTCTTCTGAATCCTCAGATTTTTCTTTGGTATTTTTCTTCTCCATTTTCATAGTTTTCTTTATCCGGTCATATGTAGGCTTTGTTTTCTGTGTCTGTTTCTATAAACCAGAAATAGTTAAAGATAACATATTATAAGGAAATATATGATAATACACATTACTAAGATTTCTACTTTATTTTGAGAATCACTATACTGTTTTTCAAAGAACATTATCTGAATAGAAGCAAAACAACAGTCAGAATGTTTATTATAATGCTTTACTAAATATAAGTTGTATATAACTTAATACATATCAAACTCTTCCAAAATAATTGAAGAGGAGGCAATACTTCCCAACTCATTTTATGAGGCCAATATTACCCTGATACCAAAACCTGGTAAAGATAACACAAAAAAAGAAAATTACAGACCAATATCTCTCATGGACACAGAGGCAAAAATCCTAAATAAGATACTAGCAAACAGAACACAGCAACATATTAAAAAGATTATACACCACGATCAAGTGGGCTTCATCCCAGAGGCACAGGGATGGTTCGACATACACAAATCTATTAATGTGATACACCACATAAACAAATTAAAAAATAAGAATCATATGACCATGTCAATAGATGCAGAAAAAGTCTTCGACAAGATACATCATCCATTTATGATCAAAGCACTTAACAAAATTGGTATAGAAGAAAAATATCTTACCATAATAAAGGCCATATATGACAAACCCTCAGCCAACATTATATTTAATGATGAAAAGCTAAAAATCTTTCCTCTAAGATCAGGAACAAGGCAAGGCTGTCCACTGTCTCCACTGTTATTTAATATAACATTGGACATCCTAGCGAGTGCAATCACACAAGAGAAAGATATAAAAGGCATCCAAATGGGAAACTAAGTCACTATCTGTGGATGACATGATTCTCTATATAGAAAACCCTAAAGACTCCATAAGAACACTACTAGAAACAATAAGCAAATACAGTAAAGTCTCTGGATACAAAACCAATGTTCAAAAATCTATAGCATTCCTATACTCTAATAATGAAGTGTCAGAAAAAGAAGTGGCAAAAATAATTCCTATTGCAATTGCTACAAAAAAGAATAAAATACTTAGGAATAAATTTAACGAAATAACTGAAAGACCTATATAATGAAAACTATAAGACCCTATTAAAAGAAATCAAAGAAGACACAAAGAAATGGAAAGATATTCCGTGTTCTTGGATTGGAAGAATCAACATAGTTAAAATGACCATATTACCTAAAGCATTATACAGATTTAATGCAATCCCCATCAAAATTCCATTGGCATTTTTTAAAGAAATAGAACAAAAAAATCATCAGATTTGTATGAAAGCACAAAAGACCTAGAATTCCCAAAGCCATCCTGAGAAAACAGAACAAAGCCTGACTTCAAATTATACCACAAAGCAACAGTAATCTAAACAGCATGGTATTGGTAGCAAAACAGACATATGGACCAGTGGAACAGAATCAACAGTCCAGAAATAAACCCATGTTTCTATGGGCAAATAATTTTTGATGAAAAAAGCCAAAAACATACAGTGGAGAAAGGAAAGCCTCTTCAATAAATGGTGCTGGGAAAACTGGAAAGCCACTTGCAAAAGAATGAAACTAGACTGTTGTCTATCACTACACATCGAAATTAAGTCAAAAAAATTAAGGACCTGAATATAAGACCTGAAACAATAAAATACAAAGAAGAAAATGTAGGAACTAAACTCAAGGACCTTGGACTTAAAGAGGATTTTATGAATTTGACCTCAAAGGCAAGGGAAATAAAAGCAAATGTAAATGAATGGGACTACATCAAACTAAAAAGCTTCTGCTCAGCAAAAGAAATTGTCAACAAGGTAAAGAGACAACCATTTGAATGGGAAAATATATCTGCAAGCAATGCCTCCGATAAGGACCTACTTTATTTTCAGAATCACTATACTGTTTTTCAAAGAACATTATCTAAATAGAAGCAAAACAACATCAGAATGTTTTTTATAATGCTTTACTAAATATAAGTTGTATATAAGTTAATACACATCAAACTCTTGAAAACTCATATCTGAGAAGATATTTGCACACTGATGCAAATATAGCGGCACTATTCACAGTGGCCAGGACAAAGTGTCCTATGATAGATGATTGGATAAAGAAGCTGTGGTACATATATACAATGGATTATCACTCAGCCATAAGAAGAGATGAAATATTGCCATTTGTGACAGCATGGATGCATCTTGAGATAAATCATGCTAAGTGAAATAAGCCAGAGAGAAAAAGTTGAAAATCACATGATATCACTTATATGTGGGATATAAACCTAAAAGCAACAAATGAACAGGACAAACAAACAGAGACTTATGGACATGGACTATAGACTAGAGGTTGCCAGAAGGTAGAGGAAGGGGGAGGAGGGGGGAGGTAGATGGGTAAAGGGGGTCAAATATAGAGGGGGAGGGTGAAGTGGGTAAAGGGATCAAATATATGGTAGTTGAAGAAAACTGGGCTTTGGGTGGTAAACACACAATGGAATATACAGATGTCAAATTATAATGTACGCCTGAAAATTATATAATTGTATTAACCAATATTACCCAATAAATTTAATTTAAAAAAAAAAAGAAAAGGAAAGAAATGATGCAAGCCAGTAGACAAAGGACCAACATCTTTAGAATACTGAAAGGAAAAAAAATAAACAGTCAACCTAAAATTTGTTATACAGAAAAAATTTCTTTCAAAACTGAAGGCAAAAATAAAGTTTTTAGAAATCAAAGAGTCAAAAGTACACATCAGTAGCAAACCTACACAACAAGAAATGATAAAAGAATCCTTCAAGCAGAAGAAAAATGGCACCACATAGAAAAAGGAAATACATAAATTAAAGAAGAACGCCAGAGGAGAGACGGGAAAAAATGGCATAGATAATAGAGGCTTTTTTCATCCCTCTTGCTACCAAATGAAAGTTGTGACAGAAACACAGAGCAAAGAGCAAGGAAAATGTCATCGGGATCTAGATGAACATCAGCACTACAACTAGGGAGAGAAATAATTATTCGACCTGCAAACAGTAGAAGGTAGGAGGGGCAAAGACGGTGAGCCTGCCCAGTCAGAGCGGCTGAGTGGGACAGAGGCTGCAGCAGCAGTAGCCAGAAGCTGCAGATGACTCTTAAAGGGGCCATGTCCACGAGTGGACTTTCGCAGTGAAAGATCTGCTCGCTCTGAGCACCAGTACCCAGCCAGCTGCACAGGGGACACCAGGAACTTACAGGGAGACACTGAGCTGTCAGAGTGAGGGCCGGAGGCAAGGCTCTCTCCATTGTTCCTCTGTTGAGCACTCCTCCTTCTCAGAGTGCGAACTCAGTGCGGCCATAGTCGTGAAGTCATCAAACTAGATAACAGAGGTCAATCTGCCCAGAGGATTCCCTGAAACTCTACCTCCCCGAACTCATGGCTCCACCCAAGCCACATCTGGTTGTATCCTTGACATGTCCTGTATCCCTTGCTGAGCAGCTCCAAGACCTACAGTGGTAGCAGCTGACCACAGTTTCTGGCATGGCCTCTTGAAGCAACTATAAGCACAGCATCTGTGGATTGCTTGCTAAATTTTAACATGTGGTGCTGGAGGAACACAGGGTAGGGCTAAACTTGGCCTGCAGCTGAATCCCCCCCCACCCAGGGCTGTGCCACTGGACACCTACTACACAAAGCCCAGGAGAATAGGAGCTAAGACCAGGAGAATAGGAGCTTTGCTTAGTACATAGACACAGACACAGAAAGTCAGCCAAAATGGAGAGACAAAGAAGAAGAAACCATATGAAAGAACAAAACAGAGATCCAGGAATAATGTAGTCAAGCATTCTAACAGATACAGAGTTCAAAATACTGGTTATAAAGATTCTCAGTGAACTTAAGAGAAGAGTAGATAAATTCAGTGAGAAGTTTAACAAAGAGAGTAAAAAACACATAAAAATAAAAATGGAAATTATAAAAGGGAACCAATCAGAAATGAAGAACATAGTATCTGAGATGAAGAATATATTATAAGGAAAAACAGAGTGGATAATGAAGAGAATCAAACCACCAATATAAAGGATAAGGAAGCCAAGGACACTCAATCAGAACAGCAAGGAAAAAGAAGCCAAGACTATAATAAAATTTAAGGAGCCTATGGGACACTATTAAATGTAAAAATATCTGTGTCATAGGTGAGTACCTGAAGGTAAACAAGAAGTTGAAGAGCTTTTTGAAGAAATAATTGTGGAAAACTTCCCTAATCTGGTGAAGGAAATAGACATAAGACCCCAGGAAGCTCAGAGAATCCCAAAAATCAGGAATCCAAAGAGGCCCACATCAAGACACATCAAAATTAAAATGCCAAAGGTTAAAGATAAAGAGAAAATCTTAAAAGCAGCAAGAGAAAAGCAGGTAGTTACCTACAAGGGAGCACCTATAAGACTGGTGGTTTATTTCTCAAAAGAAACTATGCAGGACAGAGGGGTTGGCACAAAATATTCAAAGTGATGAAAACCCAGTATCTACAACCAAGAATACTTTATCCAGCAAAGCTATCATTTAGTGTCAAAAGACAGATAAAGAGCTTTACAGACAAAATAAGCTAAAGGAATTTATCATCACCAACCCAGTATTACAGGAAATGTTGGAGGGACTTCTTTAAGAAAAAAGAACACTTATCAAAAACGTAAATAAAGAATGGTAGTAACTGCGTTCCTATCAACAAGTACCTCAAATGGAAAAGAATTAAGTGTTCCAACCAAAAGATAGAGTGGTTGAATGAATAAGAAAACAAGACCCCTATATATGCTTTTTACAAGAGACTCACTTCAGATTGAAAGACACACATAGACTAAAAGGAAGGCGATGGAAAAAAGATATTGCCTTGATAGACCTAAAGGGTATTGCACTGAATAAAATGGATCAGATAGAGAAATACAAATATCACACAATTTCACATACATGTGGAATCTAAAGAACAAAATCAACAACAAAAACAAAAGTGGAAATAAACTCATAGATACAGAGAATACTTAGAGGGATACTAGTTGAGAGAGGGGTTGCAGGGGGAAAGGCAAAGAGATTAAGATGTACAAATGGATAATTGCAGAATAGACATGGAGATGTAGAGTTAAGTGTGGGGAAGATAGGTAATAATGTTGTAATAAAGATGTAAAGGGTGAAAGGGGTACTATAGTTAGTGGGGTGATCCCTTTGTGAGTTATATAGATCTCTAATCACTATGCTGCACAACTGAAATTAATATTTTATTGTATGCCAACTGTAAGTAAAAAAAATTCATTGAATTATACCATGTAAATGCAAGCAATTAATTGTCTATTATATTTCAGTAAAGCTGGGCAGGGGGCAGGGGGAAAGATCACCAGAAGCAATAATTACATGGGCAAATATAAAGACTCTTTTTCTCATTATTTAAATCTCTTTAAAAGGTACTAGTTTATGGCAATACTAATAACAATGTGTTGTCCAGTTTTATTATATGTGGTAAAATGTATGAAAACAACAGTGCAAAGCCTGGAAAGAGAAAAATGAAAGTTTATTATTTTAAGGTTCTTACAGATGAAGTGATTTAATGTCACTTGAATAAAGATGATAACAAAAACAAGACTGAAAACCCTAAAATAACCAATAAAGCAACCAGTTGAACAGCAAATACAAAAATAAAACAAATTTTGCTACTTGACAGTGGGGTACTATTATAACATACAACCAAAATCTTGGAAGTGAATTTGGAATTGAGCAGTGGACAGAGGATGGAAGAATTTTAAGAGCATTAAAAAAATATTTAGCAAATTATATAAAGAAATATCCTTTAATCTAGAACAAATGAAAAATGCCCACTCTCAAGTTTATTCAATATTATCCTAGAGTTATTTGTCAGTGCAGCAATGCAAGAAAAAGAAAGTATTAATAGTTGGAAAGCAAGAAAATTTAGTCTATCATCATCCATAGAAACTTTGATTATACAAGTAAGAAATAATAATCATTATGACAATGTAGCTAGCTAGGTTTCTGGTCACAAATTTGATATACAAAAAATTATTATACTTCTCTATTAATATTTGAAAATATCTTTTAAAAGATAGCAATTAAAATAGCATAAAATATGAAGCACCTAAGATTCATTTAACAAAAATGGATAAAAGCTTTAAGAAGAAAATCAAACATTTGTCATTAAGTATTAAAGAAAACCTTCAAAAACCATTTTAAAAAGATGCATCTTGATATCCTAGATATTAAGTCTCTCCAGTTTGATGAACAGATTCAGTGCAATTGTAGAATCTGACAAGTTAACTCTAAAATTTATATGAAAGTACAAAGGCCAAAAACAAATAATTTTTATAAATAACAATGTAGATTGACCTACCCTACTAAAATATCAGGATTTATTCTAAATCTTTAATCAGGCATTGGTGTAGGAATAGACAGGGTAGGGTCAATGGAACAGAATAGAAAGAGCAGAAACAAACCTTTAAGCAATAATATTGTCTAGCAACAGCATACCAAAACATATGCAGGTAGGGGATCCTACCTATTTAGGAAGTTAGAGTAGAAAGCCAGGTGATAGCACAAATGGAGTAAATAAGGAATGAGTTAACTGTCAGCCAAATCTGCCCTGCTGCCTGGTTTTATAATTAAAGTTTTATTGCACCACAGCTCTGCTCATTCATTTATGTATTGTCTGTGGCTATTTTCATATATAGATGCAGGTTTTGTAAGGGTGAAAACTTCCCAGTAAATCAGTCACAGGGAGGTGATATCTCCAGGTATTACAGCCCCCAGGAGGAAGCAGTAAACCAGTCACAAGGAGGTGATATCTCTAGGCACCACAGCCCCCAAGAGGAGGCACAACATTCCAGGATACAGATAACAAGACTGTCTGCTAGGCTATGTTTGATCTAGCAATTCCCTGGATATATTTATCTTTGTGAAAGACATTAACGGGTTACTACTGCTTTCTGTAACTTTCTTACTTACTTTGTTCTAGGATGTCGTCAGAGGCTTTATAAACTGCCTCTATCCAAGACCCCGGCGCTGATCTCCTCTAACCCTGTGCGGTAGAGAGTCAGTCGCCGGCCGGCTAATAAAGGCTCATAATTAACCTCAATTCGCTCCATGGGTCTTAGATTCAGTTGCACCACAACAGTTCGAGTAGTTGCAAAACCTAAAATACTTATATAGCCCTTTAGAGTAAAAGTAGGCTGATAGCTGGAATATGTAAATGAATAAGATAGTAATTAGGGGAACATTACCAAGTAAAGGGGACTTTTTGCCTTCTGCTATTAACAGCACTATGTTTTAGAAGGGTTCTGCACCTTCCTCATTTCAAATTGTCCTGGTGACACTTGACCCAAGCAAAGCCAGGAAGATCTGATCATCTAAGAATTGACCATTATGGAAGGAAAGCAGTTGGGGCTTAGTAATTTCACAGCCAGTGAACAAAAGAATGGGGGTGGGGGGAATAGCCATAAGCTCCCTTTCTAAAAATGCCCTCAAAGGAAAGATGTAGTGGCTCTTCATAAACTTCTGTTGTTTTGACTCCAAGAATCGCCCTGGGTCTAACCCTCACCAAACATGTCGTTCAATTTTCCAGCAATTCTTTGAGTTACCCATCCAATAAAATTCTTGCTTTACATAATTAGGGTTAGTTTCTCCTACTTACAGAAAAAGAAAATAAAACCCTTAACTCACACAGAAAACTACTGATTAACATTTGCCAGACAAGAATAGGAACCAAATGTGGCTTTTGATGATTAAAATTGGATGCTTAATTAAAATTACCAAAGTAGGTAAGTTAGAAAAGAAAGCCTACTTTGGAAGAAAACTGATATAATTTGTTATTAGAAATCCTGAGTTCCACATAACTCAGTCATGATTCTCTTCTTACCATCCTGTTACATCAACTCCCTTCTCTGAAAACAGACTATCACTCAGATCTCTTGGTCATCATCCTCGTGTGGATATAATATTACTACTACTATATATGTAGTAACACTCCTTCTATATTTCTCCTTCACACTTCCATACTTTCTAGGTTTCCACACACAAAACCTCAAGAAACAACTCAAAAAAGCAAAACTGAAAACTGCTGCAACATCTTCAAGTTACCTAAGAAGCTCCAAAGTTTTCTGAATGTGTATCTAATGACTGTGTTGCAAAATTCTTACACTTGGCCAGACTATTTACTACTTTATTTCTATTTATTTTATTATTTTCATTTTCTATTCCTACTTGGAACTATACCTAAATGGATCTATTCCTAATGGAAAGTGTGTGACAACCCTGATGTTATATTCACAACTGTGTAGGATCACTGCTTCTCTAACCGATTATGTTACCTAACATTAATGGATTTGAGAGTATTTTTCTTCATTTTATATTAATTTTATATTTATATTAATTTTATGTTGAAACATATACATTATGGTTTTACATAATTAATAAAAATTTGCTTCTAATTTGACTTTCTTATCTACAAATTGAAATTTATAAGCTATATAAATTATCCTAGGTATTTCTATTCACTCTACTTGGTATAGTGAATTGGGACACACATTATATAATTGCAAAGAATACAATAAAATGCATTTAAAGTGTATTTGAAAGCACTAATACATTGATATTTTAATTAAGTTAAATATTTGGCCTAGAAACATCTTTTGGAATGTTTAAATTATACCCCTATTTTTCATAGCATCCTTTTGGTTTGATAGTTAATATGGTAATTTAAATATAGTATTATTGTTTTTAAAACATAGCTATTATCAATTATTAATATTGAAAATGTATTATAAAACATTTAAATATATATTTAATCCATATCCTAATGTAATAAGGCTTTGTAGGGACTGTATGCCATTTTCAGACACTAAAATTTAACTAACCTCCATATTCTTTAACTTGTATAATTCATTTTCTAGCATCAGTTTCTCCTCTGACAACACTTGGAAATCGTTTTGCATCTGTTGGTATTTCTAAAAAATATTATAATTTTAGTAATAATGAAAAGCAAATACTTCAAAATAGAAAACTTATTTGAGTACTTTATTAAAGTGAGAAAGTCTTCATTAACTCATGAAAATAATTAACCATCAGTACTAATCTGTATAGTGAAGCCATAATGGAGGCAGAAAAAGGCAAAGGAAATAGAAGGGAAAACTAATGGAAGTTTAGAAGACTGTGGGACATTACAGTTCGATATTTCAGAAGTGAAGTGTTTCTGAGTGATAATAAGGTCTAGTAAAGTCAAAAGAATAGACAAAGCTTTCCAGTTTACATACACATGGAAATTTCTTGAATAAACTTAGTAAGCATAAGATTTTTATTTAATATTATGTATTCTGACAATTTCTAGACTCTATTAACAAGAAAGGCAAAGTGCAATTTCAAACTGGAAATGATATACTTACAGTTTCTAACAAAACTTGATCATCTTTAGCTCTGAGAAAAAAACATAATATATTATGATTTTACATTTATGTTTTTATTTATGTAGCAGATTTTTCTTTGTAGAAAATTTAAAATAACACAAATAAGATTAGAGTTCACTTTGACTACCACTCCAAAAATTCAGTGCTCTCCCCAGAGATACTATTAGATAGCTGTGTATCTTTCCAGAACTTGTTCCATGCATTTATGTAATAGCACATGTACCTACTAGATTCTATAATTTTTGTTAGTGGGTTGGATGTCTGTTTTATTTTATTTGTCACACAAATGACATCTTTGTATATATTGTTATCAACTTATTTTTTTTTTCACTTAACACAATTTCTGAGATCTATTTACACTGGTAAACATAAATCTCATTTCTTTTAAATATCACTTCTCAATCCATAGCAGGATTAGCAAACTTTTTCTGCAAAGAGCCCGATAGTAAGTTTTTTAGACTTTTCAAGCCAGATGATTTCTGTCACTACTGTTCAACCTGGCAAAAGCAGCTATAGGTAATAGGTAAATAAATGGATGTGACTATGTTCTAACTAAACTTTACAAAATCAAACTGCAGACTAGATTTGACACATGGGCTGCAGTTTGCTGACAATTATTCCATAATATGGATAAACTATAAATTTTTTGACAAATGAGTTTTTTACAGATTATAATCAGAATTTTTAAAGATTTATTACAATATAAGTAACATGCCATATAATTCACTTATTTAAAATGTATGATTCAATGGCTTTTCATATACTTCACTAAGTTGATCGACTATTACCACTACCTAATTTCAGAACATTTTAATCACTCCAAAAATAAACTCAATATCCACTAACAGTCACTCCCCATTCCTCTCAGCACTGTTCTAGCCCTGGCAGCCAATAATCTAGTTTCTGTCTCTATAGATTTGATTTTTCTGGATATTTGTATAAATAGAATTATATAACATGATCTTTTGAGACAAATTTATTATACTTAACACTAATGTTTTTAAGGTTCATCCATGTTGTAGCATTTTATTACCAAATAATATTCCATTCATGGATATACACATTTTATGTATCTATTAATCAGTTTAAGGACATTTGGGTTGTTTCCACTATTTGGCTATTATGAATAATGCTACTATAAACATCCATGTTTACACAATTTTTGTGTAAACATTTGTTTTCATTTCTCTCAGGTACAAACTTAGAGATGGAATTTCTGGGTCATACGTTAACTCTATACTTAACATTTTGAGGAACTGACAATTTTCCATAGCAAATGAACTACTTAAATTCCCCCAGCATTGTATGAGCATCTCAATTTCTGTACATCCTTGCCAACAACTGTTATTGTCTGTCTTTCTTATTACAGTCATCCTAGTGAATGTGAAATGCTATATCATTATAGTTTTGATTTGCAATGCCCTAGTGAATAATAATGTTGAGCATCTTTTCGTGTGCTGATTGATCATTTGTATATACTGTTTGAGAAAATGTCTAGTTGAAAATTTGGCCATTTTTAAATAGGGTTATCTTTTTACTATTGAGGGGCAGCACAAAAGTTTTTAATTTTTATGAAGATTAATTTATCTATTTTTTTCTTTTATTATTTGTGCTTTTAGTGTCTTATTTAAGAAATCATTACCTAACTCAAGGTCACAAAGATTTATTCCTATCAAAGAGAAGTTTCTCCCAAGAGTTTTAGAGTTTTAGCTCTTAAATTTAGGTCTTAGATAATTTGGAGTTAATTTTAGTGCACAGCAGATAAAGGGACCCAACTTTATTCTTTTGCATATAACTATATATTTAAGTACCAATTATTAAAAAGACTATTCTTTCCCCCACTGAACTGTCTTGGCCTCCCTGTTGAAAATCAATTGAACAAATATAAGGGTTTATTTCTAGACATTCAATTCTATGCCATTGATCTACACAGGTCTATCCTAATGCTAGACCACATTGTTTTGACTACTAAAGCTTTGTATTTAGAAAATTTTAAAATCAGTTAAGTGTGACTCCTCCAACTTTGTTCTTTTAAGATTTCTTTGGCTATTCTGGGTTCCTTATATTTTCACATGAATTTTAGGATTAGTTTGTCAATTCATGCAAGGAAATTAAAATTGATATTTTAATAGAAATTACATTGAATCCATTTGGGAAGTATTGTCATTCTAAGTCTAATAGTCTATGAAGATAGGATGTCTATCCATTTATTTAGGTCTTCTTCAAGTATATTCAATGATGTTTTTTAGTCTTCAGTGCACAAGTCTTGCACTTCTTTTATTAAATTCATTCTCATTGTCTTTTGTGTTATTGTAAATAGAATTGTTTTATTTTGTTTTAGGAATTTTCATTGCTAGTATTTTAGTTTTCTAGGGCTGCTGTAACAAAGTATCATAATCTGGGTAACTTAAAATAATAAGAATTTATACTTCACAGTTCTGGAGACTATTAATTTAAAATTAAGGTGTTGACAGGGCCATGGTCCCTCTGAAATCACTAGGGAAGGATCTTTCTTTGCCTCTTCCAGCTTCTAGTAGTCCCTGGCATTCTTTGGATATGATAGTATAACTCCAACCTCTGCTTCCATGGCTGTCTTCCTTCTGTGTATAACTATCTTCTCCAATATATTATAAGGATGCCAGTCATATTGGATTAAGAGTCCATCCTACTCCACTATGACTTCATCTTAACTAACTCCATCTACGGTGACCCTATTTCCAAATAAGTTCATTTTGAGGTACTGGAAAATTAAAACTTCAACATACTTTTGAGGGGACACAATTCAACCCATAACAGCTAGTGTATAGAAATACAATTGATTTTTACTTATGTATTTTGTATATTGCAATATGGATATATTAATTATTTCTTCTAATAGTTTTTAGTGTATCCCTGAGGATTTTCTATATACAAGATCATGATATTTGCAAAAAGAGGTAGTTTTACTTCTTCCTTTACCACTTGAATACCTTTCATTTCATTTTCTTCTATAATTGCCCTAGTTATAACTTCTACTACAATAATGAATAGAAGTAGGGAGAATGTCCTGGGGGTTTTTTTAAATTAATTTATTTATTTTATGGTAACATTGGTTAACAAAATCCTATAAGTTTCAGCTGTATATTTTAACAGTAAGGCATATATATATTTACATTGTGTGTTCACCTCCCATAGTTAGATTTCTTTCTGTCACCAAATATTTGACCGTTTTACCCCATCTACCTTCCCCCTCCCCTCTATCCCCTGGTAACCACTAGTCTATTGTCCATGTCCATAAGTCTCTGTTTGTCATGTTCATTTGTTGTTTTTGGTTTATAGCTCACATATAAGTGATACCATGTGATTTTCAACTTTTTCTGTCTGGCTTATTTCACTTAGCATGATTATCTCAAGGTCCATCTATGTTGTCACAAATGGCAGTATTTCATCTCTTCTTATGGCTGAGTAATATTCTACTGTATATATGTACCACAGCTTATTTAGCCAATCTTCTATTATAGGACACTTCGGTTGTTTCCATGTCCTGGCACCGTGAATAATGCTGCTATGACCATATGATCCAGCAATTCTTCTACTGAGTATTTACCCCAAAGACTTGAGAATATACTATTTTGTTCCTGATCTGAGAGTAAATGTATTAAGTCTTTCACCAATAAGTATGATGTTAGCTATGAATTTTCTTAGATAGCCTTTATGAGATAAAGTAAGTTCTCTTCTATTCTCAGTTTGTGAAGTATTTTTATCATGAAAGGGTAATGGATTTTGTCAAATGCTTTTTTACTTTGCCTAGAAAGTCAATTATATGATTTTCTCCATTATTCAATTAATATCATGTAATATATTAATTGATATTTGCATTTTGAACCAACCTTACATTACTAGGATAAATCCCACTTGCTTGTGGTATATAACCCTTTTTATATGTTGCTAAATTCAATTAGCTAGTATTATGTTGAAGATGTGGGGTTCATATTCATAATATCTTGGTCTGGGTTTCTTGTTATATTGTTGCCTGATTTTGGTATCAGAGTAATACTAGCCTCATAGAATGAGTTGAGAAATATTAACTCCTCTTCTATTTTTTGTAAGAGTTTGTGAAGAGATGATATTAAATCCTTTGTAAATATCTGAATTCATAAGGGAAGCCATCTTGCCTGAGCATTTCTTGATGGGAAATATTTTAATCACATGATACAGTTTCATTGATTTTCTAGTTCTTAAATCAGTTTAATTTGTGTCTTTTAGGAATTTGTCCATATCATGTAAGTTGCCTAATTTGTTGTCATGCAGTTGTTCATAGTATTTCCTTATTACTATAGGTTATTGAGCCATACTCCTGCTAACAAAAATTGAAATTCTTTCTAGTATTTTACTATTATCACAGTGATGTGAAAAATTTGTCTTTATATATGCCTCCTTGAGCATATTTCTTCCTCTAGGGTAGATTAAAAGAAATATGTTGTATAATAAGGTACACATTATTGTCATTATTATTAATAAACTCTACTAAATTGTCCTTCAGAGTGAACAATTCCTATTGTACTAGCATTTTAAGGTATTCATTATACTATATCTTTGTCAAAACTTGATATTAGAAAACTCTTACTTTTTATTAAACTGAATGGGGGAGGAGGGGAGTAATGTACTGTTGCTTTTTGCTTTGCATTTCCCTGATCACAGGTCACATTGAGCATCTCTTAAAATGTTTATTAACTATTTTTGTCTTTTCCTTAAATTATATATGTATACACTTTACCTGTTTTTTGAGGGTTGTTTGCCTTTTTATGGTTATCACTCCTTCTTTTGTATATGCACAACTATTTTCTCTCAGTCCATGGATTATTTTTTAGCTGATTCATTTTTTAAACAAGATGTTTCAAATTTTGATGAATCAAATGCATTTCCCTATATTTACAATTTTATTTTCTTACATTTAGGTCTGTAATCAACATTAAATTCAGTTTTTTGAAATGGTGTGAAGTGAGCCTCTGTCATTATTTTTTGGCCAAAGGGAAGCCTTTGCCTTCGTCAGTGCCATAGTCGGCAACTGAAATTCACTTGAGACTTTGAATTTGCCACATTGAAGTTAATATGACTCCATCTTTGACATAACATAACTAACTGTGATACATGCCTTCTTAGAATACAACATCATGATGAATTTCTTAACAGGCTTGCTTTCCTGTCAGGACCACACATGATTCTGGTGATGGGCAGTGTTCTCACCAATGGTGACAACTTCATTCCTAACAATGGACACCAGCTCTCAGCATTCTGTTCATCAAGGAAATAGTATGGCTTCACGAACCATTCTATAATCCAATCTCTAATTGGAATTCAAATTTATCCCATAGTTGAAGAAAAAACTTTTCAAGGTCCTCTGGGTCTGTGTTTACTTTTCCATTTCCCACTACCCACAAACCAACAGCTATACAGACAGCATGACCAGAATCTGATGGATGGGTCTATTAGCTCTCCCAAAAACCAGCATAATTACCCTGTCTTGCTACTGTATAATCCATGCATAATAAGAAAATACAATCTTTTTTTATATGTTATCCTATATTAATATGGCTTTAATCCCACTACATCTGCTCACTACAAATTAACTGAGAAATAGACTCCACACCTTTTAGGGGAAACTCCCCTTTCCCCAGCCTTCTGAATCAGTATAATTCTTGAGAAACCTTACACGATCATAAATGTCTTTGGTCCAGAAATGAGTACATGTTTCCAGCTGCACATATGATATCACCAAGGACATTTAGACTTACAAAATTCAAATACTATCCCTCAGAGTGACTAAAACTGAAAGAGTAAAACTTAGGAATTGTCAGCAGTCATGGCTTCTCACCCACGTACAAAAAAATTAACAAAAAAAAAAAATAGAAGGAAAGAAGAGGACTGCAATAGGAGAAAATAAAACTCATATATGGAGGGGGGGAAACAGTGCCCTGATAGTGTTCAAGTTCTGGTTTATACTTATTTCTGAGACTGAGAAATATTGCTATCATCAGATTCATGAGATGCCTAGAATCAATAATAAAATGTCTTCTGCTCAGACTAATTTGAGTTGAGATTTTGTCCCAAGCACTCAGTCACATGATAGAAGTTCAATAAATATAGTATGCTCTAAAAGTTTTAGTGTACATTTAAGCTTCAATGATTTCAAAGTTATAGATGCTACAAACTAACAAAAAATAAACATTTGAAAGTTTATTTCCATTTGTTTAACATATTCAGTTTTGTGAATTTTGAACAATAAATTAATTTTGTTTCAATCTCTCTGACTAAATATGGAAAATGCTGACTCAAATAAAAAATTTTAACCAAAAAAATCATTTTAAATTATTATTCAAAAAATTTTAAATAAGTGCAAAAAATGTACACAATCAAATTTCAAAATGATGGTTTTTTAACAGTTGTATTATTATAGTTCTGAAGTTATTAAAGCTTAAAACCACATTAAGATGTTTAACACACCTGTATTTATTTTAACAGAATGTTAAAGTATGTAAATAAAACAAGTTGTTAAATTGAGGTATCAATTGAGGCCCTAAGCTCATAGTATCACATATCAAACTAAGAGGTGAGACAGGTGACCATTAGCACTTGAAAAAAAAAAGCAGTCAAGAAAGAACACTAAAACCTTTCACCAGCATGAACAATATAAAAGGGTTGGGAGAGAGAATTTAGAAAGAGTATTTCTTTTTAGAGAGCTGTCAGTTGTCTTTGAGCCCTATCTAAACCCTTAAGGGAGGGAAAAATATGGTTGCTCTTGTCTAAATCTTAGTTAGAGGCACTTTAAATAGAATATTCAAAAAATTTGTTGTGTTATCTGCAGTTATGGAGAAGGAAGGCAGTGATAGTCAAGTAAGATCTTTCCTGTATACCTTACCTTCCTTCCTATACCAAACACATGAAGAAGAGAAACTACAACTAGTTAGTGTGAAAGGAATTAATGAAAGAGAAAAGTCAACCACACCTTCCAGCAGGTTTTAGCTGGGGTCAGGAGGTGAACAGAAGTCTTTATTTTGAATAAAAATTAAAATATTGACTATAATATTTGACAGAATATTAATTTCTAATTTATGACAATTTTAATAACATATTTAAATTGATTACTATACAAGAGTAATCATAAAAGTCATGGTACTACCCTAATTTTTATACAAGAGCAGGGGGAAATTAAATCAGCAAGTATAAATGAATACAAAGAGTCCCTTAAAAAGTTCCTTTGTGATTTCATTCTACAAGACATGCTTTTCAACATACCAGTTGTATAACTAATATAACTTTAGCCACCTGAAATGACTGTAGGTCATCCACACTGACTTCCAAGATACTTCTTGACATGCAAAGAAATGTACAAAACACACTCTGACCAGACAATTGTACAAAGCTTATTCTTGTTATAAAACAATTCAAGTTAGAAATTCTCTCCCTTATAGTACTCACTCCTTCAGCTAGTTCTTCACAGGAATTCTAAAACCAGTTATAACTAGAACCAATAGCCTAATCTGAGGAGCTAGAATAAATAATAGTATAGATATCTGCTTTAATATCTTGGTTCAATGGTTTCATGGAAACCAACCTCCACCTTTAAGAATGTCCCTAGAGCATGTTAAATTTTTCATTGACAAAGCTGTGAAAGTTCTAACACTACCCTTTTGATAAGGAATATTCTAAAGATATAAAAGGGAGGAAATGTTAAATATGGCCTAACTCAATTACATATCAAATACCTGACCATCAATTAATACAAGCCATCGATCCTTTAGTTCCATTTTTAGCAGCTGCCCCAACATTATTTTCTTTACATTAGATAATCTGATCATGTAAAGTTTCCCAATTTTTCAATGTAGAACCTAAATAAAATTTTTTTGAAAACACTGTGTGATGTGAATTTCCTGAACATGTTTTACTTTAAAACATTTACTTAAAAAATAATTATATAAATTTACAAGAATTATCACTAAGTAAAAAGTATATATACGAACCACATTTTGTATGATTGTAATTTTTTACTTTCCTAAAATTGTGGTAAAACATACATAAATTTGCCATTTTAATGACTGGTGAGTGTACAGTTCAACCATGTTAAGTGTATTCACATTGTTTTGCAACCAATCTCCATAACTCTTTTTATCTTGCAAAACTCAAACTCCATACCCATTAAAAAACTACTCCCTGTACCCATTCCCCCAGTCCCTGGCAACCACCATTCTACTTTCTATCACTATGAATTTGACTATGCTTTCTTCCTCATATAAGTGAAATCATAACATTTTTATCTTTTTGTGACTGGATTATTTTACTTAGCATAATGTCCTTGAGGTCCATTCAAGTTGAACCATTGTCAGAATTTCCTTTTTTTTAAGACTGAGTAATAATCCATTCTATGTATATATCACATTTTTTAAATTCATTCATTCATCATTGGACACTGGGTTACTTCCACCTCTTTGTCATTATGAATAATGCTGTGGTGAACATGGCTGTACAAATATCTCTTTGAGATGATAATTTCAATTTTGGGAGCTATGTACCAGAAATAAAATTGCTGAATCATATGATGATTACATTTTTAAATTTTTGAAGAACTGACATACTGTTTTCCATTGTGACTATACAATTTTACATTCTGTATGATTATAATTTTAAGTTTTAAAATTATATATATAAAAATTGATGTAAGAACACTAAATTTTTTAACAGTGATCTTATTTTATTCTTTATATTTACAATTTTTCTAAAATAAATATATACTCAGTTTTATAATTATGAAAAGGAATTATTTTAAAAGCTTACCTCTCTAACATATTTGACTGTTTTTCAAATATTTTCAACATGACATTCAATCGTTTAGGAACTAAATAAGCAGGTTCTACTGTAAAAAGAAAAGATTTAAAGGTATTACAAGTGGCAGTTATACCTCTATGCTGATATAATTCACTGTTACATGTGTAAGAACCAGACAAGCATAAAAAGAAGACAGCAGGATCACAAAAGTATTCAAGGAACAAAATGCTTATAATAAAAAATAGTTGCCATTTTATTCAATGCCTTTTATGTGCAAAACACTATGCTATTTATATTCTTTTAATCCTCAAAATAAACCAAAAAAGATACTGTCACCATTTTCAAAAAAAGGAATTGAGCCTCAAAGAGGTTATATAACATGATCAGAACTATGCATCTAGGATTGGATTAAATGTGGCGAAGTGAGAGACATCCCAAGATCTCTCCCCTTGAAACAACAATAAGCTGAACATCTAAAACTCAACAAAAAACACTCAAACAGCACACCAGCATGTTTGAGCGTGGGATCTGCACATAAGAGCTACCACAGGTCAGAACCCCAGGTGTCGGGGCAGTAGACTGGGAGAAACAAAGAAGCTGCCTCTCAGAGCCAGAGCTCCCTGTAGGAGAAGCAGGAGGGGAGAAGGTGCGGTGACTTTCATGAACAGCCCTGCCTGGGAGTGCTGTGAGCTCCACATGGCCAAAGGCAGTGCCCAGTCATCAGGACAGAAAGCAGAGAAACAACAGTTGATTTTTACCAGCTGCAGTACAAAACTGAGGCTGAGCTACAGCCCCCAACACCCAACCCAGAAGACCCCTCCTTCATACCCTCCAAGACATAACGCAGCAGAGCCCCAGGGGAATCTGAGGAAATGTTATCGAAACTGTCGATAACACTGAGAGGAAGTGATACTGAGGGTAGTGAGTGTGATTAAACATCTATAAGGGGAGAAAAGATATTATTAAGACTTTATATGAAGCAGAGTTCCAAGAGGCTTAGAAGTCACCTACAGGAAACCAAAAGAAAAACATCTTCTTTGCAATAGGCTGGGGACCATTATATAATAAATCTTTCTGGGGGGGGGGGGGGAGCAGAACACACTGCCATTGATGCCCAGGCAGAGAAATAATAGTCCATTAAACACCATGAACAACCAAGGTGACAAGGCATCTCAGAAAGAAAGAGAAAGATCTCCAGAAAATAAGCTTACAGACATAGAAATATGTGGCTTAAATGACAGAAAACTCAGGATGGTGTTTCAGAGATCCAAAACGGATCATATCAACAATTTCAAGAATTGAAAAAAACACTAGATAAGCAGAATGAGTTCTATAGCAAGGAGATTGAAACCTTCAAAATAGACCTTCTGAAGATAAAGAATACATGGTAAAGGTTGAAAAATGAAATAGCAAGCTTGGGAAACAGAGTTAACCAAAGGAAGGAAATAATCAGCAATATTGAAAACAGAAATCTAGAAATAAATCAGAAGGAAGAAGAGAGAAACCAAAGAATGAAAAATAAGGAAAGAGAAATACAAGAACTAACTGATACCATCAGGAGAAGAAACAAAAGAAAAATGGAAATTCTCAAAGGTGAGGAAAAGGAGCAGTGATTTGAAAGCATTTTCAGATAAATAGTTAAAGAGAATTTCCTAAATCTAAGGAATTCAGGAAGTCAACAGAACATCCAATTATCTCAATCCAAAAAGGCCTTCACCAAGACATTTCATATTAAAATTATCAAAAAACAATGACAAATACAGAATTCTCAGGGCAGCCAGGGAAAAGAAGACAGTAACCTATAAAGAAAAACCCATTACATAATCATCGGACTTCTCAGCACAAACCTTACAAGCAAGAAAGGAGTAGAATCACATTCCTTGCTATTTACCCAAATGAGTTGAAAAATGTCCACACAAAAACTTTTGTTTATAGCTGCTTTATTTGTCATTGCAGAACTTAGAAGCAATCGAGATTTCTTCCAATAGATGAATGGATAAACAAACTATGGTACATTCATACAAAAAAATTACTGTTCAGCAATAAAAAAAAAAATAACCTATAAAACTATGAAAAGACATGGAGAAACTTTAAATGCACTTTGTTAAGTAAAAGACTGTATAGTTCCAACTACACGACGTTCTTAAAAAGGTAATATTATGGAAACAAGATTAGTGGTTGCCAGGGATTCAGGTGGATAGAAGGAGAGATAAATAGGTAGAACACAGAATTTTTCAGGGCAGTAAAACTATTCTGTATCATACTGTAATGGTGGATACATGACATTATGTATTTGTCAAAACCCATAGAATTATACAACACAAAAAATTTAATGCTATGTGAACTATGGGTTTAGTCAATAATAATGTATCAGTATTTATCAATGTTAACATTCTACCATACTAATGTAAAATGTGAATAATAGAGGAAACTTTGTGCAGAGGGGTTGGGGGAGACTGGGTATATGGAAAGTCTGTATTTTCTGCTCAATTTTTTATGAGCCTAAAATTAAGCAACATCAAGGTTAAATGATAGTCTAAAAACTTTTTAAAACAGGGTGGAATATGAAAGTAGCTTTTGTCTTGTTAGTCTATGGAATCTAACAAAATTTAGAGAATGGGAAGGGAAGGAGAGAATAAAGTTTGGCTGAAGAAGATGAAAGAGGGTACTTTTAAGAGAAAAGGAGAGAATATATGAGTGAATGAGAGCATAGAAAAAGTAGAGCCATACCAGTGAAACTCAGGGATCGAATCAGCTGCCAAGGAAAAAGATACGAATTTTTGAAAGGTTTTCCCCCATATTGTGCAATGTAACCCTGTCCTATGTTTCCCTTAAAAGTCATGTGCAATAGTTCTACTGTTATATTTTATTCTTTTGGAACTTAATTTTGTGGTTGAAGGATATGTTCCATTGGCCTATAAGTAGCCACAGGGACTTCTGTTTTTGTCCATGATGAAGTATCGGGGACCATAATTACCCTTTCACCTTAACCTAATTAAAAACTGGACAAAAATAAATAAAACAGCAATATTCAGACATTGGAAAACAGAAAGTGCAAAACAGTAATTCCTGACAGAAGGAAAACAAAGGGAAAAGTCCCATGATCACCCCAGCATACTGCCTGCAGTTTCTAGGCCACAGCATAAGGAAGAGGAATCCAGAGTCTACTGGTCTCCTTGAGTTCAGGGACAGAGCTTAGAGTTTGGGGAGGCCAACATGGCTAGAATGCACAGGACACAGTACTAGAGAGAAGACAGCTGCACAGATTGAGAGTGAGCAAGTTTCATAGATGTGCAGAGGGTTTGATGTAGAGAAAGGCCTTTGCTATCTGCTCCAAAGCTCTAGATACCTTTCTACTCTACCTACTCAGGGTTCTCTTAGAGAGAGAGAATGTATAGCTGTCCTTGGTTTAAACATGGCAACATTAGGGTTTAAATCTGGTGTTGAAAGAGGACAGGATTCTCATCAATTTTTTCCACCCAAATCTTATTTTCCACTTGTAAACTGTATTCCATAGCATGCGCTACATGATTGTTACAAAATTCTCTCCATTATTAAGATATAAGCAAAGTAATTTCTCCTTCCTGTTGACACATAGTCATAAGTTTAATATACTAGTTCTAGCAGCTTTAACTGAAGCTGAGTAACTACCTATCAGCAACATCAGTGTATATGAGGTGATCAGTAATTCATAGCAATGAAATCTACAAATAATCTTTTAAAGTTATCACTGCTCCACCTTAAAGGCTTGCTACCCTGGCAACATTTCAGTAGCATATTCTAATCACAACTAAAAGTCCTCCCTTCCAAATAAAACATGATCCTCCTCAAAAATGAGTCTATTTTTGATAACATATAACCTTAACTAGGAATTTCAATACTTGACAACCAGCTCAGTTGTATGACTCCAAACTTCAGGGAATCTATGTTGTTAACTTAATTATCAATTTAAATTATAGAAAATAATAGAAATTAATGTACTCAATAAAGGTTATAAACACAATGATGCTTAAATAAGTGGAAACTTACGTGGCTCAGTTGCAGGAACATCCATAAATTCTTCAGTTGAGTGGGTTTTTATGAATTCTGAAATAATAGTAAATTTGTCATAAGTTTTAAATATCAATTATATATATTGAGTTTAAATTTCATATAAACTTCAATAAATTTTATATTTATTTTAATAACTCATTCAAGACAAAAATATGCTAAGAAAAACAATACAGCTGCCAACACTGTAGATCCCAACAAGTGGTTAATAGCTGAAAGAATGTGTATAAAAACTGAGTCATATGAACTCGTCACTTTTCCAACAAAACTTGTTTTTCCTCTTATATTCTCTTAGTTAATGTTACCATCATCTAATCTCCCTTTCATATTCAATCCTCGAATTTTGCCAATTTTGCAAGGAAATATGTCTCAAATCTTCCCCTTGTCTTCTCTTTTACTTGTGTTCTAACCTAGGCACTTATTCCACTTCTAAGATACAGTGATAATTTCCCTTTCCTACTTCAAGTCCCCAAATCTAACTTCTACAATGTGGTCAGAATTATCTCTGTAAAATTTAAATTAAATCCAAAATTGTCACTTCCTTACAATAAATCTTCAATGTTTCCCTATTACAATAAACAAACAAACAAACAAACGAATAAGATGTTCCTTAGCACAGTATCCAGTCCCTCTGACTAGGCTCTCTCATACCTCATCCATACCTATTGCTATACACTCACCATTCCAGTTATAATTCTCAATTCATGCTGTTTATGTTATACCTTGTTCTTAAAATACCAAATATCTCCCTTCCTCATGTAATTAGGTCCTATTCATGTTTTAAGGTTGCATAAAATCTTCCTGACTCCCTCAAGTTGAACAAGTTGGCTCTTTTCTGTACACTCACTGTAAATTACACAAACATTTGTCACACATTACATTATAATAAAATGAAATATCAGTGCTTGTGTTTTTAGTAATTGTAGGTTTTATAGGGGTAACAACCAAATTTTATTCATTTGTACACTCCCAGAATCTGGAACATAATCATAACTTCTAGTGAAAATATTAAACTAATTATTGAATACATTTTTAAATTTACTATTGTATAATTTTGTGGCTATAAGCTTTTAAACTATAAGTCTCTAAATGATAATGTATTTAGGAAATCTTATAAAGGCTAAACATATAAAATATCACCTTCAATTTTCTGCAGTACATTTTCATAACTTTTCATTGTTTCAGGTAGAGTTTTGCTATCCCTGTTAAAATGTCAATAAATAAATCATATTTATTATTAAAGAATAGTATTCTTAAACAAGAACTAGAATGTATTCTTTAGACATATACGGTTTATAAAATAAAATTTAATTCCTTGTTTAACTTTTATTGACAGACAATGAAGTAAATTATAGCAAGCAAATAAGTATAAAAGTCAAAATATGTAATTCTATGAATTCTATGTATTCCATAAATACAATTAGATATACCAACAACATTAACAACAAATATAGCAAAAGTAAACTGAGTAGAAGCATGAGATTTCTTTTTATCAATGTGTTATTAATGGTATAATAATCAAGAGCACAAGTTCTAGAGTCAGACTACTTTGCTCAAAACCCATTTTACTCATTTCCTAATTATGTGACTTTGGATGCTTAAGTTACTTAACCTTTCAGAGCTCAGTTTCTTTGTCTATTAAAATTGAGGCATAGGGTATCTACCTGATAGAGCACTTGTAAGGATCAAAGGATACATGTAAAGTTACTAGGAAAATCTCAGCACACATCGAACACTTAAATTTCAGGTATTAATTTTAATATATAATTAGAAATTGCTTTTGTACCTCACAATACATAGCTCAAGGAAATATATCTGGACCTCTGAACCAAGAAGCTATTATGCAACCCGCATTAGAGCTAACTCAAGCACCACTCCCTTTCATTCCTTTAAGTCTCATCATTGACAAATGGAGATATCAATAAAGTAATTGCATAATAAACAATAGCCCCTCCTAATTAGGGGTACTTTCTATTTTAACACTAAAATATAAAAAGTCTTAGTTTATGTTTAATACAAAAAATGGTTGTTCATAAATGTAAAATTTTACTTAGATATGTTACTATACTAAATGTGATTGACGATAACAGAATAATAGAGGAACAAGTGAAAAAATATTCCATGTTCACAAATTGTTAATATATCCATACCATCCCAAGTAATCTACAGGTTCAATGCAATCTCTATCAAAATTCCAATGACACTTTTCAGAGACATAGACAAACAATCCTAAAATTCATATAGAACCAGAAAAGAGATTGACTAGCAAATGAAAACTTGAGAAAGAAAAACAAATCATACTTCCTGATTTCATGAAAAAGAACAGAGAGCACAGAAATAAATCAGGCATGTGATCAACTAATCTTTCACGCAAACGCCAAGTCTACACAATAGTCTCTTCAATAAATGGTGCTGGGAAAATAGGATATATACATATGAAAGAAAGAAATAGGACCATTAACTTAAACTGTACACAAAAATAAACTCAAAATGGATTAAAGACTTCAGTGTAAGACCTGAATCTATAAAACTCCTAGAAGAAAACATGAGAAAAAACTCCTTGACATTGGTTTTGGCAGTGATATTTTGGATATTACACCAAAAGCGCAACCAACAAAAGCAAAAATAAACAAAAGGGATTGTATCAAATATAAAAGTTTCTGTAGAGTGAAGGAAATATCAATGAAATGAAAAGGCAACCTACAGAATGGGAGAAAACATCTGCATATCATATAGCTCATAAGGGGTTAATATTCAAAATTTATAAGGATCTCATACAAATCAATAGCAAAAAATAAATAACCCTATTAAAAATAAGAAAAGAAATAGACAAATTAATAGACATTCCACCCCCCAAAAAAGACATACAGATGGCCAATAGGCACATGAAAAGGTGTTCAACGTCACTAATCATCAGGGAAATACAAATCAAAACCAAATGAGATATCCCCTCATACCAGTTAGAATGGCTATTATTAAAAAAGAGATGAATGTTGGCAAAGATGTGGAGAGAGAGAACACTTACACTGCTGTTGGCAATGTAAATTGATACAACCTTTATGGATAATAGTATGGAGGTTCCCCAAAAAAGTAAAAATAGAACTATCACATGATCCAGTAATCATTCTTCTGAGTAGATATCCAAAGGTTCTAGAGATCTTATGTACATCAAGGTGTTTACAGTTAATAATACTATTGCACACTTGAAATTTACTAGGAAAGTGGATCTGAAGCATTCTCATCACAAAAAAAAAAAAACAACAGTAACTGTCTGAGGTAGAAAAAAATCACTGAAGATATTTTATGATTATGATTTATTCTTCTACTTAATTTCAAGACACCTAAACTTCAAATATCAAAAATGAGCATCAACAGATAATGGGAATATCAGTGTAATCATTCACTGGAATCTTCCTACCATTCACTCAAATAAAAAGGCTTTTTTCAATTTAAAAGTAGGAATTTGTTCTTAGGAACATATTCCTGACCCTATGCAATTTTAAATAACGATGTTCATGAAAGAAATATTTAATCATATTTTAAATAGTTCCTATTTATTATCAGGACTATACCTTATTATACTGAGAAGAGTTTATAAGCCAGCTATTTCAAAGTCAGCAATGTCCAATGGAACTTTCTAACAATAACTACAGGTGGTTACTAAGCACTTGAAATGTGGCTAGTGTACTAAGAAATTGGTATTTTAATTAAATTGAATTTTAACTTTAATAGTCACATGTGGTTACTGTCTACTATATTAGTGTTGTTTCAAACTATTTAAAATTTCAAATAGGAACAAGCTTACTAGACCTTCTGATTTGATTTAGAAGCTCTACATGTAGTATAAAATTTGAACCATTATCTTACATTTGTTACTAATTATGTATCTAATCTTATTGATTTTAATTCTATTAACTCATATTTTACTTACTTGGAATGACACATTATGGCTTTCCAGGAGGATCTGGATCCTTCTTTAAGGCGATTTTTCACTTCTTCAAGTTTTTGCACATGCCTTACTATTTGTGCAATGCTTAAAGTGAGTGCTTTGTCGGGTATTGAAAACTCTGCTTCTGAAAAACTTTGATCTTTACTTATCTAAAATGATACAATTAGACAGTTATTTAGGGAATATCCATTTTGTTCCCTTACCTCAATGAAATATGTTTCATTCTTTATCATATCTAAATAATTTTATATTTTATCAATAGCTATAATAAATACTAATATTTTACAAATATATTGATATTAGCAATTACCTAGCAACAGAATTATAGATAAATGTTGACTTTTACATGTCAAAACTCAAATTCAATCTTCTGTTTATCATTTTACTATATAAGAATTTTAAGCAAATATAATAACATCTGTAGCAACATTAAAGGCAATTTAAAATATTTACAAGAGAATTTAAAGTAATTGTTTCAGCAAAATCCTTTCTAAGAATACTTTTATTGTGATAAATAGTGGATAGTAATTTGCTCTCAAAGGTAAATATCTTCTGTTAATAACTCCTAGAAGTTAACAGAAAAATCTATGAAGCTGGCATTCCTCAGTCTGCATGGGGAATACTGAGACCAGTTTTGGTGTCTCAACCCTTTTGGAATAGACCAAAGCTACAGTCAGGAGAATCAGTAAGATCCACTGAATAAGATGACAGACCATAATTGGTATTATAGACAATAAATCTGTTTATAGAAAGTTCAGCAAGAATGGGTGCCACGAAAACCACAATGAAAGAAAGAAACCTAGAAACAGCCAACATGTAGAGACATAAGAGAAAAGAGTGACAACTGAGGTCAGAAAGTTCTGACAGAATAGAAGAGATCTACCCATGTAGACACTTCCAATCCTTATGATGGAAGGGACAGCTGAAAAAAAAGTAGTAGAAGTCAATGCATAGTCCTAGGACTTAGCAAAAAGAAATTCTAACATTGAGAATTTAGAACAGTCTTCATTTTGGTAATGGATATTTGCACTGGGATTAGGCTATAACAGCACAATTAAATACTGAGCAATGCACTGTAAGTCTGAGATTGGGAGATGTAAAACAGGTGGAAGGGAAACAGGAAATGTATGGAAACTCTAAGGACAAGGGCAAGATATCGAAGAAGACACCAATCGTAAGTTGAGTCTAAAAAGCAGTATAGCAATCAGCTACAGTTACCAATTTATTACCTCTCATCTAGAATCCATTCTTCATTATCCTGCTTTAATAATGGAACACTTCTCTCTTGACAGGTGATATGATGTTAACTTTTGTCAGTATAGGGTCCTAGACACTAGAAGAGAAAGAAGCTTTTTCTTCTTAGTTCTGATATGTCTGTCTCTCTGTCTCTGTCTCTGTCTCTATCTCTCTATGTCTCACTGTCTCTCTCTCTCTCTCTCTCTCTCTCTCTCTTTCTCTCTCTCTCTCTGCTTAATCCTAGGACAATGCACAGTATATACCTAATAGCACTCACTTCCAGTAAGTTTCAACAGCACCACCCCCATGGGTGTCTTCCAAGCAAGGTCACTAGCATGGCACATTCCCAAGAGCAGCTTCTCTCAGAGCTTATCAAAATCTACTAATGCAGAACCTCTCTTTGAAAACCTTCCCAGCCTAGCATCCTTGTGGAAAGCTTCCCAGAAAAAAAGCACAGCACTTCCCTGGAAGATGGCTTTTCCAACACCAGAGTATGGCTTCCTAGGGTATGATTCCCATGGCAGCATCCCAGTGAGTTCCAGTTCCACCAGCATGGCACCCCAGCAAACTTTTTTGTGTTTTTTTTATTCGTTTTTATTGAAATTATTGGAGTAACATTGGATAATAAAATCAAATAGGTTTCAGGTGTAAAGTTCAATAATACATCATACATGTATTGCGTTGTATGTTTACCACACAAAGTTAAATTTCCTTCCACCACAGAATATTTGACACCCTTTACCTCTACCTACCTCCCCTACCTTCCTTCTGGTAACTACTAAATTGTTGTCCCTCTCCATAACTCTCTGTCATGTTTCTTTTGTAATTTTCACTTTTATACCCCACATATAAATGAAATCATACAGTTCTCAAATTTTTCTGTTTGACTTATTCTGTTTACCATGATAATCTCAAGATCCATCTATGTTGTTGCAAATGGCAGTATTTCATCTTTTCTTAGGGCTGAGTAATATTCCATTGAATATATGTACCACATCTTCTTCATCCAATCATCTATTGTAGGACACTTCAGTTGTTTCTATGTCTTGGCCATTGTGAACAATGCTGCTATGAACAATAGGAAGCATATATTTTTTGAGAAAATACCATATCATTTTCCATAGTGGCTGTACCAATTTACATTCCCAGTAGCAATGAATGAGGGTTCCTTTTTTCTCACAACCTCTCGAGCACTTGTAATTTGTTTTATTGATGATAATCATTCTAACAGGGTAAGATGATAGCTCATTGTGGCTTTAATTTGCATTTTCCTAATAGCTAGAAAAGTTGTGCATCTCTTCATATGTCTGTTGACCATTTGTATATCTTCTTGGAAACAATGTCTTCAGGTCCTCTGCATATTTTTTAATTAGATTGTTTTTCATTGTACAGCTGTATGATTTCTTTATATATTTTGACAATTAGGCCCTTATTGGAGGTGTTGTTCAAAAATATATTCCCTCATTCAGAGGTAGTCTCTTTGCTTTGTTGATGGTTTCTTTTGCTGTGCAGAATTTTTTAGTTTGATATAGTCCCATTCATTTATTTTTGCTTTTACTTCCCTTGCCTTCATTAAATCCTCCTAAATCCATGGTCCATGAGTTTAGTACCTATGCTTTTTTTTCTGTGTAATTTATTGTTTCAAGTCTTATATTAAGGTCTTTGATCCATTATGAGTTAATTTTTGGTATACGGTGACAGACAGCAACCTAGTTTCATTCTTTTGTTTGTGGTTTTCCAATTTTCCGAGCACCAATTATTGAAGAGGTTTTCCTTCCTCCATTGTATGTTTTTGGCTCTTTCGTCAAAATTATTTGCCATACGGGGGTTTATTTCTGGACTCTCAGTTCTGTTCCATTGGTTTGTGTGTCTGTTTTCTGCCAATACCATGCTGATTTGATTATTGTTGCTTTGTACTATAACGTAAAGTCAGGTAGAGTGATACCTCTGGCTTGTTCTTTTTTTCTCAAGATTGCTTTGGCAATTTGGGGTCTTTTGTACTTCCATACAAATCTAATAGTTTTTTGTTCTATTTCTTTAAAGAACGCCATTTGGATTTTGATGGGGATTGCATTAAATCTGTATAATGCTTTGGATAAGAAGATCGTTATTTAATTGTGTTGATTCTTCAAATCCATGAACAGAATATATTTCCATTTATTTGTGTCTTCTTCAACTTTTTTTAACAATGTCTTATAGTTCTCATGTATAAGTCCTCCATATGCTTCATTAGGTTTATTCCTAAGTATTTTATTTTTTTTTTTTTGGTTGCATTGTAAAAAGATTCTTTTTTCATTTCTTTTTCTGAAAATTCAGTGTTAGCATATAGAAACACTAGATTTTTGTACATTAATTTTGTATGCTAAAACTTCACTATATTTATTATTTCTAATAGTTTTTAGTGAAGACTTTAGGGTTTTCTATAAAGAGAATCATGTCACCTGCAAAAAGTGACAATCTGACTTCTTCATTCCCTATTTGGATGTCTTGTATGTCTCCCTCTGGCCTGATTGCTCTAGCTAGAACTTCTAACACTGTATTGAATAATAGTTGTGATAGCAGACAGCCTTGTCCTGTTCCTGACCTTAGGGGGAGGGTTTTTAGTTTTTACCATTAAGTACGATGTTAGCTGAGCATTTGTCAAATATAGCCTTCACTATGTTGAGGTACTTTCCTTCTATACACATCTTATGAAGTTTTCGTTTAAGTCAATGCTGTATCTTGTCAAATACTTTCTCCACATCTATTTATATGATCATATAATTTTTATCCTTTATTTTATGTAGTGTATCACATTAATCAATATGCATATGTTAAACCATCCCTGTGCCCCTGGGATGAAGTCCACTTGATCATGGTATATAATATTTTAAATATGTTGTATTTGATTTCCTAGTATTTTATTTAGGATTTTTGCATCTGTGTTCATTAGGGATATTGGTCTGTAGTTTTCTTTTTGTGTGTTTCTTTACCAGGTTTTGGTATCAGGGTAATATTGGCCTTAGGAAATATTGCCTCTTCTTCCATTTTTTGGAAGAGTTTGAGAAGAACAGGTATTAAACCTTCTTTGAATGATAGAATTCACTGGTAAAGACATCTGATCCTGGACCTTTATTATTTGGAAGGTTTTTAATGATTGCTTCCATATCCTACTGTTAATCAGTCTATTCAGGTTTTCCAGTTCTTTATGATTCAATCTAAGACAGTTATATATTTCTAAGAACATGTCCATTTCTTCCAGGTTATTAAATTTGGTGGCATACACTCTTTCATAGTTTTCTTGTTTGATCCTCTAAATTTCAGTTATTTCTGTTGTAATATTTCCTTTCATTTATATTTGTGTTATTTCTCTTTTTTCCTTAGTGAGTCTATTCGGGAATTTGTCAATTTTGTTGATCTTTACAAAGGACCATCTCTTTGTTTCATTAATTTTTCTTATGTCTTTTTGGTTTCAATTTTATTTAATTCTACTGTAATTCTTATTTACTTCCTTCTGCCGACTTTGGGCTTCATTTATTCTTCATGTTCTAATTTTTTTAAATGTAATGTTAGGGTGTTTATTTCTATTTTTCTTGTTTCTTGAGATAGGCCTGTAATGATATGAACCTTCCTCCTATTACTACTCTGGCTGTATCCCAAAGTTTTGATATGTTTATTTTCATTCTCATGTGTTTCTATATATCTCTTCATCTCTCCTTTTATTTCTTCTTTGACCCGATTTTTCTTCAGCAGCATGTTGTTTAATCTTCACATATTTGTGTGTTTTCCTTGTTGTTTTCTTTCTTTCTTTTCTTTTCTTTTCTTTTTTTTTTCTTTTTTTTTTTTTGCAGGTGATCTTCAGTGTCAAAGCATTATGGTCAGAGAATATGTTTGGTATGATTTCAGTTCTTAAATTTGTCAAGTCTAGTTTTGTGTCCTAATATATGATGTGTTCTTGAGAATGTTCCATGTGTACTAGAGAAGAAAGAATAATCTGGTGTTTGGGGATGAAAGTCTCTATAAAGCTGTATTTTGTCCAATTGGTCAAATGTGTCATAAGGTTGATATTTTCTTACTGATTTTCTGTTTAAATGTTCTGTCCACAGCTGACAGTGCAGTGCTTAGGTCTCATAGTGTATTTATGTTTTCATCGGGTTTTCCTCCCTTTAGTTCTCTTAGTAGTTGCTTTATATATTGTTAAGTGTCATGTCTTCTTCATATACTATCCCCTTTGTCATTATGAAGTGTCCATCTTTGTCTTTCATTACCTTTGATTCTTGAAATCTGTTTTGTCATATATAATTACAGCTACTCCACTTTTGTCTGGATGCTATTTGCTTAAAATATCATTTTTCATGCTTTCGCTTTGAGTCTATATTTCTACTTGCAGCTAAGATGTGTCTCTTGAAGGCAGCATACAGTTGGGTTGTGTTTTTGATCCAATCTGCTACGCTGCTTTTTTATTGGTGAGTTCGACCCTTTATACTCAGGGTGATTATTGAAAATATGAAGGTTTCCTATAGCCATTTTATCTTTTGTTTTCTGTTAGCTCAGTGTCCCCATTGTTTCTTTGTTCTTGTTTATCTGTCTGTTATTTTAATTTGGTGGTGTTCAATATTTTTTTCTCTGCTACTTATTGTTTTATGTTATGTTTCTCAATTCTGGAATTCTTTTGTGTCTTTACTATTAAGTTGTTGTAAGGAAAGTTTCATGCATACAGTAGTATTTTTTTCTGCTTTTATCTTCATTTTGCTTTGCAAATTCCAATCTTTACTCCCTTCTTTTTACTGTTTTTGTTGTCTCGAATTATCTACATTTATGCTATGTGTTCATTTCTAGGTTGCATTAACTTTTGTCTTCTCATTTTAAATTTTTTCTGACCCTTAACGATTATGTAATATGTAAGCTTAAATACCATGTTCTTAATAAGGGTTGCACTTTCTTGTTTCTGTCTGTCTGTTAGTCATCTTAATCATAGCTTTGTATTTTTTTGTCTTTTGTTTTAGGTAGAATGACCTGCTTTAGTATTACCTGAAATACAGGCCTTGTGGTAGAGAATTTTTTCATCTTCTATATGTCTGAAAAGGTCTTTATTTCTTCTTCATATCTAAAGAGAATACTCTAGATATATTATTCTTGGCTGGTAATTTCTCTCTTTTAACAGTTTGAATATTTGATTCCACTCCCTCCCAGCTCTTAAAATTTGTTCTGAAAGTTCCCATGATAATCTAGTGGGTTTTTCTTTTTCCATTACCATCTTCTTTTCCCTGGCTGCCTTGAGAATTCTTTCTTCATTATTCATTTTTGACAGTTTTAATATAAAGTGTCTTGGAGAAGGCCTTTTTGAACTGAGGTAATTAGATATTCTGTTTGCTTCTTGGATCCATGTCTTTCCATAGGTCTGAGAAGTTCTCATTGACTGTTTAAATAGGTTCTCTGTTCTTTTCTTCCTCTCTTCTCATTCTAGTATAACCATTATTCTTATATTACTCTTTCTGATGGTGTCCTAAAGTTCTTATATGCATTTGTTTTTCACTCTCAAGGCTCTCTCTTCTTCCATCTGAGTCATTTCCAGATATCTGTCTCCAATATTACCAATTCTTATTTCCATCTGGTCGACTCTATTTCCTAAGCTTGTTATTTCATTCTTCACCTCTTTTAGTGAGTTCTTCATCTCCAGAAGTTCTATTTTGTTCTTTTTTAGAGTTTCAATCTCCTTGGTATAGTATTCCTGTTAAACCTTGATTTTGTTTCTAGTTCTTTAAACTGTCAATCAGAATTTTTTTCCATCTTGTTGAGTTTTCTCAGAAGTGCAATCTTGAATTCTCTGTCATTTTAATCACATACTTCTATATCTCTAAGCTTATTTTCTGTAGATTTTTTCATTTTTCATCTGAGCTGCTTTGTCACTTTGTTTGTTCATGGTGTTTGACAAACTATTTCTTCACCTAGGCAATAACAGGAATTTAATCTTCAAATGTTCTGATGCACAAATCTCTCAGAAGTGCTTGTGAGTGGGTTGGGTGTTGTTGATTGGGATGTAGGTGTTCAACTCCTTATAGTTTCAAGGGGAGAAATCAAGGGAGATCCCTCACATTGCCATGCTTCTGACACCACTCTCAGCAAAGTTTTTGCCATCCAATAGTGACAGCTGCTAGTTCTTCAAAAGATCTGGATCTTAGCCCTGGGTTAGGGTGAGAGAAAGGATGTGGGAACTCAGATATGTTCCTTCCTTGAGTGCTCTTCTTCAATCTTAGAGGTAGAGGCTGCTCCCTATATCTTTATCCCTGTATTCTTTAGGGTCGTCTTTACCTCTGTAGTTGGTATTCTTCTGTCATAATAATTCTCTATGTTAAATTTTCACTATTCAGATTACTGTGTTATTTTTGTTTCTTGATTAGACCCTACAGTATATTTCCCATAATGGATTATAGTTTAACATGTTTTTTTTCTGTGAGAAGAGACGATGTCACAGAACTAAGGGAATATGGACTAGACAGTGGGATTATCAGCTATAAGATTTCATTAAAGAGACCTACTGGGCATAGATTGCAGCACAGCAACTCTGAAGCATATAGACTACATACTTATCCTACATTTCTCTAGTGCAACTCACCATACATTCTGAAAGCTTCAACAAGTATCTCTTAGTGCAACGACATCACAGGCATTAACCTTGCCAGCATGTAGTGACAATGAAATGTGTCAGTAATAATCATAAGATTATTCCAATATTCTCAGATGTTAGTGTGTATAATAATCTTCTAAGGGAGTCTGTTAATGGAGTAGATTCCTAACTGCCTACACACACACACACACACACACACACACACACACACACACACTTTCATTCAGCAAGTATAATTTGGAGCTCTCAAATTTGCATTTGTAACAGGAACCTCAGGTGATATTTGAACTTGGCCTATTAATTATACTTTAAGAAACACTTCTTGTAAGGCAGAATATAATACAAGCACTTTAACAATGTATCAGATACAGCAAATTAAGAAAATATCAAATAATTATGAGTTTAAATGCTGAATAACTTGGAATTTCAGATCAGAAGTTTAGTAGTATACTGAAGATTCCTCCAGATGAATATGAATGCATAAATCAAGATTTATACTAGAGATGATGGTTATAGGCACAAAGGTGTATGCAGAAGGTACAGAGTAGTACACACATTTGACAGCTATTTAGGACATAAAACAAAGGAATCAGGGACTGGTTGAATATTAAAGATAGATGGAATAGAGTTGTCAAGGTAAATTACCATATCTCTGGTTTACCTAATTGGATAGATGTCATTACCACTCATTGAGATGGCAAACACTGGGAGAGGTATGAATTTAGCACTAAAAATTGATTTTGACCCATTGGGTTTGAGACAAAATACTCTAGGAAGTAATTATACACATATCTGGAGTTCATAAAATGGTTTTGAGCAAGACATGTATATTTCCAAATTACCAGCATAAAGATAAGACTTGAGTGAAAAACAAACAAACAAACAAACAAACAGACCTGGATGAGATTGCCTAGAGTAAAAGTTTGAAGTAAAAAAGAAAAAAAAAGGCACAGGATGAAATCTTGAGGCACTTCGACGTTTAATGGTTAGGTAAAGAAGGTGATTCTAAAAAGGAGATATTCAAAGAGGTAAATAAAATAGCCGAGAGAGTATCATTTGCAAAGGCCAGAAAAATAGTGTTCTAAGAATAAGGCTGAGTGAAATTAAAGGCTAGGAGAGTCTCAGGTTATCTTAAAGGGACCACTCACAAATTTCCTCACTGATGAACTAACTCATTCTGAGCTCCAGCACTGGGGCAGCAGCTCCAAAGGTGCCAGGGACATATGAGGAGGAACCAAATTGTCTGGCTTCAGGGCAAGAGCTGAAGGGGCAGCACTCTCTCAGACAGAAGTGCTGGCAGAAGCTATTGTTTCTTTGCTGAGCCCTTCCCCACTTCCAGCATGCAGACACAGGTAGCCACCATATCTGAGTCTCCATCAACCTGACTAACACCAAATCACCTGGCTCTAGTGATTCCCTGATTCCCTACCCCACCCAATTTGTAGGCTCACCCAAACCACTTCTAGTGGTTCATGCTACAGATTTTCCTAAAATCTCTTAAAGTTTCACAAACCCCAAATGACCAGAATCTAGCCTCAGTGTACCCCATATCTCTTTCTGAGCAGCCTCAAGCCCAGAAATAGTGTCAACCATCTGTGTATTGCTTGGTGGTTTGTGTCAGGTGGCTCTGGGCAGGGAATAGGATGCAAATGAACTTAGCCTGCAGTGGGGCCCCTCACAAAAGGCCCTGGGGCCAGCATACCTGATGGCCAGCTTTGGACTGAGCCAAAGAACTACCAGGGCCACGTCTGAGGACAGCACTCCCAAAAGGCAGACTGAGAAGACACCAGATCCCTGCTAAAGCAAATTCTGCTCTGTATGGTCTGTCCTACACAACAGCTCTTCCATTATAATCAACAACAGTCCTCATAACCAAATAGTTCAGGGGTCAATCCCTCCCATTTACATGGAAACAGCAGCCAAGACTCAACTACCACAAGAGAGCGCACACAACCCATGCAAAGGATACACTTGGAGCATTAAGCTCAGATGATCAGGGAGGCTGTGCCACTGGGCCCCACAGGATACCTACTATATGAAGTCACTCTACTAAAACCAGGAGACAAAGCAGCCCCACCTAATACGTAGAAACAACCACAGGGAAGCAGACAAAGTGAGGAGACAAAGAAACATATCCCAAATGAAAGAACACAACAAAGCTCTAAATAAAAGAACTAAACAAAATGAAGACAAGCGATCCACCAGAGGTAGAGTTCAAAACACTGTTTATAAGGATGCTCAATGATCTCAGTGAGAACTTCAACAAAAAAAATGAGAAATATAAAAATAAAGATATAAAACATCAAAAAAAGAACCATTCAGAAATAAATAATAGAGTAACTGAAATAAAGAATACATTAGAAAAAATCAACAATAGATAAGATGAAGCAGAGGACTGAATCAGCACTTTAGAAGACAAGGTAGTAGTAAACATCCAATCAGAACAGCAAAAACAATAAAAATATATATATATGAGGATAGTTCAAGAGGCCTCTGGGACAACATAAAGCATAACAACATTCACATCACAGGAGTACCAGAAGGAGAAGAGAGAGAGAAGGAATTGAAAACCTATTTCAAGAAATAATAACAGAAAACTTTCCTAACCTGGTGAAAGAAATAAACAGTGAGAGTTCCAAACAAGATGAACCCAAAGGAACCCACACCAAGACACATTATAATTAAAATGCCAATGGTTAAAGAAAAAAGGAGACTCTTAAAAGCAGCAAGAAAAAGCAGTTACCTACAAGGGAACATCCATAAGACTGTCAGTTGATTCCTCAACAGAAACTTTATAGGCCAGAAAGGATTGGCATAAAATACTCAAAGTGATAAAAAGCAAGGACTTACAACTAAGATTACTCTATTCAACAAAGCTGTCACTTAGAATTGAAGAACAGATAAAGAGCTTCCCAGATAAGAAAAAGCTAAAGGAGTTCATCACTTCCAAGCTAGTACTACTAGAAATGTTAGAGGGACTTATTTAAGAAAAAGAAGGAAAAAAATCAAATATATTAATAATAAAAGGGCAATAAGTATATATCTATCAATAATTACTTTAAATGTGAATGGAATAAATGCTCCAATCAAAAGAAAGGTGGCTGAATGGGTAAGAAAACAAAACTCTTAAATATACTGCCTACAAGAGACTCACTTCAAATCAAAAGACACAACCTGAAAGTAAAGGAAATGAAAAATATATTTCATGAAAGTGAAAACAAAATAAAACAAAAGCTGGGGTCACAATACTTATACCACACAAGATAGACTTTAAAACAAAAGCTGTAACAAGGGACAAAGAAGGACCTAGTAATCCCATTTCTGGGTATTTAGCCGAAGAAATTCAAAACACTACTTCAAAGGGACATGTACATTCACATGTTCATTGCCACATTATTTACAATGGCCTAGATACAGAGGCATCCTGGGTGTCCAGTACTGGATGAAAGATAGAAAAGAGATGGTACAACACAATATTACTGAGCCATAAAAAAAAGAAAATGAAATTTTGCTATCTGCAACAACATGGATAGACCTAGAAGGTACTATGCTGCGTGGAGTAAGTCAGACAGAGAAAGCTGAATGCCATATGAATTCACTTACATGTGAAATCTAAAGAACAGAATAAACAAACAATACAGAAACAAACTCATAGAATCAGAGAACATTTTGATGGTTGCCAGATGGGAGAGATTGGAGGGTGAAAAAGGGAATGGGATTAAGAAGTACAAATTGATAGTTACAAAATACTCATGGGATGTAAAGTATAGCATAAAAAAATAGTCAATAATATTATAATAACTATGTATGGTATCAGAAGGGTACTAGTTTATCAGGATGCTCATTTTATAAATTACATATGTCTAATCACTGTGTTGTATACTTGAAACTAATATAATGTTGTATGCCAACTGTAGTTAAAGAGTAAAAAATAAACTCCCCCCCACACACCAAAAAAAAAGGAAGTGATGAATAATGTTAACTATGGCTAAGGTAAAGAAAATTGTTTATTGAATTTAACAACATATAAATTGCAGAGAACCATACAGAATGTGTTCTTTGTTGTGGGGACAGAATCCTATCTGAGTAAGCTGAGAAATGTTTTGGCAGTAAGAACAGAGTATGTGGTAAATCTACACCAGAAAAATTTAGCTCTGACCTGTAAAGTACGGTCCTCAACTAAACTGTTAAGGTTTTATAGATAACCCATAAACAACTCCAATATTATTCGATATCCTAGTTGGCTTTTTCAAGGACAGAATGCCCAATTTAACCATTTCATTAAGTGCCAGTTTACCAGTTGATAAACACTTTTCAAGAAAAATTCAAGCAGTTTCATCATTTCTAAACTATCTGCAGGATTTTCTCTCCTCCCTTTTATAAATCTTGGTTGTTGCCATTATTTCCCAATAATAACCTAATAAATATTTCTCTTGCATGAATAAATTTGCATACAAAAGTTTTTAAAAATTGGTTATGAAGGACAAAAGAGACATAGGCCTATAACTGAAGGGAAATGTAGCACTAAATCAGAGACATAAACACACTTAAAAACTGAAAGGAAGGACACAGTCGAATGGCAAAAGTTTAATGTACTAGAAGGAATGATTAATCAAATTTCTTGAAAACTTGAGATGAGATCAGAAACAGAGGTAAAAGAATGAGTTTTACAGAGAAGGAATAATATACTCTGATTAACAGGAGGAAAGGAAAATAGAATGAGTATGGATGTAAATAAGTTTTATTTGGTAGTAGGAATTGAAGGAGTTTTCATTAGTAGCTTGCATTTCAAGCATTTCAAGTGATTGGCTGATAGTGAAGGTGAAAATTGGACTGAGTGGGTAAGTTTGAGGTGATAGCTGAAAAGAGTTGAAATTAATTTCAGATGCAATAGAACTGCCAGGTAGTATTTGGAGTAATTGTATCTGACCTATTGTGTCACTTTCTTCAGCAATGTTTCACACCTAAGCTATAGGCCTAAAGAGTATATAATTGCATTTATTCAGGGTTAAGTTTTGTTAGATAGGAGAATGAAAAAAGTAAGGGATAAAGGAGATTAGGAAGTTTAGAAACTTACTGTGATGAATTAAATAGCCTCCAAGCTAAAAAGAAAGAAGAGTAAAAGGACTAAAAGAAGATGAAGGAATAAATGAATTGGTGGTCCTGATGAAATCAGAGAGTAACCAGCACAGTATTTAAAGTAATAATGAAAAATATAGAAATTTCTAGTTCAAGAATGAGTTGCCTGAATTAGTAATTTTTAAAATAAGGCAATTGGGTTAATGATAAGGTCCAGAGTATGACTGGAAGTGGGGCCAGAGATAAAGAAGGACACTAAATTTTCAGAGATGAGAAGGTCAAGGAACCAAAAGGCCAAGGTTTTAGATGAGTCTTGCACACTGACACAACTCAGTGTACGAAGAAGAGAGTGGGCAAATCCATGAATAAAATAGAATAAAGAGAGGTTGTACATAAAAATAAGAAGGTAGAAGGTAAGCTAGACTGCTCAAGTTGCAAAGTACCTATTTTACAAGAGGAAAGGGGAAGAATAGACTTCACCCCAATCCTAGTTCTTCAGAAAGATAATGACCAATCTACCATAATCAAAAAAGAACTACCAGCACTCTTCCAATATCACCCATATCTATCTTAAAACAAAGAGTGTAAGACCATGAAAGTCTACTCTGGGGCCAGAGGTGCTAGGAGACAGTTAGCATTTCTATCTTTACTCTTTAATTTATATTCCAAGTAAATAAACCTATTTAATGTAAAGTGTCTGGGCTTCGAGAGTGTTTAATTGGTCTAAACCATAAGCATAGCTAAGGGAGAACCAAAATAATTCTATGAATCACTGAAGTGACCCTGGAAATCATTCAGCTATATTAACAACATATGTAAAGTCTTTTCCAAAACAGAATTAAAGACCTAAAGAGAAAGGCCAGTAGTTTTTCAAATTGGTAGTAAAGCATCTGAAAATCAAAAAGTATTTTAAAAAATCATTAAAACATTAAATTTAAAGAATACCAATATATAATTTTATGAGTAAGCATATATTATATTATCCATAATTTTTTAAATATAGGGGAATTTTTAAGTTAAATTTTCTCTTGTCACTTGTTCTTTTATGTAAATTCAAGAAAGAATAATTAAATTTCTAGTGTTAATTTTCTATTGCCAAACTCCAAATATACCTGATATATGCAGGAATGTAGTGTGTAAATCACTGAGACACTTTTATTCTACCCATTCATTCCTTTTCTATCTAAATCAAGATTATAACCAATAGTTACTCAAAAATTTTAACTTATACTTCAAATTGGGTTGCAAATGAGAGCAAATAATTTAATTAAGAAATGTCATATTTACCTCTTCCATCTGATTGACCTGTTGCTGAAACCACTTTTAAAAAAAAGGGGGGAGGAAGGAACGAAAAAATAGTTATTGACAAGTTAAATTTCTGCAGTAAAATGGTTCACTCACGCATGCGTGTGTGTGTGTGTGTGTGTGTGTGTGTGTGTGTGAGAGAGAGAGAGAGAGAGAGAGAGAGAGAGAGAGAGAGAGAGAGAGAAAGAGAGAGAGAAATTTTTCATGTATCAAATATTAGTACTGAACCAAACATAATTTATCCTAGGGTTCAGAATAGAGCTAATGTAACATACAACTGAAACATAAATTTTTAAAATACATATAGGAGCAGGTTCGAAACTTTTTTTACTTTCTCAAAACTTAGAAACTTCCTCCTTTACTTATATTTCTGAATTAAATTTTAGTAGGCTTAAAATGCAATATATTGAACTTACCTTAAAAAGAGATTCCAAAATCTGCAAGATAAAGTTTAAATTAAAACATCTTAAAATAAAATTATTTACAATATGTATGATAAAATATGTAATTCAAGTCTTTTGCAATTTTCAATCACAAAAAAATGTACAAATTACTAAAATAAAACTATAAATCTATAATCCCAAATCATAATAGTTTTATATTTACAAAACAGGTTTTAGTACATTTTGCATAGACAACATAGTTCTAGAAAAAAAAGAATTTTCCATCTTTATAGATGTATATTAGGAGACCCCCAAATAATTCATACATATGATTTAATGTATATTTTTAATATAGGTCAGGGATAAATTTTAAATTTCTCTCAGAAGAGTATTTTTTTTCGTATAGCAGAGAGTAAGATAATGAAAAGTATTATCTTAACAAACATTACCTCTTCAATATAACTTTGCTTTGATAAAGAGCCTAAAAATCAAAATATAAATTATTATACTACTACTTGATTTTTTAATGGAAAATGCAAACATCTGGAATAGGTGATTGTGAGAGAAACTATACAAAACCAATCCCACAGTCCAAAGTATCAATATTTATCACTTAAAATAAGTGTAATGTTAAAATGATTACACTTACCACAAAAAAAATTAAACACTCTATCGCAACTAAATAAAAATTGTGAATTATAATATTAAAGAAAAATATTACAACATGCATTCAGTCAGGAAAAAAGTTACTTGACAGAAAAATCAGGCTAGTCTAAACTTTCTCTTCTGCAACACTAATTCTAGGTCAGTGGTTCAAAAAGAATGGTCCCACAACCAATAGCATCACTATCACCTCAATAATCAAATTTGTTAGTAATGCAAATTCTCAGTCCCCACTCCAGCCTACTGCATCAAAAACTTGGTGAGTAATGTCAGCAATGTGTTTTAACTAGCCCTCAAGCTGATTCCTTTGCATCTAAAGTTTAAGAATCAAGCATAACGATATGGACATAACTTGCATATTAAGAGAATTTTCAAATTGGCTCAAAAAACAACGAACATTATGCTATATATAATTGACACACCATAAATGCAGTGATTCAAAAAGGTAAAAAATAAACTGATGAATAAATATTTACCACAAAAATAGAAACAATAACAAACTAAATTTGCAATCCTAAAACTAAAATAAATATTAAGCCAAAACAGCATTAAACTAGACAAAGAAGGACACTCAATAATGCTAAAACCTTACATTCCACAATGAAGATATAACATTAAGGAATATCTACGTAACAAGTAACATAATGGTCACCTATATAAAACAGTTTGACACGTCAGGTGGACCAAAAATAAATGATGATATTAATAATCAAACAACTTAATAAAGTAGAACCTTTGGCTATATTTGAAATACATCCTGACTAACCCTGACCACACTCAGACAATAGAAAACATACCTTCTTTTTAAGTGCACATGAAAAATATAACAAAAAATTGGTTATATATTAAGACATAAAAAAGTAGGTTATATAAAGTGGACATATTATAAACAATACTCTGATCACAACTCAATAAAATTAGACTGTGAAAACAAAATTTAAAAAAGGACCTTCCATTAAGATATTACTGAATAATTCTTGAGTGAATAGAGAACTAACAGAATGTCTGAAAAGTAATGATAATGAAAACAATGTATATCATAATGTATAGGAGACATTTATAGCATTGATCAGTGGAAAACTCATAGCCCTAAAAATAGCAACACAGATACAAATAAATTCAAACTCAAAACACTAGGTAAAAAAGTACACAAAAATATAATATAAGAAAGGAACCACTAACGATAAAAGACAGAAATTAATAAGGAAAAGAAAAAAAGTAAATGACATCAATAAAACAAAACAATGGTTCTTTAAAACAAATCAACAACAAAAAATTCACCAGCTGATTAATCAAGAAATTTAAAAAAGCACAACTACATAAAAGAATAAATAGAAAAGGGAAATGTGACTATTGACAGAAGGACATTTTTAAAAAATAAGACACTACTTTGTATACTACTATGCAAATAAGTTTCGAAATCTCAATAAAATAATTTCTAAGAAAAATGATTTACCAAAGTTTACCTTAGCAGAGAGAGAAAGTTTAAACTGACTGATTTCCATAAAGTAGAGAAAATTATTCATAAACTATTCCATCAAAAAAACACTAGATCCAAATGAGTTCATAGAAAATTCTAGCAAATCTTTAGAAGCTAGATAGTCAAATGATATACAAATCGTTTCAGAGTCTAGAAATAGAAGTAACATTTCCGAATTTCTTTCATGGAAAATTTAAAACATTGATACTTACTACTGACGATAGCACAAAAATCATAAACCAATATTTATGAATATCAATACAAAAATCATAAATGAAGGAACTGACAGTATTAGGAACTGACTATAACATGACATTATGAAAATAATACAGAATGACTAAGAGGAGCTGATGACAAGAAATGTAAAAGAATGAGTCAATATTAGAAAACTTATTAGTACAATTCATCATAGTATTAAGTCTAGAGAAAAAACAATATGATTATCTCCATAAATGTTGAAAAAGTCTTTGACAGAATCTAACACCAACTCTAATAAAAACATGGGAAAATAAGAATGAGTAAATTTTTTTGCATAATAATGTATCTGCATGTGAATGAGGATGATGGTTAGATAGATGATAGATGATAGGTAGGTAGATTAGAAAGAAAGATAACAATCTTAAAATCCGTGGACTCTTACTTAATAGGGAAATACTATAGGCATTTTTACTAGTCAGAAACAAGGCAAAATTGTCTACTATTTCCACTATTTATTTTTTCTAGTTTTATAGAGATAAATTGACAGATAACTTTGCATAAATTTAAGGTGTACAATGTATTGATTTGATACTTATGTATTGCAAAATAGTTTCCACCATAGCATTAGCTAACAACCCCGTATTCCATAATTAATATTTCTTTTTGTGGTGAGAACATTTAAGATCTACTCTTAGCAACCTCAAATATATAACACAGTTTATTAACTACAGCCATCCCTCCTCCCTTGGTATCCACAGGGGATGGTTGCAGGACCCCCACAGATACCAAAATCTGTGGATGCTCAAGTTCCTTATATAAAACAGCATAGTATTTTCATATAGGCTGCATGAAGGTATGCCTACATATCACTTCACATGGATTCAGCACAGTGCTCAACACATGGCAAATTCTAGTTCTGTCTTTTGGAATTTTCTGGAATTTTTTAAAAATAATTTTTAATCCACGGTTTGTTGAATATGGAGATGTGAAACCTATAGAAACAGAAGACCTACTGTATAAGCACCATGCTGCATATTTGATCCCCAAAACTTCTAACTGGAAGTTTGTACCCTTTGACTAACATCTCCCCATTTCCCAACCCCTGTTTTTGTAATCATTCCACTCTGGATTTCTATGAATTTGGCTTTTTTAGTTTCCATATATAAGTGATATTATACATTATTGATTTTTCTCTGTCTTAGTTATTTCACTTAGCATAATGATCTCAATGTCCATCCATTTGTCACAAATGGCAAATTTCCTTCTTACTCATGGCTGAAATAGTATCCCTGTGTTTGTGTGTGTGTGTACCACAATTTCTTTACCATCTTCTGTGACACTTAGGTTGTTTCCATATCTTGGCTCTTGTGAATAATGCTGCAAAAACACCAGAGTGCAGATACTTCTTCAAGATCCTGTTTTCATTTCTTTGAGCTGTATACCCAGAGGTGCATGTCATTTTCATTTCTAGACCCAAGATGGAGCCACTTATGCATTGGGTGCAACATCAGCAACCCAAAACTTAATTTTAGTGTCCCCATAAGTGTTTCACTTGACCAGGAATGCATTATATCCAATCAGCCAGTCCCTAAACACCATGCCAACTCTGGGCCTTCTCACCACAAACAAGGTTGACTATGTGGCCTCAGCCATTCAAACAATTTCTATTTTTCGCTTCCTTGTTCTTTTTTATCCTATGAAAGCTTCCTGCCTTCTGCCTCATTTTGCAGTTCTCCAAAAGGAAACTGTTCACTTCATGAAGTGTTAAATAAAGTTTGTTCGTATCACCTAAAAAAAATTTTTTTGTCTAATAAATGCACGCATCCCCTTGCTAAGGTTTTTTCTCCCTTATAGGATAAACATTTAATGATTTAAAAGATTAGAGGGACCTAAATCAGAGAGGGAAGGGACTCAAGGATTTTAGGCTCCTTTTGCCTTCCCCTCCCCCAAAGTCATTTCCCCATTTATTCTAACCATTTACTGGGCACCTGTTGGTAACAGAACAACAAGTGCTAGGAAATTCAAGAAGACTTAAGCCTTGTAGGGAGATTTTCATCTATATTTCAGTTCAAAGTAGAAATGTTTGCTAATTCCTTCTCTTTGAATATGCAGAGGAAATCATAGCTTTAGCTCAAGGGGAGAATTTCAACAGATAAAATAAGAAATAGGAGAGCTAGAAGAAGGCATTACAAGCAGCAGGAAAAGTATACAGTCGTACTGGAAAAATAAGTAAGCAATCAGAATGGGCTGTAAACTGACAAGATTTAAAAGCTATATTAAGGAACAGGCTTTTATATACAGTAAAAAACCTGCAGCTAAAAAGGAGATACTACTCATTTTCCAGAGGTAAGATTGCTGGATCATACAGTATTCTATTTTTAATTTTTGACAAACCTCTATACTGTTTTCTATAGTGGTGCACTACATTCTCATAGCAGTGCACCAGGATTCCCTTTTCTCCACTTCCTCTCTCCAACACTCGTTATTACTTGTCTTTTTTATAATAGCCATTCTAACGGGTATGAGGTGATATCTCATTGTAGTTTTGATGTGCTTTTCCCTAATGATTAGTCATGTTGAGCAACTTTTCATGTACCTATTGGCCATTTGTTTGTCTTCTGTGGAAAAATGTCTATTCAGTTCCTCTACCCATTTTTAAATTGAATTGTTTCTTTTTTTCCTAGGGAATTAGCTGTATGAGCTCTTTGTAAATTTTGGCTGCTAATCCCCTATCAGAAAAATGCTTTGCAAATATTTTCTCCCATTTCATAGACTGTCTTTTTATTTTGCTGATTGTTTGTTTTGTAGTCCCATTTTTTCTTTTGTTGCTTGTGCTTTTGATTTCATATTGAAAACAATCATTGCCAAGACCAGTATCAAAGAGTTTTCCCCGTGTTTTCATTTAGGAGTTTTATGGGTATAGGTCTTATGTTTTTTAAGTCTTTAATCAATTTTGAGTTAATTTTTGTAAGGTATGTTACATAAGTTCCAATTATATTGCATTTCATGTGGTTATTCAGTTTTCTCAACACCATCTATTAAAGAAAAAAAACCTTTCCCCATTGAGTATTCTTAACTTCCTTAACAAATATTAGTTGATTATATATGCAAAACTTTATTTATTGGCTCTTAATTCTGTTCCTTTGATCTATGTATTTATTTTTATGAGAGTAGCATACTGCTTTGATTACTATAGTTTTGTAGTATAGTTTGAAATTAGGAAGTGTGATGCCTTTGGCTTTGTTCTTTCTTAGGATTGCTTTGACTATCCAGGGTCTTTTGTGGTTTTATATAAATTTTAGAATAGCTTTTATATCCCTTTAAAAAAACTCATTGGAATTTTGATGCAGACTGCATTGGATCTATATATGACATTTAGTAGTTTAGACATTTTAACACATAATACATAAACATGTGATATCTTTCCTTTTGTTTCTGTCTTAAATTTCATTCATTGGGATCTTGTAGGTTTCAGTGTACAAAATTTTCACTTCCTTGGTTAAATATCTTCCTAAGTATTTTATTGTTTTGGTGCTATTGTAAATGTAATTGTTTATTTTTTCTTTTTCAGATATGTCATTGTTAGTGTATAGAAATGCAACTGATTTTCGTATTTTGATTTTGGATCCTGAAATTTTACTAAATTCATTGATTAATAGCAACAGTTATTTGGTGGAGTCTTTAGGACTTTCTATATATAAGGTTATGTAATATATAAACAAAGATAATTTTTAATTCCTTGTTCTAATTTAGATGTCTTTTACTTTTTTTGCCTGATAGCTCTGACTAGGACTTCCAGCACCATGTTGAATAGGAGTGGTAAGAGTGGGCACCCTTGTCTTGTTCTTGATTTTAGAAAAAGAATATTCAACCTTTCACCACTGAGAGTGATGTTAATTATGGGCTGGTCACATATGGTATTTATTATTTAAGGTATGTTCCCTCTAAACCCATTTGTTGAGAGTTTTTACCATAAAAGATGTGTTTTGTAAAATGCTTTTTCTGCATCTACTGCAGTAATCATATGATTTTTACCTTTCATTCTATTTGTATAATGTACCACATTGATTGATTGATTTGCATCTGTTAAACCACTGTTGCAACACAAGGATAATCAGTCCTGCTTGATTGTGGCATATGACCCTTTCAATGTGCTGTTGAATTTGGTTTGCTAGTATTTTCTAGAGAATTTTCGCACCTATATTAATCAATTACACTAATCTGTTGTGTTTTTCTTTTAGTGTTCTTATCTGCCTTTGGTATAGGGTAATGCTGGCCTCATAAAATAAGCTTGGAAGTACTTCCTTCTCTTCAGTTTTTTGGAAGAGTTTGAGAAGAATTGGCACTAATTCTTCTTTGATAGAATTCACCAATGAAAGCATCTGTTGTGTGTTTGTTGGGGGGTGGGTGTTGGTGGTGGTTTATCATTGCTGACTCAATTTCCTTACTCATTATTGTTATATATATATATATATATATATATATATATATATATATATATATATTTTCTATTTCATGAGTTTTATACCATTTTGGTTGGAAAAAGTACTTGGCATGATTTCAACCTTTTTAAATTTGCTAACATTTATTTTATGACTTATGATATGCTATATCCTGGAAAATAATCTGTATGTGCTTGAGAAGAAAATTTATTTTGCTGCTGTTAAACAAATGTTCTGCATATGTCCAATGAGACTATTGTTCTAACATTTGGTTCAACTTTAATCCTTGTTTATTTTCTGTCTGGATAATCTATTCACTGTAAAAAGTGCAGTATTAAAATACCCTATTACTACTGTATTGCTGTTTATTTCTCTGTTAGTAATTGCTAAATATATTTAGGTGCTCTGATGTTGGATGCATATATATATTTACCACTGTTCTATCTTCCTGATGAACTGAGACCTTTATCATTATATAATGAATAACCTTCTTTGTCTCATAACTATTTGGGGGCTTAGTTTATTTTGGCTTATATAAATATAGCTACCCCTGCTCTCTTTTGGTTTCTATTTGCATGGAATATCTTTTTCCATTCTTTCACTTTAAGCCTGTGGGTGTCTTTAAAGCTAAATGATTCTCTTATAGGCAGCATACAGTTGAGTATTATCTTTTTATCTATCCAGTCATTCCATGTCTTTGAGTGAAGAATTCAATTCATTTATATTTAGAGCATAGGCATATCTTGGGATAATGAGGATTCAGTTCCAGATCACCACAATAAAGCAAATATCTCAATAAAGTGAGTCACACAAATTTTCTGCTTTCTCAGTTTATATAAAAGCTTTGTTTATGCTATACTGTAGTCTACTAAGTGTGTAATAGTATATGTCTTTAAAAACAATGTATATTGCTTAATTTAAAAATTCTTCATTGCTAAAAAATGATGACCATAATCTGAGATATTGAAGAGCCTTTTTGCTGGCAGAGGGTCTTGCTTCTATGTTGTTGGCTGCTGACTGATCAGGAGAGTAATTTCTGAAGGTCGGGGTGCCTAGGGTAATATTTTAAAACAAGGTAACAATGGAATTTGCCACATCAATTGACTTCTTTTAATGAACAATTACTCTGTATAGACTGTGATGCTCTTTGGCAGCATTTTACCCACAGTAGAATTTCTTTCAAAATTGGAGTTGAACCTATCAAACCCTGTGGCTGGCTTATCAACTAATTTTATGTAATATTCTAAATATTTTGTTCAACAACCTTCACACCAGCTTCTCCAGGAGTAGTTTCCATTTCAAGAAACCACTTTCTTTGCTCATCCATAAAAAAAAATCCTCATTTGTTAAAGTTTTATCATAAAATTGCAGCAATTTAGTCACACCTAATGAGGCCACTTCTAATTCTTGTTCTCTTGTTATTTCCACCAATCTTCAGTTACTTCCTCAACTTAAGTCTTTAGCCCCTCAAAGCCAGCCATGAAGACTGGAATCAATTTTTTCAGGTTCTTGTTAATGCTGATATTTTGACCTCTTCTCGTGGATCATGAATGTTTTTAATGACATCTAGAATGGTGACACCTTTACAGAATGTTTTCAACTTGCTTTGCCCATAGGCATCAGAGAAATCACTATGTATGGCAGCTACAGCTTTACAAAGTATATTTTATAAATAATAACACTTGAAACTCAGAATTACTCTTTGATCCGTGGACTGCAGAATGGATGCTGTGTTACCAGGTATGAAAATTATAAATCTCCATCAAAGCTCTTGTGTTATAAATCTCCATCAAAGCTCTTGTGCTACTAGGTGCATTGTCAATGAGCAGTAATATTTTGAAAGGAACCTTTTTTTCTGAGCAGTAAGTCTCAACAATGAGCTTGAAAAATTTAGTAAACCATATTGTAAACACACGTGCTATCATCTAGACTTTGTTGTTCCATTTATAGAACACAGGCAAAGTATATTTAGCATAATTATTAAAGGCCCAAAGATTTTCTGAATGGTAAATAAGCACTGGCTTCAACAAAGTCACCAGCTACATTAGCCCCTAATAAGAGAGTCAGCCTGTCCTTTGAAACTTTGAAACCATGCATTGATACCTCCTCTCTAGCTAAGGAAGTCCTACGTGGCATCTTCTGGCAATATAAATTTGTTTAGTCTACATTGAAAATCTGTTCTTTAGTGTAGCCATCTTCATCAATTATCTTAAATCCTCTGGATAAGCTAATGTAGCTTTTACATCAGCAATCACTGCTTCACCTTGCACTTTTATGTTATGGCTTCTCTCCTTAAACCTCATGAACTAAGCTCTGCTAGATTCAAATTTTTCTTCTTTAGCTTTCTTGCCTCTTTCAACCTTCATAGAATTTAAGAAAATTAAGGCCTTTCTCTGGATTAGGCTTTAGCATAGAGGAAAGTTGTGGCTGGTTTGGTCTTCTACCCAGACTACTATAACTTTCTTCACATAAGTATTAAGGCTGTTTCACTTTCTTATCATTCATGTGTTCACGGGAATAGCACTTTTAATCTTCAAAAACTTTTTCTTTGCATTCAAAACTTGGCTGTTTAGTGTAAGATGCCTAGCTTTCATCCTATCCTGGCTTTTGACATGCCTTCTTCACTAAGCTTAATCATTTCTAGCTTCTGACTTAAAGTGAGACACATGTCAACTCTTCCTGTCACTTGAACACTTAGAGACCATTGTAGGATTAATAATTGGCCTAATTTCAATATTGCTGTGTTTCAGGGAATACAGAAGCCCAAGAAGAGGGAAGAGTGATGAGGAAAAGGCTAGTTTGTGAAGCAATCAGAACACACACATTTATCAATTAAATTTGCCATCTTATATAGATATGCTTCATGGCATCCCAAAACAACCACAACAGTGACATCAAAGATCACTGATTATAGGTCACAATGAAAAAATTAATAATAATGGAAAAGTTTAAATATTGTGATAATTACCTAAATGTGACACAGAGACACTAAGTAAGCAAATACTATTGGAAAAACGGCACCAATAGACATGCTTAAATGTAGGGTTGCCATAAACCCTCGATTTGTAAAAAACACAGTATCTGCAAAGTATAATAATGCAAAGCATTATTATGATTACATGTTTGTAATTATTGGCATTATTATGCTTATATGCTTGTAATTATTAATAGCTAAGAACTTACTAATGTCATCTTATTGTTTTCTGGATGTTTTGTAGTTTCTTTGTTTATTTCTTCCTCTCTTGCTGTGTTCCTCTGTAAACTGATAATTTTCCATAATGGTATGCTTTGATTTCCTTCACTTTATCTTTTGTGACTGTACTGTAGGTTATTACTTTGTGGCAACCATAAGGCTTACATCAAATATCTTAGAGACATAGTCTATTTTACAAATTATCTTCAATTACATACAAAAACTTCACACTTTTACTCCCCCTTTTAAGTTTATGTCGTAGTTTATCTTTTTATATTGTATATTCATTAACAAATTATTGTAGCTATAGTTATTTTTAATAGTTTGTCCTTTAATCTTTATACTAAAGTTAAATGGTTAACACTTCACCATAGCTCAGTATTCTGAATTTGATCAGAATTCTGATCAATTTACCTTTGGTAGTGTGTTGTGCATTGTTATGTTTTCATGTTACTAATTAGCACTCTTTTATTTAAGCTTGAAGAACACCTTTCAGCATTTCTTGTATGGAAAGTCTAGTGGTAAGTTCCATGAGCTACAGTTTATCTGGGAAAGACTTTGCTTCATTCCTGTAAAACAGCTTTGCCAGGTAAAATATCCTTGGTTGGCAGGTTATTTTCTCTCAGCACTTTGAATATATCATCCTGCTCTGGATGGTTTCTGCTGAGAAATCTGGTGAGAATCAGCTGATAGCCTTACCTTGCATGTTACAATCTTCTTTTCTCTTGCTGCTTTTAAGATTCTCTCTTTGTTTTGGATTTTTGACAGTTTTATTATACTGTATCTTAGAGAGAATCTCTTTAAGTTGATTCTCTTTGATGACTTAAGAGCTTCATGAATTTGAATATCCAAATATCTCCCATATTTGAGAAGTCTCAGCCATCATTTTTTTAAATACACATTTTGCTTCTTTCTCTCTCTTTTTCTACTAGAATTCCAATAATTCACAAATTGGTCTTTTTGATGGTACCCCATAGATCAAACAAGCTTTCTTCACTATTTTTCATTCTTTTTACTTTGTTCTGTGCATTTGGTATTTCATTCATTGTATTCAGCAACTCCAGAATTTGGTTCTTTTTTATGATTTCTATCAGTTAAACTTCCCATTTTGTCTGTGTATTGTTTTTCTGGTTCTGTTTAATTATCTTTCTGTGTTTTCTTGTAGCTCAGTGAGCTTCCTTAAGAGCTATTTTGAATTCTTTATCTGATAAATTACATATTCCTACATCTTTGGGTTCAGTTACTTGAAGATTATTAGACTCCTTTCCTGGTGTTATGTTACCTTAATTTTTCATGTTCTCTGAAGTTTTATATTGCTGTCTTTGCATTTGAAGTATCAGTCACCTCCTCCAGTTTTTATTAACTAACTGCCTCTGGGAGAGAAACGCTTTCTGTGAGCGTCTGGGTTTCCAGCTACAGATTATTCAACTGGCCCTCTAGAGATTCTGAAGCTATCTCAGAGTTTCTATAGGTATATCTGCTCTACACTTCTTGCTCCCTCTTGTGACAAAATTGTTAAGTTTGTATGCCTTCTCTAGGTCCTCAATACATTAAACTAAGTACTAACAGCCTCTTTTGTTTTCCTAAAGGTAGTGTTAAAACTCAAGTTTGTGGTCTTTGCTTGCCAGCTGATTCAGCTGACTTTCTGGTGTGCTCACTCACTAGCCATCTGCCAATCTTTCTTGTGCCACTGATGGGATCATAGACAGGAAGTTGGCCACAGGGTAGAGTGGGGATTGTGAGTAAAACACACAGAGCACTGGGAATGCCAGAGGGCCAGTTGAATAATCTGTAGGTGGAAACCCAGCAGCTCAAGCATAGACTTCTTGATGGAACCTAATGCAATTAGGAATCACATCCCTATAATGACTTCTAAGAGTTCTATCTGCCACTCTTCTTGAGTATTCTGGCACCCCAGTCATATAGCTTATGATTCAGTACTCTTATGGGACAAGAGAGAAATGATCCCCTTTGGCAGTATCCAAACAGCTGGGAAAGGTGGGTACTCACTCACATATTCTTTCTGTCCCTCATAGTATAAATTACAGGCTGTGAAGTTCCTTTCTAAGCTCTAAGCTGTGTTGTGTTGGAGAAGGGGTGACACATGTAAAGTCAAACTGTTTCTCCTACCTACACACTCCAACTGATTTTTTTTTTTTTTTTTTCTCCAGCAGAGTGCTGGAACTTCTCCTTTGTAAGCCTGGACTTCAACAAAGACTCTATACTGCAAGTAATTATCTAAATCAGTGTTCTCCAGAGGCTCTCAAACCATGATAAAGGGGATGGATCTAGTTCATGGGCTACTGCAGGGTGCTAAGCTGAGACCAATAGCTGTCTGCATATTACCCAATGCACAGGTAGGTGAACCTCCTCCCTGGTCCCTTGGCATATACTGATGAATCCCACAGCCTTCTGTGGATGATACTCAAAAGCACTTCTGTGGATGATACTGAGTTTTTGTTATTAAAGGGAGGCAAGTAAAATGAGAAATGTCTTATGCAGCCAAGATGTTGATTTTACTCCTGCTTATTTCCAATACAATTTAACATTGATCTGGAAGTACTGTACAATGTATTAGGCTAGAGAAAACAATAAGCACTCCATGGGACTCAGAAAAGAGGGAAAAAAAGCTACGTATTTGGATTGTATTAAATTTATAAGGGATATATCAGTATATCTGCAGTAGAATTGAAGGTGTTCATAAGAACTCCAGATTTCTAAATATGTCTATTCACGTGTATATGCATGTATATGTGCACTTTATATGTATGTAGAAGTATTTGTATATCAAATATGTATGTACGTATGTATATGTGTACATGCTTGTATACATTTCCTAATTCTGTCTGCTAAAAGGACATAGAAGCCAAAACAGTCTAGGATCAATGGACATAATTTACAATTAGATGTTGATTTCTAATAAAATTTCCCACTAAAAAGAAACAAGGTTCCATCAGCAAAATGGCAAATAGAAAGCCTGAGATCTTCCTTTCCCCATGAAGACAGGGATTTAACATCAAGCAAATTAAATGCCTCTGTGAGAAATCCAGCAACCAGTTAAAAGGCTACTGCACTCCAAGGAAGGACAAAGCCAACTACAACAAAGCACAGTAGAAAATTTTTTACTTTCTCCACCTTAATTTGCCATAGCTCCTCCCTATCTCTATAGTGTAGCACAATTGAGAGATTAGCCCCAACTCCCATCTTTCATTTGGGGATGAAAAGGAATAGAACCTATACATTTTTTGACATTTAGGGGGTGCTGCCCAAGGGACTGGTTTTACTCTTGCCTCTAGCCAAGTACTAGCTGGGACAGGTTGCCAAACTGAGGATCTCTGAGAATGAGGCAATCAATCATGTACTAAAGTTTGCAACACAAAAGACAGATATTAGATGGCACTCTAGTACTGTGACTTACAACACCACCAGGGAGACTGCAATATCACAGAGACACTGGAGGAATGCCTGAGTAGAAACTTATAAATCTCTTTAATAGGAGATGACATTTATAAATGCAGAGGGACCGCCTACACAAAAAAAAAGTGTTTGAGAGGTCTCCAGACTCAAGGCAAGCTGAGTTGGGAAAGTTCTCCATGTAGGAAATCAGATCACAAAGTCTGGGAGAATTTGCTAATTCTTCAGATACCAAAATCCCAACAAAAAAAATAAGAAGACAAAGAAAAAAGGTCCACCAAATATTTAAAGAAACAAATTAAATATCCAGAAATTAACATTAAAGAAATCAAGATACAGTATATAAATTGCCAAAGAATTTAAAATTATCATCATAGGGGTTTGTAACAAGTTTTTAAAAAGCACCGATAGACAACTAAACAGAATCAGAAAAATGGCACATGAACTACATGAGAATATCAACAAAAAGATAGAAACTATAAAGAATAACCAAACAGAAATTCTGGAACTAAAGAATACAATAACTAAATTGAAACATTCATTACATGAACTCAACATCAGATTTGACCAGATAGAAAAATGAATCAGCAAACTCAAGACAGGATCTTCAAAATTACTGAGATATTGGAAGAAAAAAAATTAAGAAAAATGAAGTGAGCCTAAGGAATATCATGAAGCAGAACAACATGCACTTTATGGGAATCCAAAAAGTAGAAGAAAGAAAGGGGCACAGAACTTACCTGAAGAAATAATGACTGAAGATTTCCCAATTTGGAAGAGAGGAATAGACACATGACTTCAGGTAGCTTAAAGAACTCCACTAGAAATATATCTAGAGTGATCTACACCAAGATATATTATAATTAAAATGTCAAAAATCACAACGAAGGGATAGAGAGAATCTTGACAAAAGCAAGAGACAAATGAAACAAACACTGACACAACTGAAGGATAAAGTACACAGCAACACACTAATAATAGGAGATTTCAACACACTACTTTCAGTTATAGATAGCTCAGACACTATCAACAAGGAAACAGACTTGAACAATATTACAAACTAGATAGACATAACAAACATATACAGAATACTCTACCCAAAAACAGAAAAATACATGTTCTTCCCAAGCACACATGGAACATTCTTCAAAATAGACTACACGTTAGGACACAAAAGAAGTTTTAACAAATTTAAGGAAATGAAAATCATGCAAAATATCTTTGTAACCAAATGGAATAAAACTAAAAATCAATAGCAGAAAGAAAACAGAAATAATCTGCAAATATGAGAAAATTAAACAGCATAAAACAACCCATAGATCAAAAAAAATTTTTACAAAGTTAATTTAGAAAATATCTAGAGACAAATGAAAAGAGAAATACAAAATACCAAAAGTTACGGGATTCAGCAAAGGCAGACTTAAAAAGGTTACAGTAGCAAATGTTTACATTGAAAAGAAGATCTCAAACTAACAACCTAAGCTTACACCTAAATGAACAATAAAAAGAACAATCTACACTTGAAGTGGGCAGAAGAAAGAAAATAATAAATATTAGAGAGGTGATAAATGAAATAGAGAATAGGGGAAAAAATCAATGAAACCAAAAGTTGTGGGTTTTTTAAAAGATTTTTTAAAGTGACAATTCCTTGGCTAGCCTTAAAAAAAGAAAGACTCAAATAGTTAAAATTAGAAATGAAAAAGGAGATATTCCAGTGATGTCCACAGAAAGTGAAAGGATAAAAGACTACTATGAACAATTATATGCCAAAATACTTGATGATCTGGAAGAAATAGATAAATTCCTAGAAACATACAACCTGCCAAGACCAAACTCTTCCAGAGGAATGTGAAGGATTGAAGGACTCAGTCTAACAAACTATTCCATAAAGCCAGCATTACCCTGGTATTGAAACCAGACAAGACATAAGAAAACTACAAACCAATATTTCTGATTAATATTGATGTAAAAATCCTAAACAAAATACTAGTGAACAGAATTTAAAAGCATATTAGGCTACTGGTCAAGATAGCAGAGTAGGTAAATATTGTGCTTGCCTCCTCTCACAACCACATCAAAGTAACAACTAAACTACAAAATAGTCATCATAGGAAATCACCTGGAGTCTGACCAGACAGAAGTTCTACCACTCTCAACGTGTGGGCCTACCCAAGCTACTTCCAGTGGATTTTCCACACAAACAGCCTGTGTCTTGGCTCATGCTGCAAACTTTCCTAAAATCTCTCAAGTGTTCACAAAACCTAAACAAGCAGCATCTGACTCAGCATGACCTATACCTCTTGCTGCGTAGCCCCAAGCCTGGCACTAACAGCAGCCAGCCTCAGTTTGAAGCTTGGCCTCTCGAGGCACTTCGAAGCCTAACATGGTAGCCATCTGTGGATTGCTTGGTGGATCATGCAAAGTGGCCCTAGGAAGAACACAAGTTGCAGCTGAACTCAGGCCCCTTCCAGGAGGCCCAAGCCTGGTATGAGTCAGAGTACCACCCAGGAACACATCTGACACACCCAAAGAAAAGACAGTGCAGGCACTAGAGCCCTGCTAAAGTGAATCCTGCTCTGTAAGGTCAGCCCCTGCATAAGAGTTCTTCCACTGGTCACAGCCAGTTATCACAACCAATCAACCCAAGGGTTAATCCCTCCCATGATGAGCAAATAGCAACCAAGACTCAACTACAACAGGAGAGCACAAAACCCACACAAGGGATTCACTTGGAGTACCCATCTCAGGAGACCAGAGAAGACCGTACCACTAGCACACCTACAGCACACCAGGAGACACAGCAGCCCTACCTAATACATACAAACAAACACAAGTAGGCAGCCAAAATGGGAAATGGGAAAACAAATGAAAGAAACATGTCCCAAATGAAAGAACAAAACAAACCTCCAGAAAAAGAACTAAACATGGACCTAGAGGGTATTATGCTGAGTGGAGTAAGTCAGACAGAGAAAGCCAAATGCCATATGCATTTACTTACATGTAAAATCTAAAGAACAAAATAAACAAAACAGAAAGTCATAGATACAGAAAATATTTCAATGGTATCAAATGGAAAGGAGATTGAAGGAGCAAGGAGGTGTGAAAAAGGGGAAGGGATTAAGAAGTACAAATTGGTAGTTACAAAATATTCATAAGGATGTCAAGTATAGTATAAAGAATAATAATATTGTAATAACTATGTATAGTGTCAGATGGGTACTGGATATATCGGGGTGAGCACTTCGTAAGTTATATAAATGCCTAATCACCAAGTTGTACACCTGAAACTAATATAATATTGTATGCCAACTGTAACTGAAAATTTTTAATTATTTAAAATTTCTAACTTTAAAAATATGAATAAAGAAAAATAATGTTTTCTAATGCCCTTTATAACTAATTAAAGCATTGTATCTGGACTTAATACTGACTGAATCATCACATTCAAGTCAAATAATATAACTTCAAACATTTTATCTCTAAAAGTACTTTAATAGTAATTAAAAATTATATATAGCCAATATTGCTTTATTGATTAGTTATTGATTACGAATAACTAAAATTATTAAAATATTAAGTAATAATTTATACTTGGCAGTTTACACTGAATACATACATGATATTCCTCTTTAACTGCTTCTTCTAACTGATTCGCAAATTGTGAACAACATACCAAGAATGAATTCAGATCATTCCCAACCTTTGAAAAGAACAACAAAATATAAAGTTACTTTTATTTCAGAATTTATATGCATATTCTTCTATATTTTAGTACATTTAACTACTTTTTAAAATAATTTCGTGTATGTGATTTATGTTCCTTCAAACATAAGAAACCACTCACCAAATAGTATATTAGCATATTCTCTCAGAAAGAAAGGGTGAAAGAAAGTACATTCTGGGGAGTGGCTCATATATGACATATACTTAGCTATGTCTCTCCTCTCATCTACTTCTAAACAGTTGCAGAAAATCAAGTCTTAGACTCCTAAAATATTATGGGTAGGCAAAAAGAAAAGATAACCATTGTGTGTGTGTGCTGTATAAATACTTCTTTGTGTTAAAAAAATGAATGCTAATTTTGACCTCTCATTATAAGTATATCTGCAAGGAGCTTTAGTCTTTCACATTCACTTAATAGTCAATAAAAAAACTTTGAGGTAAAAATAGTTACAGATTAAAATGTCACAATGATTGACTCTCTTCTAAAAGAGCAATTGATTTGCAAATCATAGAATTGGCTATGATAAACAAATCTCAGATACTTATATAAAGTTAAGGTTCTAATATAATGTTCTCCCTGAAGAATACATTCCCTCAACACTACCTTTTAAACATACACATAGGTCAATTTTTTTTATCATACTAAAGACCTATACTTAAATAGAAAAGAGGCAGGGTAAACTACAATAGTCATTCATAAGAGTGAGAAGATGAATGAGCTAGAGTTACTAATCACAATGACAAAGTGAGACCATTAGCATATTTGGGGATTTTCTCCCACCCACACTCAGATGTCACAAATATAGAGAAGATAGAGATCAATCTGATCAGGGTTGCAGTTTAAAAAAAAATAATATCAATAAAGAAGGACAGGGTGAGAGAGTTAATTATATGTGCGAGGGAGCAATAGTTATGGACCATGGAATTTAATATAGGTAAGTAAAAACACAAAGAGAATTTGTGACAAGGCAGTCGGTCCAATGGATTATAGTTCCCAATGGTGTCAAAGAATTTCGGAGTCAGAATATTAGATAGACTGAATGGGAGATATAGGAAGCCAGAGATAAAAATGATTAAAATTTTATGGCCAACAAATATATAAAAAGATGCTCAACATCACTACCTATTAGGGAAATGCAAATCAAAACCACAACAAGATGCCATCTCACACCTGTTAGAATAGCTGTTATCAACAGGACAAGTAATAACAAATGTTGGAGAAGATGCAGAAAAAAAGAACCCTCATATACTGCAAATTGGTACAGCCACTGTGGAAAACAGTATGGAGGTTCCTCAAAAAACTAAGAATTGATCTACCATATGATCCAGCAATCCCTCTACTGAGTATTTGCCCCAAAGACTTGAAAACTCATATCTGAAAAGATATTTGCACATCGATGTTCATAGTAGCATTATTCACAGTGGCAAAGACATGGAAGCAACTGAAGATGATTGGCTAAAGAAACTACATTACATGTATACAATGGAATATTACTCAGCCATAAGAAGAGATGAAATATTGCCATTTCCAACAACATGGATGGACCTTGAAATAATCATGCTAAGCGAAATAAGTCAGACAGAAAAAGTTTAAAATCACAGGATATCACTTATATGTGAGATATAAACCTAAAAGCAACAAATGAACAGGACAAACAAAAAGAGATTCATGGATATAGACTATAGACTAGTGCTTACTAGTCTATAGAGTGTAGGGGATGGTGGAGGAGGGGGGAGGTAGATGTGGTAAAGGGGATCAAAAATAGGGGGCTAAGGGGAGGGTGAAGTGGGTAAAGGGGATCAAATATATGGTAGCTAAAGGAAATTGGACTTTGGGTAGTAAATTCACAATAGAATATACAGATGTCAAATTATAATGTATACCTGAAAATTATATAATTGTATTAACCAATGTTACCCCAATAAACTTAATTTTTAAAAAAAAATTTAAAAGAATGATTAAAATTTTAATTATGGAAAAGTTAGTTATTAGTTATAACAAGGACTAGAGGATATCTTGTCAGTTAGTGGTTGAGGTAGGACAGAAGACAATATCTTGGAGAAAATAAATTCAATGAACAGAGATATTAGATTATTTGGAAAGCTCTTTTACATGGATATCAAAATGTCAAAATGTATAACAGTAGTGTTGTGAGACAAGTAGAATATCATAGTAGAGATAATTAGTCACTTACTTTATATTGATTCTTCCTTACTGGCAGGACTTCTATTTTTAGGGGGATAGCAATGTGCATAGCTAATAATAATAATAGTAATAATAATAATAATAATAATAAATTTCCCAGCCTCCATTACCAATAATGGCAGCCACATGTCTCAATTAAGCCAATGAAAAGAAAATAAATTGTTGAACAACACTTCTGAAAAGATCCTTAAAAAGGGAGTGAAAAATGCTACTCACGATTAGGTTATAAAAAGACATGAGACCTTCACTCTAGTGTTAACTTCCCAAAAAGAAAGTTATATAAAATAATTATCATAATTTTCCTTGAGGATACTGAAAAGGAAAGGACACAAAAAAAACTTGATGAACTGAATTCCACAGAAGAGCAAACATTTTGTAGGTGAGCAAAGAATGAAAGCCATAGTCATACTTAAAGGGGGTGTGGTAGAGGGAAGAAAGCACTTGGCCTAGTGTGTGCAGTCAAAAAGCAGGCCTGCCATTGACAAACAGAATTTAGAGGTTGAAGAAAAAACAGCTGAGCCTTTGACAGCCATTTAGGCTGGCAGATGGACTGGAATGAGAAAGAATTCCCAAAGGAAATCACTCAAACAAATCATTTTTCTCTCAGCAGCTCCCATCCCATATGTATTTTGCTAAGAAGGTGGCAGAAAATGAGGACTATATACCTATTAGGAATGGTCAAAATGAAAAAGACTGACAATACCAATTTTGGTAAGAATGTGGGGCCACTGGAATTTTCATACGAGCTGGTAGAAACACGGAATGGTACTGCCATGTTAGGAAACAGCTGGGCAATTGTTCATAAAGTTAAACATATACTTAACAATATAACCCACCGATCCTACTCATAAGTAATTATCCAAGATTAATGAACACGTATGTCCTCACAAAGACTTGTGCACAAATGTTTATAAAACCTTCATTTATAATAGCCAAAATAGCTACTGGATCAAACAACCCAAATGTTTATTAACTGTTGAAAGAATAAAGAAATTATAGTTTATTCAAATGGAATGGAATACTTGTCAAAATAAAAGGACCAAACTACTGACACATAGAACAACATGTATGAATCTCTAAAACATTATGGGAGTAAATAAATAAAGCTAAATACTGTAAGATTTTATTTATATGAAATTCTACAAAATACAAAACCATAATAATAGATCATTGGTTATCTGGAGCCAGGGTAAAAGAAAAGTCACTGCAAGAGGTACAAGGGAATTTTTGGGGATAAAGAAAATGTTTTATAGCTTAATGGAGATGGCAATTATACAACTATAAAACAGGAAGAGCTAAAAAGCAGAGAAATCTCATCTCGCATATTCTTGTGGTAATTGTATTTTGAAGCTCTGCCAGGATTAAACCAAAATATGAACCAAACTATTTAAACGTGAAGTTCAAATTCCTGCCTGCTAAAATACTGGCAAAACCAAAAAAATCAACCCCTTAGGGGAAGCAGCAATAGGCAAGATTATGGATTACACAAATCAGACAAAATGAATAACCAGGAAAATATGATCCATATCCAAAAGAAAAGTAGTTAGTAGAAGCAAACACACTGATGACCCAGATATTGGAATTAGCAGATAAGAAAAAATTTAAAACTATTATTATTAAAAGAATTTGCAGGAAAAGATAGAAGGATAAATAAATTAAAATCACTAAATTAAAATCACTAAAAAGGAACCAATAGATAATCCTAAGGGTAAAAATTATAATATTTGCAATAAAAATTTTATTGGCTACCACTTAACAACAGATCAGACACCACAGAAGGGGTTGTGAACTTGAAGACAGGGTAATATATATTGTCCAAACCAAAGCACAGAAAGAGTAAACATTGAAATAAATGAATAGAGTGTGACTTCTTACATGGTATCAAGCATTCTAATACATAATTGGAGTATCATCAAAAGAGAGAAGGCAGGTCATACTATATCTGAACAAATAATCAACCAAAATTTTTTAGGTTTTATGAAAAACAATTCAAAGCTTGATGGACTCCAACAGAATAAATATACTAAAGACCTCGCGTAGGTATATCTTATCAAATTGCTGAAACCCAAAGAAAGATAAAATCTTTAAAGCAGTCAGAAAAAAATTGGAAAACAATAATGTAACAACAATAGCTTGAAAACATAAGTGAGATAAATAGAATTATACTGCTATACAGTTTTCACATTAGAAATAAAGTTGTATACTATTAACTCAAGATAGATTGTAATGTTTAAGACATATATTGAATCCCTAGAGCAAGCACAAAAAAAGACAGCTAAAAGCCAAAAAAAAGAAGTAAATAAAATGAAATACTGAAAAATACATAATTAACCCATATAAAACAGAAAAGAGTAAAGGAACAAAGAACATATGGAACAAAGAGAAAGCAAATAGTAGAATAATAAACTTATTTCACATTACAGCATTAACACTTCATTTTAACAAATTAAATACATAAGATTTAATTGTATCAATTAAATGTAAATGAACTAAATGCACCAATTAAAAGATTGTCAAACTAGATACGAAAGCAAGTCTCAACTATATGCTGTTTCAAAGAGACACAGTAAATACACAGTCATAATTTGAAAGTAACAGTTTGAAAGAAGATATAACATGCAATGATTAATCATAAGAAAACTGACATCAGACAGGGCAGACATCAGAACTTAGAACTATATCAAAGACAAAAAATAATTTTGGACTTCTAGTTCTGGCCATGTTGGACTAGGCTCATTCCTCTATCCTTCCCTCCTACAGCTAAAACATCCTAGACATAACACAGCAAACAAACAAAAAATTTCTGAAATGTAGAAAGAGAAAGACAGGGATATTAGGACTTGCATAATAATGAGTTCCTTAGGTTTCCTTTTTATGAATATATAAAATAAATGAAGCACTGGAAAAGCATTCAACCTGGAACTTCCAATAAGAACAGGCCAAAAAAAAAAAAAAAAAAAGCCATGAGAAAAGCCAAAAGACTGTGAAAAGAGGTCTTTATCACAACACAAAAATTTTTTGACAATATTTACCCTACTTGAGCAAAACACCAAGAAAAAAACTGCACCACCATCCAATATGTGTGAATAGAGCTGTGATAAAATAATGTAGTGATAAAAGTAGGCTTTCCTTATTCCTCACCTATTCCCCCACCAGAGTGGTGTTGGTGGAGCCAAGTAGAGAACTAAACTTTCACCCTCATCTAAAAGTAGTAGTCAGAATGAGTCCAGGATATCTGTTCTCATCATTATTATTAAAAATGATACAAGGAGTTAGAGTTAGCCTGATTCAAGAGAAAGAAATAAAAAGTGTTCATATTGGACAGGAAGAAATAAAATTGTCTCTATTTGAAGGTAACATAATTGTCTATGTAAAAAACCTCAAAGAATCTACAGAAAAACTCCTAGAATGAAAAATTACATTGAGCAAGTTTGCAAGATATATAAGATCGACACTCAAAAATCAATTTCCGTATACCAATAATAAACATGTGGAAACTGAAATTTAAAACATGCTTTTAAAAATCATTCCAAAAACTTAAAATATTAATATATAATCCTAACAAATCATGTACAGAATCAGTGTGATGAAAATTACAAAATGCTGATGAAAGAAATCAAATAAGACCTAAATAAATGGAGAAAGATGTACCATGTTCATGAATTGAAAGATGCAACATAGGTGTTTTATTACCAGGAGCCAAACTCAATCTCTAACTAACAAAACTAATTATAAAATAGATGGAAAATATTTTATGAGTAAAATGTATTACAGTACAGTTGAATATTAAGAAATATGTAAAATAATTCATCTCATTATTAAAAGAGAATGACATACTGACATCAATTGTAACATTACTTTCTTTTTTTTATTTTTTCATTTTTTTATTTTTTTATTTTTTAGATGAGGCGACCCTTGGTTGACCTCACAGATTGCAAGGACCTTGTCAGCTTACAATCCCTTATTTTTTTATTTTTTATGCCTACAGCACCTGGTCTTCCTAGGTGGTCTCCCATCCAAGTACTAACCAGGCCCAATCCTACGTAGCTTCTGAGATCAGACAGGATCAAGCTTGTTCAGGATAGCATGGCCGTAGACACATTACTTTCATATATATGACAAAGACATTTGTTAAAACTCAAAAATCTCTTGTTTTGTTTTTATTTAGCAAACTAGAAATCAAAGAACACTTTGTTAACATGATAAAGATATACATCTCAAACCAACATCCAACTACATGATTAAAAATTAAACAGAAGCATCAGCATTAAAAATAGGCTCAAGACATATATATATATGTACATACATATATACACACATATATACATATATAAATATATAGATAACATTAATTAAACTTTAAGAGAAGTGTTGGCAGAGAATGGAAAAATCGGCACATCATTTTCAGGTTTCCTAGGAGGATCATTTTCATGGATGGGGAATTCATTCTGTGGACATACATGGACACCAAAAGTAAATTTTAGCCCTTCTCAATGTTAATGTCTCTACATTAGGGTTACATATACTTACAGAAAAAGCTAAATCTTCTTGTTCAGACGTCACAACTGGGTTTTCTACATTTTCCATGCAAACTCCATAGGTTTCTTCCAAAGTAGAAACAACCTATGAGAAAATCAAAGCAAATTAAGTACCTTCATAGTTTAAAATTATTATATTAAATGTAAAAAAGATGTTTTAGAAAACTATGTCAGGACTTTTTTGGCAGTAAGACATTTCTGCCAGTGCCATAAACTTAAATTTTCCATTTTATGCCCCATCTCATATCATCATGAAGAAGTGATGAGCAACAGTCCTTGACTCTACTTCCTAGCAATGAAGAGAAGCCCTATGACTTGTTCATTTCTGTGTTGACAGGTATCAAAAAGGGAGAGGGTCTGTCTATGGATGGATAGTTAAATCATCAACTCTACTAACCACCAAAATATTCCTCAAAATCTTACTGACTCAACTTTCTTCTTTAAAGAGAGTGGAGGAAATAGAGAGATGACTAGAAGGCAATACATTTTTAAAAGAAATTCTCTGAACCAACTCCTCAAACTTTAAGCAAACTTGTATTTTGGAAGTTTGACAAACTATATTTTTCTTTTCATATTTGTGCTATTCTCTGTTGTTCTCACTTGGTATTTGGTATATTTACAATTCAATTCTTGATCGCTATGCAAAAAGAAACCCAGAGAAAGAAAGATTTCTTTCCCAGCACAAAAAGTTAAAGATTCTAAAGTGCAGAGAAGAATTAACAAAGCAGGGATGAAACTTAGAAAAGCCTATCCTTCGGAAGATCTGTTTGCCTCTCAGAACTTGGATTTCAGGAGGGTTCCCACGATTCACTAACTAGTAACAGTGGCTCACTATCCCTAAACTGTTTGTACAAGCAATGATTTATGCTAAACACCTGCTTTCCTTCAGAAAGTCTGGAATTTTGATACATGACAGGCAGATAGTACCTAGGTGACTCCTCCAATACAACCCTGGGCACTGAGTCTGTAAGGAACTTCTCTGGTAGACATTTCACATGTGTTGTCACAATCTGTTGTTGAAAGAATTAAGCATGTCCCGTGATGCTCTAAAGAAAGAGAAATCTTGGAAGCTTGAACCTAGTTTCCTTCAGACTTTTCCCATATGCCTTTTCCTTTTGCTGAGTTTGTTCTGTATCCTTTCACTGTGATAAATCTTAGCCATTAATGACTATATGCTAAGTTCAATGAGTTCTCTTAACAAATCACTAAACCCAGGGAGAGTCATGGGGACCCCATCACAAGGACCAACAAGTGTCTTACCATCTTCAGATGTTTGGTAATTTTCCTGAGCAATTCATCTTCTGCTATTAACTCCTTTGTCTTACTTGATGGAATGGGCAAAGCATACCTCACAATGGATTCTCCTGTTGGTGGAGATCTTAAGACCATTGGTTCAAGTTTATCACGTACTAATTTTGCACTATGTTTTTCCTTTAGTTTAGGTGACAATGATAAATTCATTAGTCCTTTTTTGTAGCTTAGTTCTGGAACACTTGCCAATTTATTACTAGAGGTCGACAAATGCTTTACTGGTTTCATTATGTTATTTGCTTAGTTTCCAAATTACAGATGAAAAATTTTTAATCCTCCCTGTGAATAAAAGATGAAGAGTTCAGATTTAAAATGATGGCAGAATTATCAATTGTTATGAAGATGGTGGATCCCAAAATCAACTCTGGAGAATTATAAAATGAAAAGGGAAACATTCCTAACAAATAATAAAACAATTTTTTTTAAATGTAATAAACCTCTAGAAGTGATTGAAGGCTGATTTCTGTATGGGCATTTAGAATGGGGACTGGTGAGAGGATTAAAAAAAGCAGTGGCAGCAGTGAGAAAATATATTTAGAAAATTTAAAATTTTTATTCTTACCTTTCTCCCACTTGGGGGCTATCAAATACCATATGTGTGTGTGTATATACACATATATAGTCAGTCATTATTTCCATAGAAGTAATATCCCAGGCCCAGGGTATGAACAGAGTAATATCAAAGTAGCACCAGAGTCATGATGGGGTAAGGAAGTATATGGGCAGGGCTTAAAACTTTCATTCTACTTCTTTCTCTCCAAAGCTGATTGATTAAGACTTAGGACAATGCCTCTTCTCAAAGAGTCCTAAAGTATATACCTGACCATGGAAGTTATCTGGTAGACTGTCAAAATTAAGATAGAACAGCATTGGTTCTGTTGTCTGAAGCTCTCCACACCTAGACTAGCCTTGTTGTTGTGGGTGGAACTGTGCCCCACAAAAAGATATCTTCAAGTCCTAAAGTTTATTACTTGAAGATATCTTTTTGTTCACCTCTAAGACCATATTTAAAAATACAGTCTTTGCAGATGTAATCAGGTTAAGATGAGGTCATGTTGGATTAGGGTGGGCCCTAAATCCAATGACTGGTGTTATAAGAAAGACATGTGAAGACACATGTACATAGACATATAGGAAAGAAGGCCATGTAATGACAGAGACTGAAATTGGGGTGATGCAGCTGCAAGCCAAGGAACATTAAGGATTTCCAGCATCCATCAGAAACTAGGAAACTTATGCATATTCTGATTGAAATGATTCAATAGAGAGCAAAATATATGAGTGGTAGGAAAATTGCTGGGCTGATATCCTTGAGTAAGTAAGAAGAAATGGGTTTTAATGCACAAATGGACTCACTCACTTTAGATAGACACAGGGAAAGTTTATCTATAGTAGCAGACAGGAAGGCAGAGATGTAGACTATTTCAAGAAACCAATCCGAAAAGAATGGGACACTCCCCGGGTGCTAGAAAACAACCTAACAAATGGATCCATGAAGTTCACATAAATACAAAAACTAAAGTTACATGCAGTGCATACTTATATTTATTTCATTTAAAGACCTCCTAACAATCTTAGAAGGTTGATATTATATCACTATAATTTGATCCAAATTTAACAGTCACTTTCCACCACAAAAACAAATATTTTTTAGTTTTCCTTCAAGGACTAACTTGATAGTCATTTCAAACCTGTAATAATACAGTATACAAAATTGGGGAAGGAATAAGGTAGGAAAAGTATGATTTCCCTGAGATTCTGCATCAAAATAAGCATGACTGAGGTCGCAAAGTGGGAATATTAAGAGAAAAACAAGGATGCTTTGCCAGAAAATCTAATGAAAACTCACAACTTGATGAGGAAGGTAGCTCACCAGTCTCCCCTCTGAGGAGCGAGTATACCTGCTGAGGCTGTTGGAAATTAGGTCACGGGGTGGTTCTGTCTTGTGAGACTGGGTCTAAGGTGACCAAGTTGGAAATTCTGAGCCTCCCAGACTTCCTTTAAGACGGAAGCCTGCAAACCCTCCAGAATCCACCCCTGCTATTTTACAAACTGACATTTGTGCTGAAATGAAAGGCCCAGCGTTAGCACCCCTGGGCGGCAGCAATGACCGCAGGGAGCCAGCGGCCAGGTCGGGCCGTTGACTCCACGTCACGGGTGTCCAACGCCTGACGCCGCCGCGGGCGCAAGCTACGCACGCAAGGGATGCCATCCCCGGCTTCCCTCGAGTGGAACAAATTGAAGAATTTCGGCAACTACAGAGACCTCTTTTTCTCATTCTCACCTGTATAATTTCTTCCAGGACGCTTCACAAACGCAGATTCTTTCAGGCATTTGGCCTAACGAAATAAAACATGTACCCATTCAGTAGTTTGAAAACTTGGCCATCACCAGCAAAACCTGAGCCCCAGGTCCTCATCTGTACTGTCTAAAGCTCTTTTCAGTGCGGCCTTTCGTGAGTCCGTTTATTAGACTCTGCACTCTCACAGAATTATGCAGCAGTTTGGAGGTTTTAAGAATAAAGTGCACTAGAAAGATTAATTGTGCCACATAGGCAGTCTCTTGTCATCAGTTTCCATGGTAGAGTTATTTGGGTAGTTTGACTTCAGGAAATTAATTTTGTTTTTAAAAAATTGGGATTACTAATTTAAAACAGTCTCTAGATAAAGCTTTGTTGACCAAGTAAAATGTTTTATATTAAAATATATTAACTTGATATACCTTAATTGTTAATAATAGCTATGTTTAAGAACTGCCTCACCAAATTCCTGAAAACTTAACAAACAGCTCTCAAGAGCTGGAGCAAGCCACTTCCAGTGTACTATTGATGGTTACCATTGGGATAGATCAGAAAGGGATGCTAAGAAGTCTTCTATGTGCCAGAAATGTTTCCTGCTCTGACTTTCTGGGTGTGTTCAAAAAATCATGAAGGTTTATAGTTATCATTTGTGAAATTTTCAGTATATATTATGTCAATAATAGGGGAAATATATATGCAGTGATCAAATTTAATAAGTACTACAGCAACATAAAAAAAGTTGGCAACAAATTTAATCTGAGGAAATTGTTTACATAGAATTAAATTACTAAATTCAAAATCTCTGAAAACCATTATAAAAAGAAGGTGTCGGAAAGACAGAACTAAAAATCAAAAGACATTTAATCTTAAGAAGATCCTTAAACTTTCTAAATTTCTACAGCAGATTTCTACTATTTTCCAGAACCCTGGAAATTGTATCTAGTCATTTTTAATTTTTCTGGCAAAATCTGAATGGTCAAGTTGTCAAATTACCTGAGCAAACCACTCGGCATGAGTCAAGTCAAAATTCTAACATCCTAATCTTCAGTGGCCTAAATATTCAACTTAGCTGGGAACCAAAAACAAGTATCAGTGCTGGTAAAGCAAAAATGAAGAAGTTTAAAAGGTGAATAAATTTAAGCGTGGAATGTCAAACTTGGCAGTGGCCCAACTCTACGATATGAATGACATGAAAACAGACAAGCAATACCTAGGAATAGGCAAACTTTTTCATATGATGAAGGATATCTATGAAAATTCTACAGCTAGCATAATATTTAATGGTGAAAAATTGAGTAATTTTCCCTTAAGATTCAAAACAAGGAAAAAATATTTATTCTTACCATACCTATTCCATGTTGTACTGAAGGTCTTAGCCAATGCAATAAGGAAAGAAAAATAAAAGACATTATCATTACAATGAAAGAAAACTGTCCTTATCCCTAGACAACATAATTGTATTCAAAGACAATCCAAAGCAACATTTAAACAAACTACTAAAATTAATAATTAAATGTATCAAGGTTATGAGTTGAAGGTTAATATACAAAAATCAACTGTATTCTTACATACTAGCAACAAACAATTGAATTCCTTCACAGACAGAACATAAGCTTTATTAAAAATCATTTATACTATGACCAAAAATATCAAATATTTAGGAAAAATTTTAACATAAAATATGAAAAATTTTAACATTAAATATGAAAATTTTAACATTAAATATGAAAAATAGGTAGAAATAAAACTATAAAACATTACTGAGAGAAATTAAAGAAGACGCAAATAAATGGCGCTAGACATCATGTTCCATGGATTGGAAGACTCAATATAGATATATTGTCAGCCATCCTTAAATTAACCTATGTTTATCAACATAAATCTATAGATTAAATGAAATTCCACTCAAAATCCAAGAAGACTATTTGGTAAAAATTGACAAAATAATTTTGAAATTTATATGGAAATACAAATATCTAGAATATCCAAAACAGTCTTTTAAAATGAGCAAATTTTTAAATAACTTACTCTATGTGGTTTCAAGGATTATTATAAAGCTATAATAATCAAAGCATTATAGTATTGCGCAAAGATAGACAAATAGATTGATGAAACAAAATAAAGACTTCAGAAATACGCCCACTCATATACAGACAGTCACAACTTATGACGATTTGACTTAGGATTAACTTTACAATGGTGTAAAAGTGATTTGCATAAGTAGAAACCATACTTTGAATTTTGAATTGATCCTTTCCTGAGTTAGAAATATGCAGTACAATACTCTCTCATGATGCTGGGTGGCAGCAGCAAGCCACAGCTCCCAGTCAGCCAAGTGATCATGAAGATAAACAACCAAAACTCTATGGTGTATTTATTCTGTTAGATGATTTTGCCCAACTGTAAGCTAATATAAATATTCCGAGCACATTTAAGGCTAGGCTAAGCTATGATGTTTAGTAGCTTAAGTGTATTAAATGCATTTTCAACTTATAATATTATAGTTTATGCGGGGTTTAATAGACCATAACCCCATCATAAAACAAGGTGTATCTGTACATTTGATTGACTTTCAACAGTGCCAACGCACTTCAGTGGGGAAAGAAAAAAACAACAAATAGAAATAGAACCACTGATATCATTATGAGAAAAATATTATCCATAGCTCTCAGTTAATGCCCTACCTGAAAATTAGTTGGAATTGGATCATAAACTTTGTACCATGGACATGTACCACTTTTATCATTCTTCAAGGAATAACATGAAGATTTCTACTTCCAGCCAAGATGGAGCGATGGGGAACTGGATTTACCTTCCTGACTGGAAAAAAAAAAACTAACTAAAAAATCAGGTAAAATATAAAAACAATTAACTTCGAGACATTGCCTATGCGACAATGAATGACAGTGATCCTGGTGTAACAAGAAACAAACAAAATGAGCTCTATGATTTCCTAAGCTTATTTCCTAAAAAGAGGAGTTTTCAAGTCATAAAACAAAAAGAAGGGAAACCTGGCAGATCTCAGAAGTTGGCATGAGTTGAGGAAAAGAAGATGACCAGCAAGGCCAAGGAAGCTAAAGTTAAGAAGAGAAAATACTGGAAAAGATACTAAAGAACAGAGAGAGCTTCATGTATCTTTAGAGGGACCCCTGATTAATGATCACTGTATGCATACAAAGAAAGAATCACCTGAAAGCATTATAGTGTACAATGTTCAGAGCTCATGAAGAGCTGAGAATATTTTATGTTCTCAACATGTAGAGTGAAAAGTTTTATAATTCATAGGTACTCAAAAGTACTCAGAAGGGAACTAACTCAGGAGGATGTCAAAACTAGCCTTACATTGTACACTCCTCTGAACCTACCAAATAAAGCTTTAAAATAAGACCTGGAAAGGGCAAATGTTTCAAATAATTTGATTGAGACCTAGAACAGAATTTCAAAAATATTTTTAAGCATACCAAAAGTCCACTACCCAACAAGGTAAGAATCACAATGTCTAGATTCTAATCAAAAGTTGCAAAGCAAGCAATGTCAGAAACATGGTGGAGTGAGAAACGTCCCCAGATCACTTCCCTTGAAATAATAGTGAGCTGAACATCTAAAACTCAACAACAACAACAAAAAAAAAAAACACCCAAACTGCACACCAGCATGTCTGAGCATGGGACCTACACATAAGAGTTACCATAGGTCAGAACCCCGGGAGAAACAAAGAAGCTGACTCTTGCAGCTGGAGCTCCCTGCAGGAGGAGGGTAAGAGGAAAAGCTGTGGCAAGTTCCCTGCACAGCCCTGCCTGGGAGAGCTGAGAGCTCCCCATGGTGGAAGTACCCAAGAATCAGGACAGAAAGCAAACAAGTGGGGATGGCAGAGAATCCAGGATGGCAGGAAAACAACAATTAATTTTAACCAGCCATGGTTGCAAAACCAAGGCTGAGCAGGAACCCCCATCTCCTAACCTAAAAGGCCCCTCCCCCAATATCTTCAAAGACTGAACACCGTAGAGCACCAGGAAAATCTGAGCAAACACTAATGAAATTGTTGCTGACACTAACAGGGCCTGAGACTGAGGGTAGCAAGTGGAATTGAATATCTATGAGAAAAAAAGGCATCGTTAAGGCATTATATAAAGCAGGGATCCAAGAGGCTTAGATGCCACATACTGGAAACCAAAAGAAGAGCACCTTCTTTGCAGCAAGCTAAAGAGAGACCTTTATTTAATAAATCTTCTTTCTGGAAAAACAACAGAATACACTTCCATTAATGCCCAAGTGTAGAAATAGTCCATGAAACACCATGAACACCAAGATGACAAGGCAGTTCAGAAAAAAAAAGAAAAAGAAAAAAAACTCCAGAAAATAAGTGTACAGACATAAAAATATGCAACTAAAATGACAGAGAATTCAGGATGGTACTTCTGAAAAACTCAATGAGATCCAAAATAATTCATATCAACAATTTCAAGAACTGAAACAACAGCTAGATGAGCAGAATGTGTTTTTTAGCAAGGAGATCAAACCCTCAAAAAGTACCAAATAGAACTTCTGGAGATGAAGAACACACTGCAAGAGATGAAAAATGAAATAGCAAACTTGGGGGATAGAATTGACCAAATGGAGGAAAGGATCAGTGATATCAAAGACAGAAATCTAGAAATAAATCAGAAGGAAGAAGAGAGAAACTGAAGAATGAAAAATAATGAAAGAGAAATATAAGAACTAGCTGATACCATCAAAAGAGGAAACATAACAATAATGAGAATTCTCAAAGGTGAGGAAAAGGAGCAGTGATTAGAAAGCATTTTCAGACAAATAGTTAAAGAGAATTTCCTAAATCTAAGGAATGACCTGGAGCTTGGAATTCTAGAAGTCAACAGAAAACCCAATTATCTCAACCCAAAAAGGCCTTCACCAAGACACATTATATTAAAATTATCAAAAATCAATGACAAACACAGAATTCTCAGGGCAGCCAGGGAAAAGAAGATGGTAACCTATAAAGAAAAACCCATTAGATTATTGTTGGACATCTCAGCACAAACCCGAAAAACTAGAAAGGAGTGAAATCAAATATTCAAACTATTAAATGAAAGGAACAACCAGCCAAGAATAATGTATCCAGCTAAGCTCTCCTTTAGATATGAAGGAGAAATAAAGACCTTTCCAGACATACAAAAATTGAGAGAATTCTCCAATACAAGGCCTGCATTACAGGAAATTCTGAGAGGGATCAGCTCACCTAAAACTAAATGACAAAATAAATGAATGAATGAATGAATGAATGAATGAATAAATAAATAAATAAATGTAACTAGAAGTAAGGTGAAGAGCAGGTAGATAGAAGCAGAGGAGTGTAATCCTTACCAACAACAGGGCGTTATAAGCTTAAACAATAAGAAGAGATTTCCTATAGCAAGAAAGTAATGAACGTTCAGCTTACATAAGGACAAATTGATACAACAATAACTGAAAAGGGGAGGGTTCAAAGACGCAAATTTGCAAAGGGGAATGGAGATAAGACACACACAGAAGAAAAAGGATTTATATGTGTGTATATATATATATATATATATATATATATATATATATATATATATATAAAACTATGCTTTACATATTTGTAATGGGATGCACACACCAAAGATTCAGAACTGAAGTATATAACATAAAACAAGAAGGACTAGAGGGGAAACCCACAAAAGCCAACCAAAATAAAGAAAGTGGAAACACAAGAACAAGGAAGCAATGGAAAAGCAAAAGATAAAATGTTTATAGGAAAATCTCATATTTCGATAGTCACCCTAAATGTAAATGGACTGAACTCACCAATAAAAAGGCACAGAGATGTAGAATGGATCAGAAAACAAAACCCAACCATGTTTTCTCCAGGAGACACATCTCAGCTCCAAAGAAAAATGTAGACTCAAAGTGAAAAGGGCGGAAAACGATATTTCAAGCAAATGTCATTCAGAGAAAAGCAGGAGTATCTATACTAATATCAGATGAAATAAACTTCAAAATAAAAAAAAATAAAGAAAGATACTGAGGGACACTTCATAATGATAAAGGAAATCATACATCAAGAAGTCATAACACTTATTAATATCTATGCTCTCAGTCAGGGATCCCCAAAATACGTAAAGCAATTAATAACAGAACTAAAGAGAGAAACAGACCAAAACACTATCATGGTAAGGGACCTAAATACCACTGTTGGATATGGACAGATCATTCAAACAGAAAATCAATAAGGAAATAACATCCTTAAATGACACATTAGACCATCTGTACATAATTGATATTTACAGAGACTTCCATCCCAAAACAGCTGCTTATACATTCTTCTCTAGTGCACATGGAACATTCTCAAGAATCGACCACATACTGGGACACAGAAATAGCCTCAACAAATATAAGAGGGTCGAAATCACACCAATCATATTCTATAATCATAATGCTTTGAAACTAGAGATCAACTGCAAAAAGAAATCAAGAAGAACCACAAATACATGGAGATTACAAAACATACTACTGAAGAATAACTGGGTCAGAAAAGAAATACAGAGAGATCAAGAGATACATAGAAATGAATGAGAATGATAGTACAACACAGCAAAACTTTTGGGAGACAGCAAAAGCAATCATAAGAGGAAAGTTCATATCATTACAGACCTATCTCAAAAAACAAGAACGAGCCCAAATAAACAATATAATACTTCATTTTAAAAAACTAGAAAAGGAAGAACAAATGAAGCCTAAAGTCGTCAAAATTAGAGCAGAAATGAATAAAATTGAAAACAAAAACAATAGAAAAAATAAATGCAACAAAGAGCTGGTTCAGAGGAAACAAAAACTGGGGATAAAGAGGAGAAATTATGACAGACGCCGCAGAAATATGAAGGATCTTACAAGAATACTATTCAAAAGTATATAACCCCAAATTTGATAACCTAGAAGAAATGGTCAAGTACTTAAAAAAATACGACATTCCTTAACTGATTCAAGAAGAACTGGAAAATCTAATTAGACCAATTAGCAGTATGGAAATTGAAACAATTATCAAAAACCTACCAAAATGTAAAAGTCCAGGACAAGATCGCTTCACCGGTGAATTCTAAAACATTCATAGAAGATTTAATACCTATTATCCTCAAACTCTTCCAAAAAATTGAAGAAGAGGCAATACTTCCCAACTCATTTATGAGGTCAATATTACCCTGATACAAAAACCTGGTAAAGATAACACAAAAAAGAAAACTACAGACCAATATCTCTCATGAACACAGATGCAAAAATCCTAAATAAGATACTAGTGCACTAAATACAGCAACATATTTAAAAGGTTATACACCACAATCAAGTGAGCTTCCTCCCAGGGGCAAAGGATGGTTCAACGTACACAAATTGATTAACATGATACACCACGTAAATAAATTAAAAATTAAGAACCACATAATCATATCAATATATGCAGAAAAAGCCTTTAACAAGATACAGCATCCATTTATGATCAAAACACTTAAAATAATAAAGGCTATCTATGATAAAACTTCAGCCAACATTATACTTCATGGTGAAAAACTAAAAACTTTCCCTCTAAGATCAGGAACAAGGCAAGGCTGTCCGCTATCACCACTGTTATTTAATATAATATCGGTGGTCCTAGAGAGTGCAAACAAACAAGAGAAAGATATAAAAGGCATCCAAATAGGAAACAAGGAAGTCAAACTGTCACTATTTGCAGATGACATGATTCTCTATATAGAAAACCCTAAAGACTCCACAAGAACAAGAACACTACTAGAAACAATAAGCAATACAATAAAGTCTCTGGATACAAAATCAATGTTCAAAAATCTATAGCTTTCCTATACTCTAATAATGAAGTGTCAGAAAAAAAAGTAGAAAAAAAATAATTGTTTTGCAATTGCAACAAAAAGAATAAAGTATCTAGGAATAAATCTAATGAAACATGTGAAGGACCTATATAATGAAAACTAGAAGACCTTATTAAAAGAAATCGAAGAAGATACAAAGAAATGGAAAGATATTCCGTGTTCTTGGACTGGAAGAATCAACATAGTTAAAAATGACCTTATTACCTAAAGCATTATATTTAATGCAATCCCCATCAAAATCCCATTAGCTTTTTTTAAAGAAATAGAACAAAAAACTCACCCGATTTGTATGGAAGCACAAAGACTCCTACTCGCTAAAGACATCCTGAGAAAAAAGAACGAGGCTGGAGGCACGTTTAATTTGCCCAACTTCAAATTAAAGTACAAAGTGACAAAATCAAAATGGCATGGTTGGCAGAAAACCAGACACGCAGAACAGTGGAACAGAATCCAGAGTCCAGAAAGAAACCCATGTTTATATGAGCAAAATATTTTGACAAAATAGCCAAAAACATACAGTGGGAAAGGATAGCCTCTTTAAGAAATGGTGCTGGGAAAACTGGAAAGCCACTTGAAAAAGAATGAAATTAGACTATTGTCTATTACCACACACCAAAATTACCTTAAAATGGATTAAGGACATGAATAAAAGACCTGAAACAATAAAATGTGTAGGAGAAAACATAAGAACTAAACTAATGGATCTTGAACTTAAAGAGGATTTTATGAATTTGACCTCAAAGGCAGGGGGAGTAAAACCAAAAATAAATGAATAGAACTACATCAAACTAAAAAGCTTCTGCTCAGGAAAGGAAATCGTTAACAAGGTAAAGAAACAACCATCAGAATGGGAAAATATATTTGCAAGCAATACCTCCCATAAGGGCCTTATATCCAAAATATACAAAGAGCTCATATGACTCAATAATACAAAAAAAAAAAAATCCAATCAAAAAATGAGCAGAGGACCTGAACAGACACTTCTCCATAGAGGACATAAAAATGGCCAACAAATATATGAAAAGTTGTTCGATATCACTAGCTATTAAGGAAATGCAAATCAAAACTACAATGAGATACTATCTCACACCTGTTAGAATAGCTGTTATAAGTGGGGAGGAGGAAAATAAAAAAATAAAATGTTAAAAAAAAAGAATAGCTGTTATCAACAGGACAAGTAATAACAAATGTTGGAGAGGATGCAGAGAAAAAAGAACCCTCATCCACTGCAAGTTGGTACAGCCACTATGAAAAACAGTATGGAAGTTCCTCAAAAAACTAAGAATTGATCTACCATATAATCCAGCAAATCCTCTACTGGTTATTTACCCCAAAGACTTGAAAGCTCATATCTGAAAAGATTTTGCACACCGATGTTCTGAACATCATTATTCACAGTGGCCAAGACATGGAAGCATCCAAAGCATCCTACGACAGATGATTGGATTAAGAAGCTGTGGTACATATATACAGTGGAATATTTCTCAGCCATAAGAAGAGATGAAATACTGCCATTTGTGATAACATGGATGAACCTTGAGATAATCATGCTAAGCAAAATAAGTCAAATAGAATAAATTGAAAACCACATGATATCGCTTATATGTGGGATAAAAATGTAAAAGCAACATATGAACAGGACAAACAGAGACTCGTGGACATGAACAATAGACTAGTGGTTACCAGAGTGTAGGTGGGAGGGGGGAGGAGAGAGGTAGATAGAGTAAAAAGGGTCAAATATGTGGTGACAGTAAGAAATCTAACTGTGAGAGGGGAACACACAATGAAATATATATATACTGTTAAATCGTACACCTGAAACTTACTGGATTTTGTTAATCAGCGTAATCAAAAATTAAAAATAAATTTTAAAAAATGTTACAAAGCATGTAATCAGTTGAAACGGTCCTAGATATGACAGATGATAGCCTTAGTAGACAAGGACAATAAAAGTCACTACAACTGTAGTCTATATATTCAATAATCTAGAGGAAATATTGAACACATTAAGCAGAAACAGAGGAGACATAAAAGCTCTCAAATCAACTTTCCAGAAATGAAAGTCAATATCTGAGATGAAAAATGTGCTAGGTGAAAGAAACAGTAAATTAGCAATTATGGAAGAAGAGATTCATGAACCTGATGTCATAGCAGGAAATATTGTCCAGAAAGAAAGATACAGAAAAGATATTGGGGAAAAAAATTATCTGGATTCTGTGAGCTATTAAAAAACTTCAAGTGACATGATATATATGTCTGTGGATTCCTAAATATTTTTCTAAGTTTGATTAAATGTATTAAAAAAGCAGTAACCACGTAGTGAAGATTTTAGAACAGATATAAAATATATGACAATAATAGCACAAAAGCCAATTGGAAGAAGTAAGAATACACCATTGCAAAGTCCTTATTTTATATGTGGAGTGTTATAATACCACATGAAGGCAGGCTGTGATGTAGGCTGGATAATGGCCCCCAGATATCTTAGGTCCCAACCACTGGAGCTTGTCAATGTTATTTTATATGGCAAAGACTTTACAGATTGATTTAAGGATTTTGATATGAGCAGATTATCCTGGATTATCTGGTTAATCCTTAAATACAATCACAGGTGTCCTTATAAGAGAGAGGCAGAGGGAGACTTGATACAGGCAAAAAAAAAAAAAAAAAAAACCATAATGTTACCGTCAAAGATTTGAGTGATGTAGTCACAAATCAAGGAATTCCCCCCTAGGGCTTCTCAGTGGAGTGTGACCCTGCCAACACCTTGACTTTAGTCCAACAAAATTTGTTTCAGATTTCATGAGAGAATAATTTTCTTTTGTCTTAAGCCACCAAGTTTGTAATTTGTAACAGTAGTCATAGGAAACTCATATACATGATAAGTTAAAGATGTAACTGTAAAACCTAAAGCAAGCAATAAAATTACTCAGAAAAGAGTTATAACTAATGAATCAGAAATAAAAAGGAGATAAAATGGAACTTTAAAAAGACCCTGTCTAAAAGATGGTAGAAAAAGAGAACAAAGGGAACAAAGAACAAAAGAACAAGTAGAAAATAGCACAATGGTTGCATGAAGTCCGACCATATCAATAATCAAACCTATCCAATTATTGCCCCAGAAAGAGAAATTCTCTTTATTATTCTGGTTGGAAACAAATTCTGCCCTATATCCAGGTTGAAGACCCTATATCTATCCTCCAAGGCTGTTTGTTTAATAAATATCCTTTTTAAAATCATAGTTCAAAAAAAAAGCAGAAACAAGAAGTACAAAAATGTAAGAGACCCATGGAAAATTGCTTCTCAAAAGACAGAAAAAGAGATCCCATGCTAACGTTAATCAAAAGAAAGCTGTAGTTGTTATATTACAGAAAAAGTGGATTTTTGAATAAAAACTACAACCAGGCATAAAGTGGGTTATTTCATAATGATAAAGAGGTCATTCATTAAGAAGACATAACAGGTTCTAGTCAAGATGGTGGGCTAGGTAAAAAGCAGGGTTCACTTCTTCCATGACCATGTTAAAATTACAACCAAATTATAAAAACAAACAACTTGGAGAACCACTTGAAATCTAACTGAGCATAACATATCTGAGTTCGGAAGCCAAGGCAAAGACGCTAAGTGGGCTGGTCCTGCACCCCCGTGAGGTGGTTGAACAGTGAGAGGGAGAATGTGGCTGCAGATGACCCCTGAAGAAACGAGAGGCCATAGCCCCACACAGAGGTTCCCCAGCCCAGGGTTCCAATCCTAAAGAGAGTAGTTCTCACAAAATCTGATTATAAAACCCATTGGGGACTCTGGCCATCTGAGGGAAACAAAAAAAAACCAAAAAACTGAAAACCCAAGTCCTGTTAAAGGGCACATGCATGGACTCATTCACTCGTAGACACTCGCCCTAAGCTCTGGCCAAGGGTCAGAGACTAAGGAGACATGGCAGACATACAGGGAAAGGTTGAGTCGCCTAGTGCCAGGGCAGAGGCTGGACCCACAGCCGCCACTGCTCCTCTGTCAGGCCTCCTTCCACGCAGTCTACAAGTGAGCACCATCTTGCCTGTGTTGAACACCCCACCCCCTACTTGCACAGCCAATTCTGAAGCTGAACTGGCCTGGAGAGATCAGCCCACTTCACCCCCAGTCTCCCTTGGGCTTCACCCCACCCAGCCCACAAATTGTCCCCATGGCCCATTGTCAGGCAGCCCTATCCTGCAGCTTCCCTGACCTGCATATTTATTGGCAGCCAGCAGCCCTCAGCTCATGTGGTCCACACACAGCCCACATGTTTCAGAGGAGACTTTCGGTGGCAAGCCACTGGTGCCAGCCCAAGCTGCATGCAGTATCTTTTGGGTGGATCATGGGGGTCTGAAGGCCTGAGGAGGACAGTGGCTGGCTTTGCTGCAATCGGAGACTTTTACAAGAAGCTGCAGATTCAGCACTGACATGAAACCTGACTCTGCATGGACCAGGTGAAATTTGTTCGCTTTCCCCTGGTGACTCCCTGGGAACCCGCCCCACCCAACTTGCCTACCCAAATGCTCTTCCAGCTGCAAAGTCAAACGGGCAGCTGGCAGGCAGCCTCAGGTCTTGAGGTGCATGAGTCCTTTTGCTAAGCCACCCTAGGACCAGTACAAGGAATAACCAACTTCAGCACACAGCATGATCTCTCTTACTTGCCTCCAGATATAATACAGGCAGTAACCATCTGCAGATCACACTTTAGTTCCTACCAGGTAGTCCCCAAGCAATCAAAGGCAGTAGCTGAACTTGGCTTACACAGGAGGCCCTCCCAAGTGACTCCAGAACCAACATATCCAAAGGCTTGGCATCAGACCACAGAAGAGTACCACCTGACTAGCTCCATAAGCGGCACATTCAAATGATGGTCTCAACAGATACACAAGACTGCTGGGGTGAATCCCACTCTGTGGGATCATCCCCTGCACAGCAACTCATACCCTGTGGACATAGCCAATCCCCACACCCTGTCAGCCCAAAAGTAAATCTCATTTACTGACATGCTAACAGCAATCAAGACTTAGCTACAACAAGAAAATGCACATAACCACACAAGGAACACAACTAAAGCCCATGGTGCAGGTGATCAGGGAGACTGTGCCACTGGGCCACACAGGACACCTACTACATAAGGCTACCTGGCCAAGGCTGGGAGATGTAACAGATCTTTCTAATACATAGAAACAAACACAGAGAGACAACAAAAATGAAAAAACAAAGCAACATGCCACAAATAAAACAATGCAAGAACACGCCAGAAAAAAAAACTAAATGAAGTAAAGGCAAGCAACCTCCCAGAGACAGAGTTCAAATGCTGGTTACAAAAATGTTCAGTGAACTAGGGGGAGAATAGATCATCTCAGTGAGGACTTCAACAGAAAAGTAGTAAGCATATAAAAAGAACATAGAAACCATAAAAAAGAATGTCAGAAATGAAGACGACAATAACCAAAATGAAGAATACACTAGAAGAAATCAACAGTAGATTAGAAAGAGTGGAGGACTGAATCAGAAAGTTAGAAAACAATGTGGTAGAAAACACCCAGTTGAAACAGCAAAAAGAAAAGAGAATCAAAAAAAATGAGGAAAGTTTAAAAGATCTCTGAGACATCAAACATACTAACATTCTGGTAACATAGAGGTACCAGAAGGAAAAGAAAGAGAGCAAGGGATCGAGAACCTACTTGAAGAAATAATGATAGAAAACTTCCCTAATATGTCAGAGGAAATAGATATACAAGTCCAGGAAGCACAGAGAGTCCCAAAAAGAACCCATACAGACCCAGACCAAGATATATCATCATTAAAATGCCAAAAGTTAAAGACAAAAAGAATCCTAAAAGTAGAAAGAGAAAGGCAGCTAGTTACTTACAAGGGTACTCCCATAAGAATGTCAGCAGAATTTTCCATAGAAATTTTACAGGACAAAAGGGATTAACACAAAATATACAAAATAATGAAAAACAAGAACCCAGCAAGGCTATCAGTTAAAACTGAATGTAAGATAAAGAGCCTCCCAGACAGGAAAGAGCTCATGTAATTCATCACCAACAAACCAGAATTACCAGAAATGTTAAGGGGACTTTTATAAAATTTAAAAAAAAAGTGTGGGGACATAAATATGAATGATAAAATAACAATAACTGTGTACTTATCAATAATCACTTTACTGTAAATAGATTAAATGCTCCTATCAAAAGACATAGAGTAGCTGAATGGATAAGAAAACAAGACCCATACATATGCTGTCTACAAGAGACCCACCTCAGATCAAACAATACACACAGACTGAGAGTAAAGGGATAGAAAAATATATTTCATGCAAATGGAAATGAAAAAAAAAAGCTGGGGTAGCAATAGCTATATCAGACAAAATAGACTTTAAAACAAAGACTGTAATAAGAGACAAAGAAGGGTGTTACATAATAATAAAAGGGTCAATACATAAAGAAGACATAACCCTAGTAAACACATATGCACCCAACATAGGAGCATCTACATATATAAAGCAATTATTGACCAACATAAAGGGAGAGATTGACAGTATTACACTTAGTCGGAGACTTTAACACCCTATTGACGCCAGTGGACAGATCTTCCAGACAGATAATCAATACAGGAACAGCAGCCATAAATGACACACTAGACCAGATAGATTTAATTAATATTTTCAGAGTATTTCACCTCAAAGCAGCAGAATATACATTCTTCTCAAGTACCAATGAAACATTTTCCAGGATAGCCTACATGTTAGGCCACAAAACAAGTCTCAATAAATTTAAGATTAAAATTGTATCAAGTATCTTCTCTGACCACAATGATATAAAACTAGAAATCAACTACAAAAAAAAAAAAAAAAAAAAAGCTGGAAAATACACAGGCTAAACAATATGCTACTAAACAATGAATGAGTTAACAATGAGATCAAGGAAGAAATCAAAAGATACCTAGAGACAAATGAAAATGAAAACACAATGACTCAAAATCCATGGGACACAGCACAAGCAGTCCAAAGAGGGAAATTCATAGCAATACAAGTTTACTTCAAAAAACAAAACAAAAAACCTCAAATAAACCATATAACGTTACACTTAAATGAACCAGAAAAACAACAGCAAACAAAACCCAAAGTGAGTAGAAGGAAGGAAATAATAAAGATCAGAGCAGAAATAAATTAAATAGTTCAGAAAAACAATATAAAATATCAATGAAATAGAGCCAGTTCTCTGAAAGTATAAACAAAATTAAACCTTTAATCAGACTCATTAAGAAAAAAAGAGAGAGAACCCAAATATATAAAATCAGAAATGAAAGAGAAATAACTATGGACTCCACAGAAATACAAAGGATTATAAGAAAATACTATAGGCAATTATATGTCAAGAAATTGGACAATCTAAAAGAAATCAATATATTCCTAGAAACATACTATCTCCCATGACCGAGTCAAAAAGAAACAGAAAATCTTAACTGACCAATTATCACCAACAAAATCAAATCAGTAATCAAAAATTCCAGAAAACAAAAAAAGTCTTGGACCAGATGGCTACATAGGTGAATTTTACCCAACATTCAAAGAATTAACACCTATTCTTTTCAAACTATTCCAAAAAATTCAAGAGGAGGGAAGCCTTCATACCTCTTTTTACAAAGCCACCTGATTCCAAAACCAAAGACAATACAAAAAAAAAGAAACTTACAGGCAGATATTCCTTATGAACATTGTTGCAGATATCATCAACAAACTATTAGCAAACAGAATTCAGTAATAAATTTAAAATATCATACACCATGATCAAGGTGGATTTATTTCTGGGATGCAAGTTTAGTTTAATATTTGCAAATCAATTAATGTCATATAACGCATTAACAAATTGAAATATAAAAATCATTTGATTATATCAATAGATGCTGTAAAAGCATTTGACAAAATCCAGCATACATTTATGATAAAAATTCTCAGCAAAGTAGAAATAGAGGGAACATACCTCAATATGATAAAGTCCACATATGGCAAACCAATTGCTAAAAGCATACTCAATGGAGAAAGGCTAAAAGCATTTTCCTTAAGATCAGGAACAAAACAAGAATGCCCACTTTCACCACTTCTATTAAACATAGTATTGGAAGTCCTAGCTATAGCAGTCGGACAACAAACAGAAATAAAAAGAATACAAATTGAAAATGAAGAAATAAAACTGTCATTATTTGCAGATGACATGATACTATATAAAGAAAACCCTAAAAATTCCACACATAAAAAAAAAAAACTGTTAGAACTGATCAATGAATTCAGTAAAGTAGCAGGATACAAAATTAATATTCAGAAGTCAGTTGCATATTTATACACCAATGATTAACTATCAGAAAGAGAAATTAAGAAAGCAATCCCATGTGCAATTGCATCAAAAACAATGAAATACCTAGGAATCCAATTAACCAAGGAAGTAAAAGACCTGTTCGTGGAAAATTATGTCATTAAAAATAAAATTGAAGATGCAAATAAATGAAAGCATACACTGTGCTCATTGATAGGAAGAATCAACATCATTAAAATGGCAATACTACCCAAAGCAACCTATAGATTTGATTCAATCCCTATCAAAATACTAATGGTATTTTTCAGAGAGCTAGAACAAATAATCCTAAAATTTATATGGCGCTATAAAAGACTCCAAATAACCACGGCAATCTTGAGAAAGAAGAACAAAATTGGAGGTATCGCATTACCTGTTGTTGAACTATACTATAAGACTACAGTAATCAAAACAGCATAGTACTGGCATAAAAACATCAATGGAACAGAATAGAGAGTTCAGAAATAAATCCATGCCTCTATGGTCATTTAATCAATGACAAAGGGGGAAAGAATATAGTCTCTTCAACAAATGAAACTGGGCCACCTTCTTACACCATATAGAAGAATAAACTCAAAATGGAATAAAGACTTATATGTAAGATCTGAAACCACAAAACTTCTGTAAAAAAATATAGGCAGTAAACTCTCTGATATTGCTATTAATAATTTTTTTCTGCTATGTCTCCTCAGTCAAGGGAAACTAAATAAATAAATAAATAAACAAACAAACAAACAAACAAACGAATGGCACTAAATCAAAAAAAAAAATTTGCACAGCAAAGGAAACCATCAACTAAATGAAACAAAAACCTACTGAATGGGAGAAGATGTTCACCTATGATACATCTGACAAGTAGTTAATATGCAAAATGTATAAAAAAGTCATACAACTCAACAACAGAAAAAACAACCAATCCAATTAAAAAGTGGACAGAAGACCTGAATAGGTATTTCTCCAAAGGGGATACACAGATGGCCAATAGGCATATGAAAAGATGCTCAAGGTCATCAACCATCAGAGAAAAGCAAATTAAAACCACAATGAGATATCACCTCATGCCTGTCAGATTGGCTATCATCAATAAACCAAAAACAACAAATGTTGGTGAGGATGTAGAGAAAAGGAAACCTTTATACACTGTTGGTGGGATTGAAAATTGGAGCATTTACCAAGATAGACCATATTATGTGCCTTAAACAAACCTCAAAAAAATTTTAATTATTTAAATTATGTTTTAAAATTTTTGTAACTATTGTGGTAATGGGTATAATCTAGACTTACTGTGTGGTGATGATCATCTTGGGATATATAAAAATATTAAATCTATGTTGTACACCTGAGATTAATATAATATTATATGTCAGTTACACCTTTTAGAGTCACTATCATCAAAAAGAGAAGAATTAACAAGTGTTGGTGAGGATGTGCAGAAAAGGGAAACTTATGTACTGTTTGTGGGATTGTAAATTGGTGCAGCCACTATGAAAAATAGTATAAAGTTTACTCAAAAAATTAAAAATAGAACTACAATATGATCCAGCAATCCCACTTCTGGGTATACATCTGAAAGATGTAAAACAACATATTGAAGAGATATATCCACCCTCATGTTAATGCAGCATGATTCACAATATATAAGATATGGAAACAACCTAAATGCCCATCAATAGATTAATAGATAAGGGAAATATGATCTATATAAACAATGAAATATTATTCAGCCATAAAAAAAAAGAAGAAAATCTTGCCATTTGTGACAACATGGATAGACCCTGAGGGCATTATGACAAGTGAAATAAGCTGAGTGAAATAAGCCAGACAGAGAAAGACAAATACTATATTATTTTACTTATACGTGGAATCTAAAAAAACTAAACTCATAGAAACAGAAAATAGATGTGATTAGAGCCCATGGTGGTAGGGTGGCAGGGTGGCAGGGGGGGTGGGAGTGGTGAAGGTGTTCAAAATCTATAACTTCCAGTTACAGATTTTGTTCTAATGTACAGCATGGTGAATGAGTATAGTTAAAAATACTGTGTTGTATATTTGAAAGTTGCTAAGAGAGTAGAACTTAGAAGTTCTCATTCAAAGGGGAAAAATGTAATTATATGAGATAATGAATGTTAACTCAACTTACTATGGTAATCACTTGACAATATATAGATGTTTTTAATATCTTGAACACCTTAGCTAATATAATGTTATATGCCAATTAAGTCTCAATAAAACTGGGAAGAAAACAAATATTGACCCATTTGGGGAATTCTCCACAGCTGTATCATTCCTTTCCAAGAATACCCCATCCCCATTTCCTTGTGAAGCAAAGGGAGAAAAGAAATCGTTTTAACAGTTACAAAGGGTGAATAGTAGTTGCAGAAGGATGAATCTGAGAGACTATTTTCTACTAACCACCAAGACTGCCTTCTGCCTGTTTTCAAGGGGCCAGCTCTGGGAAAATCAGCAGTGCATCTGCGTTCGGGGAAGGTCTTGGAGGAGACCCAATTCGCCACATTCAGAAGAGTTCCAGGAACTCTGGGAGGCTGTATGTTCCAAATAGAGAGAGAGAGAAAAAAATAACTAACACAGAAAGCAAAGCTTGAAGTGAAGCCCAGAAAGGCCTCTAGTAACAGGAGGCATAAGTGTGGAAAATGAGCATTTTAAAGTTGCTCAGAAATTCTCAGGATCAATAGATAGTCCACATACTTAATGTTTGAAATACGCTTTTTTACAGCATTCCTTTCTGTTCATTAAACTTCTTAATACAATTCTGAAGAAGAGTGCTGACAGAGAATAGCCAGTGGATGAGAACACTGGCTGATTGAGGGTAATAAATATTCCCATGTGTACACATGCCAAACAAAGTCAGATATTCATAAAGAACACACTAGTGACTAGAGGATGCCTTCTAAGCACATGGTATACTTTTTACAATTTCGCAATAATAATCTGCAGTGTTAGAGCCATCTTTATCTTTCAGCACATGGAGAAATGTGATTTTAAACAAAATCTAGAAATTTTGTCAAGTACATCTTAGAAAATTTATTTTTAAAAATAAATCTATCAAAAGAAATTCTGACACAGGGTATCATACAGATGAATCTTAAAGACAATATGCTAAGTGAAATAAATTATCACAAAAAGAAAAACGCTCTATGATGATTCCACTTATATAAGGTACCTAGAGCAGTCAAATTTATACAAACAGAAAGTAGAATAGTGGTTACTGGAAGATGGAGAGAAAGAAAATGGGGAATAGTTGCTTAATGGGTATAGAGTTTTAGTCTTGCAGGATGAGAAAGTTCTGGAGATTAGTTGCACAACAATGTGAATATGCTTTACAATATTGAACCATACACTTAAAAAAGGTATAAGATGATAAATTTTATATTATGTTTATTTTATCACAGTTATTATGTGTATTTCACCACAGCTTAAAACTTTTTTATCTAACATCCTTCACTTTTTAAGTGATTTTTTATTTTTCCATTATAGTTGAATATAATATTATATTAGTTTCAGGCATAAAACATAGTTATTAGACACATATAACTTGTGAAGTGATCACTCCCAATAAATCTAGTGCCTATCTGACAACATATATAGCTATTACAATATTATTTACTGTATTTCCTGTGTTACTTTACATTCTCATGACTGTTTTTTAATTACCAATTCGTACTTCTTAATCCCATTCCTATTTTCACCCAATCTCCCAAATGTCCTCCCATCTAGCAACCATAAGTTTGTTCTCTGTATCTATGAGTCTGTTTCTGTTTTCTTCGTTAATTTTGTTCTTTAGATTTCACAGTAAAATCATATGGTATTTGTCTTTCTCTGTCTGACTTATTCACTTGGCATAATACTCTATAGGTCCATCCATGTTGTTGCATATGGCAACAAGTCATTATTTTTATGGCTGAGTAATATTTTATTGTATACATATAGCACTTTTTATCCATTCATCTTATTGATGGACACAGGGTTGCTTCCATATCTTGGATATTATAAATAATGCTGCAATAAACATATGGATGCATGTCTTTTTGAATTAGTGTTTTGAGTTTCTTCAAATAAATACCCCAAATGGAATCACTGGGTCCTTCTTTGCCTCTTGTTAAAGCCTTTCTTTTAAAGTCTATTTTGTCTGGTATAAGCATTGCTACCCTAGATATTTTTTTGTTTCCACTTTCATGAAATATCTTTTTTCTATTGCTTTTTTTTATTAAAAATCATTAGGGTGATATTAATTAACAAAATTAAATATTTTGGGTGTATCATTCAACAGTAAGTCATATATATATTGCATTGTGTTTTTACCATTCAGAGCTGGATTTCCTTCTGTCATCTAATATTTGACCTCTTTTACCCCTGTCTACCTTCCCCTCTCTGCGTCCCTCTGGTAACTACTAATCCACTGTTCATGTCCATGAGTCTCTGTTTATCATGTTTATTTGTTGCTTTCAGTTTTATATTCTACACATAAGTAGTATAGTGTGGTTTTCAACTTTTTCTTACTTATGAAATATCTTTTTCCAACCCTTTACTTTTAGTCTGTGTGTATCTTTCAAGCTGAAGTGAGTCTCTTGTAGGCAGTGTATGTAAGGATCTTGTTTTCTTAGCTAGTTAGCCACCCCATCTTTTGATTGGAGCACTTAATGCATTCACATTGAAAGTAATTGTTAATAGATATGTACTTATTGCCATTTTATTATTCATATTTTTTATCCTTTTTTCTTCTTCTTCTTAAAAAAGTCCCTTTAATATTTCTTGTAATACTAGTTTGGTATTGCTTTTTTCTTGTCTGGGAAGCTCTTTATCTCTCCTTTAATTCTAAATAATAGCTCTACTGGGTAGAGTAATTTGGGTTGTTGGTCCTTGTTTTTAATCACTTTAAATATTTCATACCAATTCCTTCTGGTCTCCAAAGTTTCTGTTGGGAAAAGAGCTGACAGTCCTATGGGAGCTCTCTTATAGGAAACTAACTGCCTTCTCTTGCTGCTTTTAATATTCTCTCTTTTTCTTTAAGCTTTTTCATTTTAATTATAATGTGTCTTGGTGTGGGTCTCTTTGGGTTCATCTTGTCTGGGACTCTCTGCACTTCCTAGATATGTATGTCTATTTCCTTTGACAGGTTAGGGAAGTTTTCAGTCATTACTTCTCCAAATAGGTTTTCAATCCCTTGCTCCCTCTCTTCTTCTGCTACTCCTGTGATTTGAATGTTCGTATGCTTAACATTGTCTCAGAGGCCCTTTAAATGATCCTCTTTTTTTGGATTTTTTTTCTCTTTTTGCTATTCTGATTGGGTGTTCTCTGCTACTTTGTTTTACAACTCACTGATTCATTTTTCCATTTCATCTAATCTACAGTTGATACCCTCTAATATATTCATCATTTCAGTTATTGTGTTTTTTATTTCTGACTGGTTCTTTTTTACATTTTTTATCTCTACATTTATGTTTCCTATCTCTTTGTTGAAGTTCTCACTGATATCACTGAGCATCCTTATAAGCAGTGTTTTTAACTTAGCATCTGGTAAATAGCTTGTCTACATTTTGTTTAGTTCTTTTATTGGGGCTTTGTTCTGCTTTTTCATTTGAGACATTTCTTTGTTTCCCAATTTTGGCTGCCTCTCTCTCTGTTTCTATGTACTAGGTAAAGCTGCTTTGTCTTTCAGTCTTGGTAGAGTGGTCTTATGGAGTAGGTATCCTGTGGGGCCCAGTGGTGCAGTCTCCCTGCTTACCTGAGCTGAATGCTTTAGATGTGTCCTTTGTGTCCCGTGTGTACCCTCCTGTTGTAATTGAGCCTTAATTGCTATTGGCATATCAATTAGAGGAATTGACCCTGAGGCTAATTGGTTGTGAGGATTGACCATTACTACAGCGAAGTTGCTATTGTGCAAGGGCTGATTCTATGGAGCAGGAATCACTTCAGCGAGGCTATGTTGCCATCCAGTCTGTCCTTTGGGTGTGTCCTTTGTGGAGGTGGTTGAGTGTGCACTCTGTGATCTGAAGCTGGCCCCCAGGTGCGTTGTTTCTGGAGCCTCTTGGATGGTGCTCTGGTGCAGGTCAAGGTTAGCCTCTGCCTATGCCCTACCCGGGGCCACTTGGTATAAGCCACAAAGTGGTTACTACTTGTGCTGGACTTGGAGGTGCCTGGGAGAGACTAAGTTGCAAAACGAGGCCAGCTGCCACCAGTGCCGAGCTTGGGGCTGTTTAGCAAAAGGTAAGAAGACATGCCAAGGCCAGCTGCTGCTTGTTTGGGTTTTGCAAACCTTTGATAGATTTTAGGAACAGCTGTGGCATGAGCCAAAACAGGCTGTTCATATAGAAAAGCCACTAGAAGCAACTTGAGTGGGCCTGTAAGTTGGGTGGGGCAGCATCTCAGGGAATTATCAGGGCTGGGCAATTAGTGTTAGCCAGGTTGTTGGAGACTCAGATATGGTGGCCACTGAGTCAGCATGCTGAGTTGGGGTAGGGCTCAACAAAGTAACAATGGCTTTTGCCGGCACTTCTGGCTGGGAGAAAGCTTCCCCTCCAGCTCTTACACTGAAGATAGACAAATCAATTCCTCCCTGTATGTCCCTGGTGTCTTTCAAGCTGCTGCTCCATTGCTGGAGCTCTGAGCAAGTTACTTCATTAAGGAGTAAGTTCATGCGTGGGCTCTTTAAGAGGAATACCTGGGACTCCAGTAGCTCTCCATCTCACTCAGTCACAATCTCCACTGGTTTTCACAGCCAGAAGTCATGGGGACCTCTCGACATTGGAACCCTGGAGTGGGTAGCATGGTATGGGGCTGGGATCTCCACAGCCAAGATAGTCCTCCCAATTTTTAACCACCACTCATGGGTGTAGGAAGGCCCCATTCTGCATCTCCACTTCTCTTACCAGTATCAACATGGCTTCTTCAATATAGAAGTTGTAGGACTTCTGTTCAACTAGACTGCAAGTGATTCTCAATGCTGGTTGTTCTGTAGTTTAGGTGTAATTTTGACATTGTCATGAGAGGAGGCAAGCACAGAATTTATCTACTCTGCCATCTTGACAAGAAACCTAGAAAAAAATTTTGAATAGGAAAAAAAAGTAAGTCTACCAAATACCTAGGCTTTCTGAAAAGCAGTTGCAGAAGGACTGAATAAACCTTAAAAGTACATGAAATTTAATATTTTTAAGTATGCAGTTGGAATAAAGATTAAAATAAACGGACAATTATTGAGTCCCAATCACTGCATTAGATTCTTTTTCATATATTGTATTAAATTCTCAGAATAAAACTGAAAGTAGATATTTTAGTCCTGATTTTGATATGCTAGTACTGAAAAAAATTGGGGTAGAATAAGAACAAATACATTGGGTAAGTTCTCACAGCTGAGAAGCAGCTTTGGGGAATAATTGATTGCCTATTACTGGAAAATGAAGTTTATTGCAATGAAAGCTTAGAGAGCTAAGGGAAGAACTATTCTACTTTTGTCCACTCTATTTTTACTTTTCTTTCTCATTTACTAAATCCTGAGAAGAAATTTAAAAATGAAATCATCTAGCATTTATAGAGAAAATTGCAGGTAAAAACACTGAGAGTTTCTTAATTAGCATAAAATTTTAGAACTAGAAGTAATATCAAGTTACCTGACAAAGAAACAGTGCCCTGAGAAAGGTCTCACAAGCCTGAACATGCACAACAGAAGCCTCCAGGCAGGGAAACAAAATCAGGTTAGAAGCCATGCACATTTTCGCATACGTATGTTTATGTTTTCTTTTGGTATAAAGTATGTCAGTCAGAACACCAGATTAAATTGAACTTCTGTCACCTCATAAATCCTTTTTATAAAATTTAATCAAGGAATTTGTATCAGTCAAGGTCGCAGCAGGAAACAGATGATACGCTTAAACTGAGCAATTTTGAGGAAAGTTTAATAAGGGGCAATTTATGAGAGTGCAGGCAGGGTATAAAGAAACCACAAGGAATAGTGCAGTACTTAGAGCTAGTGACCTCAGGGCTAAGGAAAGACCTAGGCCCACATTGAAAAGGGGAGTGAGCTATTATGGATATGCAGAGAGGGCTGCCTGGCAGATGCTGTGTCCTTTGAACACAGGGTGCAGCCAGCTTGCAGTGATCCAGCAGGGAGAAAGTCCAGAAATTAAATATCCCCAGCCCCACTTTCCTCTGTTCCTTCTGCTCTCCTGTCAGTGCTCCTTGTTGGCCAAACCTTATTTAAGTCTCTTAAGGCACAGAGCAAGATGAGAAAGTGTGGAGAGTGTTTTGGTGGAGCAAGCAAAAGGCATCAGCATAGATACTGACTGATATTTCATTTGTCTTGTGTGAAAATAAATTTAAGGAAGAAATAATAACTGGAGTGAGTCCTCTGTTTTGCTTTGTTTTTTAATAAAATATATTAGAAAAGATATTACTAAGTTTTGAAAAATGTTATATTGGTCAAGTTTTGCTGTCATAATACAGCATCACAAACAACCCTAAAAGCTCACTGGCTTCTAATGATAAACATTTATTCAATCTCAAGTCTATAGATCAGTCATGGTTCAGAAACATTTAGCTAAGTTAGCTGGCTATTCCTCCAGGCTGAAGGTTGGGATCAGGTGTGCTTTACACGTCTTATTCCAGAACTCAGGTTAAATGATCAAGGATTACCTAGAGCATGGCATATCACAGGAGCACAAGAGTAAAAAAGAAACCATAACATCTCTTAAATTTGAACTTGGAACTGGCATGCTGTCACTTCCACCACATTGAATCAGCCAATGGAAGATTTTGATCAAGCCAATGTCACTGGGAGCAGAGGGGTAGAGTGAATATTTTGTGTACAATAATAAATCTATTATACTATTATAAAACTGCCTCTGAAAATATACTTTATATAGAATCACCCAGGCATTATACATACAAGTAAATTTCACCCCATTAACTGTTATAGATATACTTTTTTCTTATTTACAGTATCATTTTGTTGTGATTATACATTCTCTGCCAATCACATTTACCTTTTACATTACTAAAAGGAACTATAAAGGTAAACACTATTAACAGAAATATTAACCGGAAAACATGTTATGTGTACCTTCACATACAGGTTTAAACTTCTGCTCAAAGCACCTACAGAAGAAGAAAAGCACTAAAGTTTGTATATCATGTAGGAGTAACTTATTCAGTATTACAAAGCTATTGTGCGACCCTTTCTAATTCATCAGCAGAATAGATGAATTTTTATAACATATTAATAATGATTTTTAAAAATTTTTATATTCAATGTTTCATTGTTGCATATCTATACTTACAATGTTTTTGTTCCAGCTATATTGATTATAATTGACATGTTACATTGTATAGGTTTAAGTTGTACAGCCTGTTGAATTGGTACACTTATATATTGCAATATGATTACCATTATGTCACATAATTATCAATTCTTTTTTTTTTGTAGTAAAAACATTTAAGGTTATTCCCTTAGAACTTTCAAGTACATAATACAGTATTGTTAGCTATAATCATCATGCTGTGCATTAGATCCCCAAAACTTACTCATCTTCTAATTGGAAGTTTGTAATTTTTGTCCAACATCTCTTAATTTCTCCCACCCCATAGCCATTGGTACCACCATTCTACTTTGTTTCTACAAGTTTGGTTTTTTTAGATTCTACATATAAGTAAGTTCATACAGTATTTGTCTTTCTCTATCTAACTTACTTCACTAAGCATAATGCCCCCAAGATCCATTTATGTCTTAACATTGGACAGGATTTCCTTCTTTCTCATGGCTGAATAATATTTATATATGTAATATGTAGTCACATATAATAATATTCATATATATCCACATCTTTATCCATTCATCCTTTGACAAATAGGTTATTTCCATATCTTGGCTGTTGTGAGTAATGCTGGAATAAACATGGGAGAGCAGATATCTCATCATATCCTGTTCAGTTCCTTAGGACATATACCCAGAAGTGGGATCATATGGTAGTTTGGGGTCATATGGTAGTTTTATTTTTAATTTCTTAAGAAACTTGCATACTGTTTTTCACAGTGGCTGCACCATTTAATATTTCCACCAACAGTGCACAAGTCTTCCTTTTTATCCACATCCTCACCAACACATATCTCTTGTCTTTTTGATAATAGACATCATATTAGGTGTGAGGTGATATTGCATAGTTTTGAGTTGCATTTCTCTGAAGATTAGTGATGCTGAGCACTTATTCTGTTGGCCATTTCTGTGTCTTTGGAAAAATGTCTATTAAGTTTCTCTGCACATTTTAAATCAGAGTATTTGTGTTTTGCTGTGGAGTTATGTGAGTTCCTTTTTTTGGATTTAAGCCTTTATCAGATATGGTTTGCAAATATTTTCTCCAATTTTTTTTATTAAGTTTATTGGGATAACATTGGTTAGAATAATTATATAATTTTTAGGTGTACGTTATAATTTGACATCTATATATTCTATTGTGTGATTACCACCTAAAGTCTAGTTTCCTTCAGCTACCGTATATTTGATCCCCTTTACCCCATCTACTTCCCCTACCGCCCCCATTTCCTACCCTCTGGTAACCACTAATCCATTGTCCATGTCCCCAAGTTTCTGTTTGTCTTGTTCATTTATTGCTTTTAGGTGTATATCCCACATATAAGTGATTTCATGTGATTTTCTACTTTTTCAGTCCAGTTTATTTCACTTAGCATAATTATCTCAAGGTCCATACATGTTGCAAATGGCAGTATTTCAACTCTTCTTATGGCTGAGTAATATTCCATTGTATATATGTACCACAGCTTCTTTAGCCAATCATCTATCGTAGGACACTTCGATTGCTTCCATGTCCTGGCCATTGTGAATAATGTTGCTATGAACATCAGGGTGGAAAATCTATTCCGATATGGGTTTTCAAGTCTTTGGGGTAAATACCCAGTAGAGGGATTGCTGGATCATATGGTAGATCAATTCTCAGTTTTTTGAGAAACCTCCATACTATTTTCCATAGTGGCTGTATCAATTTTCAGTCCCACCAGCAGTGTATGAGAGTTCCTTTCTCTCTGCACCCTCTCCAACATTTGTTATTACTTGTTGTGTTGATTACTTGTTCTGCTATTCTAACAGGTGTGAGATGGCATCTCATTGTGGTTTTGATTTGCATTTCCCTAATAGCTAGTGATGTTGAACATCTTTTCATATAGTTGTTGGCCATTTCTATGTTCTCTAGAGAGAAGTGTCTGTTCAGGTCCTCTGTCCATTTTTTATTGGATCATTTGTTTTTTATTGTTACTGAGTCATATGAGTTCTTTGTATATTTTGCATATTAGGCCCTTATAGGAGGCTTTGCTTGCAAATATATTTTCCCTTTCTGTGGTTCTCTCTTTACCTTGTTGACAATTTCTTTGGCTAAGCAGAAGCTTTTTAGTTTGATATAGTACCATTCATTTATTTTTGCTTTTACTTCCCTTGCCTTTGAGGTCAAATTCATAAAATCCTCTTTAAGTCCAAGGTCCTTGAGTTTAGTTCCTATGTTTTCTTCTATGTATTTTATTGTTTCAGGTCTTATATTCAGGTCCTTAATCCATTTTGAGTTAATTTTGGTGTGTGGTGATAGATGACAGTCTAATTTCATTCTTGCAGGTGGCCTTCCAATTTTCCCAGCACCATTTCTTGAAGAGGCTTTCCTTTCTCCACTGTATGTTTTTGGCTTTTCTGTCAAAAATTATTTGTCCATATAAATATGGGTTTACTTCTGGACTTTCCATTCTGTTCCACTGGTCAATGTGTCTGTTTTGCTGCCAATACCATGCCATTGTCACTTTGTAGTATGATTTGAAGTTGGGCAGAGTGATGCTTCCAGGCTCATTCTTTCTTCTCAGGATGGCTTTGGCAACTCGAGGTCTTTTGTGCTTCCATACAAATCTGATAATGTTTTTGTTTTATTTCTTTAAAAAATACCAATGAGATTTTGATGGGGATTGCATTAAATCTCGATAATGTTTTAGGTAGTATGGTCATTTTAACTATGTTGATTCTTCCAATCCAAGAACATGGAATATCTTTCCATTTCTTTGTATCTTCTTTGATTTCTTTTAATAGGGTCTTCTAGTTTTCATTATATAGGTCCTTCACATGTTTCGTTAGATTTATTCCTAGGTATTTTATTCTTTTTGCTGCAATTGCAAAAGAATTATTTTTTCCTTTTTTTTTCCGATGCTTCATTATTAGAGTATAGGAAAACTATGGATTTCTGAACATTAATTTTGTATCCAGAGACTTTACTGTATTTGCTTATTGTTTCTAGTAGTGCTCTTGTTCTTGTGGAGTCTTTAGGGTTTTCTATATAGAGAATCATGTCATCTGAAAATAATGACCGTTTGACTTCCTCATTTCCTATTTGGATGCCTTTTATAACTTTCTCTTGTCTGTTCGCACTCTCTAGGACCGCCGATGTTATATTGAATGACAGTGGTGATAGCGGGCAGCCTTGCCTTGTTCCTGATCTTAGAGGGAAGGTTTTTAGTTTTTCATCATTAAGTATAATGTTGGCTGAAGGTTTGTCATAAATGGCCTTTATTATGTTAAGGTACTTTCCTTCTATACCAATTTTGTTAAGTGCTTTGATTATAAATGGATGCTGTATCTTGTCGAAGGCTTTATCTGCATCTATTGACATGATCATATGATTCTTATTTTTTAATTGTTTATGTGGTATATCGCATTAATTGATTTGAACCATCCGTCTGCCACTGGGGTGAAGCCCACTTGATCGTGGTGTATAATCTTTTTAATATGTTGCTGTGTTCTGTTAGCTAGTATCTTATTTAGAATTTTTGCATCTGTGTTCATGAGAAATATTGGTCTGTAGTTTTCTTTTTTTGTGTTATCTTTACCAGGTTTTGGTATCAAAGTAATATTAGCCTCATAAAATCAGTTGGGAAGTATTGCCTCTTCAATATTTTGGAAGAGTTTGAGGAGAATAGGTATTAAATCTTTGAATATTTGCTAGAATTCACTGGTGAAGCCATCTCATTCTGGACTTTTACTTTTTGGTAGGTTTTTGATGATTGTTTCAATTTCCACACTGCTGATCAGTCTATTTAGATTTTCCAGTTCTTCTTGATTCAGTCTAGGAAGATTGTATTTTCTAACACTGGTCCCTTTCTTCTAGGTTATTAAATAATTTTTCATAGTATTTTTGCATTATCCTTTGTTATTTCTATGATGTCAGTCTTAATTTCCCCTCTTTCATCCATGATTTTGTTTATTTGTGTCCTTTCTCATTTTGCTTTAGTGAGTCTAGCCAGGGGTTTGTCCATTTTATTAATCTTCTTAAAGAACCAGTTCTTTGTTATATTTATTTTTTCTATTGTTTTTTTGTTTTCAATTTAATTTATTTCTGCTCTAATTTTGATGATTTCTTTCCTTCTGCTGACTTTAGACCTCATTTGTTCTTCCTTTTCTAGTTGTTTAAGATGAAGCATTAGGTTGTTTATTTGGGCTCATTCTTGTTTTTGGAGATAGGCCTATAATGGTATGAACTTGCCTCTTATGACCACTTTTGCCATGTCCCAAAAGTTTTGATATGTTGTACTATCATTATCATTCATTTCTATGCATCTCTTTCTCTCTCTTTTTATTTCTTCTCTGACCCAGTTATTCTTCAGTAGCATGTTGTTTAATCGCCATATATTTGTGGTTATTCCTGATTTCTTTTTGCAGTTGATGTCTAGTTTCAAAGCATTATAATCAGAAAATATGGTTAGTATGATTTCAACCCTCTTATATTCGTTGAGGCTATTTCTGTGTCCCAGTATGTGGTCAATTCTTGAGAATGTTCCATGTGCACAAGATATGAATGTATAAGAAACTGTTTTGGAATGGAAGGGTCTGTAAATGTCAACTATGTCCAGTTGGCCTAATGTGTTATTTAAGGATGTTATTTCCTTATTGCTTTTCTGTTTGGATGATCTGTCCATATCCAACAGTGGTATTTAGGTCCCCTACCATGATAGTGTTTTGGTCTGTTTCTCTCTTTAGTTCTGTTATTAATTGCTTTACATATTTTGGGGATCCCTGACCGAGAGCATAGATATTAATAAGTGTTATGACTTCTTGGTGCATGATTCCCTTTATTATTATGGAATGTCCCTCAGTATCTTTCTTCACCTTTTTTATTTTGAAATCTATTTCACCTGATATTAGTACCGCTACTCCCACTTTTCTCTGAATGCCATTTGCTTGAAATATCATTTTCAACCCTTTCACTTTGAGTCTATATTTGTCTTTGGAGCTGAGATATGTCTCCTGGAGGCAGCATATGGTTGGGTTTTGTTTTTTGATCTATTCTGCAATTCTGTGTTTTTTCATTAGTGAGTTCAGTCCATTTATACTTAGGGTGATTATTGAAATATGATGTCTTGTTATATGATATCTTTGCTTTCTGGTAGCTCAATATTTCCCTTGCTTCTTTTCCATGTGTTTCTGTTTTTGTTTGTTTGTTTTTTTTATATTGGTTGGTTTTTGTGGTTACCATTACAAATATGAAAAAGATAGTTATATATATATACAGTCATCCATTTTCTTCTATGTGTGCCCTATCTCCTTTCCCTTTGCGAATTTGGATCTTTGAATCCCCTCCTTTTTAGTTATTGTTATATTAATTTGTTTCTATGTATGCTGAACGTTCATTTCTATCTTGCTATAACAATTCTCTTCTTATTATTTAAGTTTATAGTGCCCTGTTCTTAGTTAAGTTTGCACTCCTCTGCTTCTATTTGCCTGATTGTCACTTTACTTCTAATTATGTATTGTTTTGTTGTTATTTTGTTTTAGATGAGCTGACCACGTTCAGAATTTCCTGTAGTGCAGGCCTTGTAGGAGAGAATTCCCTCAATTTTTATATGTCTGAAAAGGTCTTAATTTCTCCTTTATAGCTAAAGGATAGCTTAGCTGGATACATTATTCTAGGCTGGTAGTTTCTTTCACTTAATAGTTTAAATATTTGATTCCACTCCTTTCTGGCTTGTAAGGTCTGTGCTGAGAAGTCTGATGATTATCTAATAGCTTGCCCTGAGAATTCTATCTTCGTCATTGATTTTTGATAACTTTAATATGATGTGTGTTAATGAAAGCCTTTTTGAGTTGAGATAATTGAGTGTTCTGTTGACTTCTTAAATTCCAACCTCCAGCTCATTTCTTAGATTTAGGAAATTTTCATCCACTATTTGTCTGAGAATGCTTTCTAATCCCTGCTGCTTTTCCTCGCCTTTGGTAATGCCCATTATTATTATGTTTCCTCTCCTGATGGCATCATCTAGTTCTTGTATTTCTCTTTCATTATTTTTTTTATCTTCGGTTTCTCTCTTATTCCTTCTGATTTATTTCTAGATTTCTGTCTTTGATATCACTGATCCTTTCCTCCATTTGGTCGACTCTATTTCCCAAGCTTGCTATTTCATTTTTCAGCTCTTGCAGTGTGTTGTTTTTATCTCCAGAAGTTCTATTTGGTTCTTTCTGAGGGTTTCAATCTCCTTGCTCTGCTCATCTAGCTGTTTTTGCAATTTCTGAAATTGTTGCTATGATTCATTTCTGATCTCACTGGGTTTTTTTTTTCAGAAGTACCATCCTGAATTCTCTGTCACCTAAGTTGCATATTTCTAGGTCTGTAAGCTCATGATCTGGAGATTTTTCTCTTTCTTTCTGAAATGCTTTGTCGTCTTGGTTGTTCATTGTGTTTAATGGACTATTTCTCTGCCTGGGCATTAATGAAAATGTATTCTGTTGTTTTTCCAGAAAGAAGATTTATTATATAAAGGTCTCTCTTTAGCTTGCTGCAAGAAGGCGCTTTTCTTTTGGTTTCAGGTAGGTGACATGTAAGGCTCTTAGATCCCTGCTTTATATAAAGCCTAACGTCTTTTATTTTCTTGTAGATTTTAATCACATTCACGACTCTCAGTTTCAGTCCTTCTCAATGTTAGCAACAGTTTTGTTAGTGTTTGCTCAGATTTCCCTGGGGTTCCACGGTGATCGGTCTTGGAGGGTATGGGGGGAAGGGTTTTCTGGGTCGAGGGTTGGAGGCTGTGGCTCAGCCTCACTTTTGCAGCCAGGGCTGGTAGAAATCAACTGTTGTTTCTCTGCAGTCCCGTTTCACTTCTCTGCTTTCTGCCCTGATGACCAGACCTGCTGCCAGCTGCGTAGAAACCACCCGGCACTTCCAGGCAGGGCTGATCAGGGAAGTCGCTTCACCTTCATCCCTCCTCTTTCTCCTACAAGGATCTTCGGAGACTGCCAGATCAGCTTCTTTATTTGCCCGAGTCCACTGCCTGACACCTACGGTTCTGACCTGTGGTAGCTCTTATGCACAGATCCCATGCTCAGACATCTTGGTGTGCAGTTAAGGTTTTTTTCTTCAGTTTTTAGATGTTCAGCTTATTGTTGTTTCAAGGGGAGAGATCTGAGGACTTCTCTCACTCCTCCATGTTTTCCCAGAATTCTTGGTTTCTTGCCTCAGCAGGTCCTTCAGGAGAGGCAGCGGCATCTCACACCCTCTAGGTGTCATGTTGCAGTGGAGACAGGCCAGCATCCCCCTCCTCTCCGGACAGGTCGGTAACACCTGTTTCCCCCTCCAGCCATGGTCACGATGGTTCAGTCTGGGTTGCCCTCTTGCTGCCCCTCTGGATGGCACATTGGTTCGGTCCACTGGGCTCACTGTCTCACCCACCGTCCCAGCTCCCCTGAGATGGGTGCAGTGAGTCACATGCAGTATTTTCTCCAATTCTATAAGTTGAGTTTTCATTTTGTTGACTATTTGTTCCACTCTCTAGAAGCTGTTTAGTTTGATGTAGTTCCATTTACTTATTTTTGCCTTTGTCATTTGTGTTTTAGTGTCATATCCAAAAAAATTGTTGCCAAGACCAATATTAAGGAGATTTGCTCTATGTTCTCACATTTTAACACTACTAATTCTTCCCATTCATCACTGCTAGATTGTCTTTCATTTGTTTGTGTCTTCTTCAAATTCTTTCATCAGGGTCTAGTAGTCTTCAGTAAACAGATCTTTCACCTACTGGTTACATTAATTCCTAAGTATTTTATTGTTTTTTGATGCTGTTATAAATGGAATTTTTTTTATTCGTTTTTGGATATTTCCTTATTAGCTTATAGAAATGCAATTGATTTCTATATGTTGATTTTTTTATCCTGCAGCCTTACTGATTTTATTTATTAGTTCTAACAATTTTTTGATGGACTCCTTAGGATTTTCTATATATAATATCAGATAATCTGCAAACAAAGAGAATTTTATTTCTTCCTTCCTGATTTGGATGACTTACTTATTTATCTTGTCTAATTGCTCTGGCTAGAATTTCCAGTACTGTGTTGAATAACAGAGGTTAGAGTGAGCACCCTTGTCACATTCCTGATCTTAAAGGAAAAGCTCTCAACCTTTCACCATGGAGTATGATATTAGCTGTAGGCTTGTTATATATGGCCTTTATTGTGTTGATGTATATTCCTTCTATATCCAATTTGTTGAGAGTTTCTATCATATAAGAATGTTGTATTTTGTCAAATGCTTTTTCTGCATCTATTGAGATAATCATGAGTTTTATCTTTGATTCTATTAATGTGGTCTATCATATTGATTTGTTTGCATATATTGAACCATCCTTGCATCCCAGAAATAAATCCCACTTGATCATGGTGTATAATCCTAGTGTGAGGTTGAATTCAGTTTGCTAATGTTTCATTGAGTAGTTTTTGCATCTAAATATCATCAAGGATATTGATCTGTAATATTCTTTTCTTGTAACATCCTTATCTGGCTGTAGTATAAAGTAATGCTAACCTTATGAAATGATTCTGGACATGTTCCCCCCTCTTCAAAATTTTGGAATTGTTTGAGAAAGATTGTTATTCTTCAAATATTTGGTAGAATTTACCAGGAAAACCATCTGGTCTTGGCTTTTCTTTGTTGAGAGATTTTTATTACTGATTCAATCTCCTTGCTCATTATTGGTCTGTTCATATTCTCTATCTTCATGATTCAGTCTCAGTAAGTTTTATGTTTCTAAAAATTTGCTCATTATCTAGGTTATCTAATTTGTTGGCATATAATTGTTAACAGTAGTTCCTGATGATACTGTGTGTTTCATAGTAGTTTCTTATGATTTTTATGTATTTCATTTATAATATCTCCTCTTTCATTCTTTATTTTATATATTCAAGTCTTCTATATTTTTTCTTAGTCTAGCTAAAGGTTTATGTTTATCTTTTCAAAAAACAGCTCTTAGTTTCATGAATCTTTCTATTGATTTTCTTATCTCTGCTTCATTTATTTCTACTCTGGTGTTTGTTATTTACTTTCATCTGCTAACTTTGAGCTTAGTTTGTTCTTCCTTTTCTAGTTCTTTGAGTTGTAAAGTTAGATTGTTTTTAAAAGATAAAGAGAAGTGAATTACAACATACCACCACAGAAGATCACCAGTTCACAAAGGAAAGCAGCACGAAAGGAAAAAGGGAACAAGAAAACTACCAAAAACCCATAATACACTTTATAAGATGGCCCTAAATGCCCATCAACAGACAATTGGATAAAGAAGTTATGGTTTATATATACAATAGAATATTACTCAGCCATTAAAAAAATGAAATCTTACCATTTGCAATGGCATGGATGGACCTAGAGGTTATTATGCTGAGTGAAATAAGTCAGATAGAGAGAGATAAATACCATATGATCTCACTTATATGCAGAATCTAAGGAACAAAAAGAACAAACTAATCAAAAACAGACTCAAAAATATAGTGGACAATTTGATGACAGACAGATGGGAGGGAGCATTGGGGGACTGGGAGAATGGTGTGAAGGGCTAAAGAAGTACAAATCAGTAGTTGATAGATGGTCATGGGGATGGGGAACACGGTATAGGGAATGCAATTAACATTAATATATTGGCTAGGTGGAAAACCAGAGGAGAGAAGGAGCAATTAGGAGTATCATTTTATAAACTATATAAATGTCTAACCAATGTACTGTATACTTGAAACTAATTAAAATAAATAAATAAATTTATTTTAAAAAATAAGATGGCCTTAGTAAGTCCTTACATATCAATAATTACTCTAAATGTAATCAGTTGAATTCTTCAATTAAAAGGCACAATGTAGCTGAATGGATTTTTTAAAAAATTAAAAAGACCTAATTGCATTTTGCCTACAAGAAACTCATTTCAGCTTTAAGGAAACACATAGGCTAAAAGTGAAAGGATAGAAAAAAGATATTCTATGCAAATGGAAACCAAAAGAGAGCAGAGAGATAGTGGTTGTTTTCTCTCCTTGCCTTTTGTTCTTTTCCCACTGACTAGACTCTAGACAACATTGTGCCTCAGCTTCAAGGTGGCCTATGTTCCACTAGTGGTGGAGCCACAAGTTGGAAAGAACCTGGGTCTTTCTTCGACTGCCCAGATCAGAGCTATCCCACGCACTTGGACTGTACAATTTGAATTATTATGTGACCGAGAAATAAACTTCTTTGCTCTTTAAGTCACATTATCATGGATCTCTTTTTGTAACAACTTACCCTTTGCCCTAACTATGCCATCTGTCATTTAGAAAATTTGCTCAATCGACATTTATTAAATTCACAATATAGAGAAAACAGAGTGTGTGGCATAGCCTAAAAGAATCTATTCACAAAGAGAGGAGATGAATATGCCCAAAACAAGAAACTAATGAAAAGAGAAATGAGAAATTAGCAGTGGTAATAAATTTTGGAAAGTATTTGGGGTTATTATAAAGTATAAATTGTAATACATTAGTAAACATTCATGTACCTGCCCCTAAAAATGAATAAATGTTAATATTGTGGAATTTACTTCAGATTTTTTTCTTTTTTTTTTTAAATAACACCTTATAAATAAAATTACAGTCCCCTATAATTATCCTCCTTCTCAAAATCTGGCACCTACAGCTGAACTCCAAATAAGGACTGACCATGAGTAAGTAGAGAGAATTTATTACTCACTGAGATCTATACAGTACAGTTCTATTAACAGAGCCTAAGATGACATTACTTCTTTAATAACTACTTAACACTGTTTACTCATATTAAACTTAAAATTTGCTAAAACTGCCTAGCTATCTTTTACATCAACTTCTACCACCAGTTCTCCTATTTGTATGCTAATAAAACTTGTGAAATTGACTACTGACATAAGAGTGCCATCCAACATTTACTACATACATACTTGTAATTGTTATCCTGCTGATTTTGGTCTCTTGGTGGTAAAGCATGACTTTTCTTCTGGTAAATTTCTTGCTTCTAATGTCCATAAAAAATTCCAGGTGCATCCTAGCACTTACAATTTTCTACATTAAGACTATCACTTGGGTCTTTTCCCAAAATCGGTCAATATATCAAGTGGATACAGGGTACCTGGTGAAAGCAGGGCCCTATTTATGCTGTTTTGTTTTGTTTTGTTTTGTTTTGTTTTGTTTTGTTTTGTTTCATTTTGTTTTGAATCTGAAAATGTTTTATTTGAAAGTTGCCACAGCCAGTAGCAATATCAATTATTCCTTGGAACAGAGTTCCTTCTTTTTGGAAAAATTACAAGAAGGAACGCTTTAGTATTTTTTTCCAATTTTTCTGTGGATTGTTCTGTGGCAGCATGGAACAAGAGTTCTGTTTTGTTTTTGTTTGCTTACAAGGGCAGAATGGGTGAAATTAATCAGATTTCCAGATGGTATTACTAAGTGAAAAATGTAAGATGCACAGAGGTGTGTATAATATGAACCCATTTATGTAAAACAAATGAAACAAAAATAGGCATGTGTATAAATATTTTTATAAATAACCATGTGAATATAGAAAAAGTACATTAGGCTATACACCAGACTCAACATAGGGTAGTCTTGTGGTAGAAGAGAAAAGCTAAAACAGAGAAAGTGGATAAAAATGAAAAAAATAATATTCTTTAAGTAGAAAAAAGAACACTAAAAAGCAATATTACTCATGTGATATGAGTAAAAGATTGAACTCCACTACACTAGTTGCATGGAGACTCAAAGTTGCTATATTTTGAATATAAAAGGAATGAGACCTTGTTTTGTTGTCACAAGCTTGTGAGATTTGAAGATATCTGTGTTGTAACATGAATATCAAAAATTTTTTTAAATATATATGTAAACTAGAGAAAAAGTGATGATAAAACCTTCTATGAAAAAAAGTAAGTACAAATTATCTCAAATGTTTATGTTAATAGATTCTTAAAAAGCAGTTTGAGAAGGTACAATTACTAGTGTCTTATCCTTAACAGAAAAAAGAAAAAATAAAGAAAAGAAATGCTAACCAAAGCAGAATTGATTCCAGATCATGGAATAAAGCAGGTAGCCTATAATAGCTTCTCTCAGTTATGATTAAGACTTCTCCACCATAGGTTTTCATATAAACATTTTACAGATAATGAAGCTGAGTCTTAGAAAGTTTCAGCAGCTTTCCTGAGATCGCTCTGCTTGAATTGGAGCTTGTTTATATAATTCCAAAACCCATGTTCTTCTTACTACAGAATAATACATCTGGGCTACCTTTGGAATTCATTTAGGAATGCAAAATCCATATCCTGCATTTGTCCTGGCAGTCTATATTTTATGCCACAGTAGTACAACCTAATTTCTCTTCTTTTATACTAATCCAAGTGTTTTCTATGTTTCCATGTCCAATTTAATCCTTAATTGAATCTTTTTAAACTCACAGCTGCACATACCTCCAACTCTCTGACCTCCTCTCCTTTCTTACTCTACTCCAGCCACTCTGACCTCCTTATTGTGTTTTCCTCAAACACAATAAGCACGCTCCTGCCCTAGGGCCTTTGCACTTGCTGTTTCCTCTACCTAGAGTGTTCTTTCTTCATACCCATTGCCTTTGCTCTCGTTCTTCACAGGGAATCCTTTCCAGGCAAACTGACTTAAAATTACAATCTCTGTGGCCAATCTGACTCTTTTTAAACCTATCTCTCATTTTATTTTGTCTGTCATACTCATCATCATTTAATAAGTTTTATATTTGCTTATTTGATTCCTACCACAAGCATATTAGCTTCAAAGGGCAATAGCTTTCTCTTTTATTCATTGATATATCCCAACTAAGTAAAATAGTGCCTGAAACATAGTAGATATGCGATATGTAGAACAAATAAATAAATGCATTGCTATTCTCCTTTCCACTCTTCAGCTCTGATTGTATTATGTCCATAATGTATGTCTTTTAATTATCACATTCTGGTCATGAATCTCATCCCAGAAATGTCTATGATTTCTAGAAATGACTATTATTTTTAAAGATAAAAACAGGAAAGGAGGGTTACAAGTGAAGAAAGTGAGTCAGTAGCATTATTAAGGAAATTGTAGTTGTATAATTTGAAAATACAATTTTTATCTATGCTCATACTTTATACAAAAATGAATTTATTTTTGTATGTTGATGCAAAGCCACAGAGAATAAAATTTTATCTTGTCACTAGAGAAGTAATAAACAATGTCTACATTGTAAAAAAGAATCAAACAAATTTATGAGAAAAAAGTTAATAAAAATGCAAATGAAAACAATAATATGGTGTCATTGTCTTGACAATTATACAGCAATATAGAAAATGGCTATGACAATGTTAAATGAAAAAGGGAGATTCAAAATTACATCCATTGTGTTTATAGCTGTGCATATGCATATAGACAGAAAGGAAGCCCAAAAGTTTAGTATAATTTGATTTGCTGGATTTATGAGCATATTAAAATTTAAAGTTCACTTTATTATTATCCATACACTGTCTTTTGATATTTTGATATCTGTGGTCAATCTTCACCTGGCCAGTTTTGTTTTTTGTGGTTGCTATTTTAAATCGAGAAATTTAATTTTTCTCTATCATACAATGTTTATTCCAGGATAGCATAGAAATTGTAAGCACAGACTCTGGAGCCAGACTGCCCCAGTTCGAACCATAGGTCAGCATCTTACTTGATCTTGGACAAGTTACTCAAATGACTCAGTTTCTTCATCTTTAAAATGGGCATAATAATAATACATAACTCATGTGGTTATTGCAAGGATTAAATGAGTTAATGCAGAAGCCCTTAGGATAGTACCTAGCGCTATTACTATTTATTTTAATTAATTTTTTAATTAATTTTTTCTCTGTTCCTCAATATTAAGTTTAAAATTTTCCTAATCAGATTGAATCTCTTGTCAAACATCCTTTTCAATAGTAGTAAGAATCAAAGAGTGGCTTACCCGAAGTTCCTTGTTTTGAAACTATGGTAATGGTTTAGGTAATCAAAATCTGATCTCCAATGCCATCTTTATAGTTATCCAATCACAGAATACAGCAAGGCAAGTCGCAGTTCTCCAGGTGGCAGAACGGACTGAAAGAGTTGAAATATGGAGCTAAACCACCAACTGTGTGCTACAGTCTGGAGGAACAGACCCCTGCCTAGATACTAGGAAATTCAGTCAAAACATTTTAAGTAACCTGTCATGCTCCAAGTATTGTGCTAAACCTAGAACCAGAGTAGAAAACAAGACAGAGTCATTACTCTTATTTGGCTTAAAGGCAAAGACAAACATTAAATAATCTCAAGTATAATTAAGCATTAAGAGGTCCAGGGTTCCATGGGAGCTCATAGTCTGGCAAGCAGATATTCCAATTACATGGTTACAATCAACAGAATACAGGTTTATTCAACATAGGCTGTCAAAATGGGTGGCAGCACTTAGCAATAAGGAATACTGAGCAAGTGGTACTCAAAATTACACTGAAGCAGGCAGAGACTCTTTATTCTGAAAACCTCTGCCACCAGGCAGGTATTACATACTGAGAAGGGTGAGACAGAATGCCACATCCTGAAGGGAGGTGAACAGAATACACCATATTCTAGAACCACAAATAATTCAGTGGTTGTTGCCTGCAGCAGGGAGAGTGCTGAGAGATAAAGCTGGGTCAATAAGCAAAAGCATTTGTACTGCATAGATTACCTTTCTGAAAAAAAAAATCAAATTTATAGAAAATTTGGCATTCTACTGTAAGAAAAACTTACCTATTTATTTATTTGCCTCTGTATGCACTTGTGTACCCCTATTTTATTTAATGTGTTGTAATCTGTTACTATCATTACCTACTTTGATGCTCAGAATGATCCAGCTTAGGCCAGTGGGGATCCCTACAAGCTAGCTTCTATGTCCTTTTATGAGTGTCCATTGATTTTTTGAGCATTTCCTTACTTTCTTGAGCAACAGGGATCCAAAATCATCTAGTACTTTCTCTGCCTCAAATTTGGAACCAACCATTTCCATCAAATACTGGTTCCTTTTAAAAAACATCGATATTTGGAAACCAAATCTGGGTACTTAGAATGTTTATTTCTACTAGGATGACATTGTTTCTAAGCCCTCCCACAGAACAGAGCTAGGAAATATAGGCATGTATACACGTAGACATACAAACATACCTACACATATATCTCCATCTCTACCTACCAGTACATATATATTTTAAACTCATTAGTTTACATACCAATACTTTCAATTCCCATCTAGCCACTCAGTGTTCTCTCCAGCCTCCCTCCTTTCATACTTGCAAACCCTTTCTCCAACAGTGAGAAACTTGACTCCCATTATTCTCAATATGCATATTTTTTTCTCAATCTCCCTGCATGTAATTGATCTGTCTACCATGTCAGGGGTCTCCAATATATGAGTAATATTCTTCACTTCCTCTTAGAAAAGTCTTAACAAACTCTGATGGTAATCCAAATCCCTTCTTAGAGAGCAACTTGTCCTTCATAAAAGCCTCTTGTCATGATGGTACTGTCTTCCTCATCAATATCATATTCAACCTAACCTTTAGAAATGTTCCTTTAAAGCTCAGAAGCCAAATTTCTGAGCCAAGTCTGGCCAGTAAAGGATCAAAGTGGTGCCCAACTGTCTACCAACAGTAGAATCGATAAATAAATTCTGGTATATTCAAAAATGGAATATTATATAGCAATGAGTGAACTACAGGTATGCCACAAAAAGAATGAATCTCACAAACTTAATGAAACATGAAAGTATACATCATATGATTCTGTTTATATAAGTTTCAAACATAGACAAAAATAGTCTATCACGTTAGAAGTAAGGATACTAGTTATTTGGTGGGGGTGGGGCCAGATAGGGGCCAGTAATAGGAAGAAGACATAAAGGAGGTTTTCAGGATTCTAACACTATTCTGTTTCTTATTTTAGGTCCTATTCATTTTGTAAAATTTCATCAAGCTATATACTTACAATTTGTATATTTTTTTAGTATGTATGTTAAAGTCGATAAATAAATACTACTCAAAAGATTCCTTGAGTAAAACACCACTGATCCTTAAGAATATTCAGAAGTTTTCAGGGACAAAAGAACACTCATAGGCCACTTTCTAAGATAAAGTGCAGAACTCTTAACGTCCCCTGGCTATGGCAGGGATCTCCTTTGTCCCCATGCCACCTTAATCTGACTAGCCTTAGCCCAGTGTATTTGAGTCAGACACTTCTAAAACCATGTGAATACCATTCTGTGGCTAGAGAGTTTTTGAAAATGAGGGAATCTCCATGCTTACACCTATATTTTTGAGAAAGCTGACTCTCTCCAAGTCAAACTTGCTAATCTATGTTCGAGCACCTACTCTGCATCAAGGCACCTTCAAGGCCTGGAGTCTGCTCATTCTGAGTAGGTAATAAAATTCAATCATGACAAGCAAACACCTCTAGAAGACAGGAAGATTCAACTATCTTCTTTAAAATGTTAAATTTAAGATTAAATTCAATTATATAGAAATCCTGAGCTCATATCTCATCTTTAAGTCTTAAGTAGCAGATATTTTCAAAAGCCCCACATACTCCAAGAGATTCTTTGCTCCTTCAAAATGATGTGAGCCTACAATCACATTTACAGCTATGAGACCTAAATTGAGGAAATTTGGCTTCTTGTCGCTTTGATGAAGAGAAAGAGAAGTGACATATATCTCTTTTCCACAAGACCTAAAAAATGTTTTTGTACCCTCATTTGTCTTTCTAGGAAGCAATTTGATTTTAAGGTAACATATACTTAACATATACTTAACTAGAGCCACACTTAATGGAGGCATGGGGCTACTGAATATATTCACAGCAGCATTTCTCTGTAATAAAAAGTTCAAAGTTGATGGTTTGTTCCACTTATTCTTACCATTATTGTCACCACACCTACTCACAACCCAAATCTTGCTCAACTGATTTAAAGAAACTTTCTGATTTTTTTCATTGCTATTGTGTCATCTTTGCAGGTTTTTTCCTTTTAATTATAAGTAAACATTCCATATTCTCAGCCCAAATCATAGAATTGCTACAATATCTGACAATTTTCATTTCTCTCCATATATTTCTTCCAAAATAAATCACAGCATGCCTCATCCAAAGCTTAGCCAAGTTATATTCATTTATTCTTGGCAGCTGAATCATTGAAAGAATGTGTCTGATAATTGTTCCCAATGACATTTTAATCAGGGCTCTCATAAAATAATCCCTACATTTGGGCAATAAATGATTTGTTTTAATTTTCTTGAATAATACATTACATTTAGAATGGCTCCATGATCTATGTGCTTTTTCTAAGAGAATTCTTCCAGGCCTTTCTTTGCTCATTCAGTGACCAATAATATCCATGAGTGTCACTATCACCTAAGCTCACGCAGTATAAGCCCATTAGAAAGTGAAGGAACCCTTTAGGATGCACAGTACATATATTTCCAAAGTTGACAGATTAATCTGGAATGATCATCAGAAGCATAATTTTGCTTAGGAGTTTGTAATTTTTACTTGTAATTGCATTATAAGTCAGGACTTGTAATGAAAACATTTATTATTCTTTTTTCTACCACTTTAACCTCTTCAGTGTCATATTTTTTCCCTTTATTCTAAACTCTTTATTCTAAGATCTTACCTTGCTTTTTGCTTTTTTTTTACTTATCTTACTACTCAAAATCTGTAAGTAGGGCTCATCAAACTTTCCAGGTATAACCAAAGAGGGGAATTTTGTCAAATTTGGTACTCCCTGGTTCCAGCTCTGTATCATGCTGCTGATTCTCTATATTTGTTGTTTCTAACCTCTATGAGTACCTTAGCTCCATAACCTAATGCCCTACAGCCTATAGTCTCCCATTACTTCCTGCAATAGACACAAGAAATCTCTCCTCTTTTCCTCACAGAGAATGTCCTAAGATAAACATGGTAAATGATTTTGAAGCTTTTTCAAATAGAGAAAATGGTGGCAAGAAAGTTCTATTGCTGCATACTTCGCTGTAGTTTATGTAATAGTTTATGTGATTTTGGAAACAAATGTCAGGCCTCCTAATTCCCAATCCCTGTCACTAGAAAGAATTGTCATATTGTCATTATATATTGTTTTAAGATTATCCTCTATCAATACTAAGTGAACCCGTTCTAGTAATGATAACAATATGAAGTCTGCCTTTAAAATAACATATAAGTGAAAGTGTCATTAATTTAAAGAAAATTTAAGTAAATAATAGTACAGGTGATATGAGAATATGGTAAAAATTGTGATAATCAAATGTCTGAAGTTTGGGAAAGATCATTATTTAGGAAACATTATAAAAACCGGTGTAAAATGACAGCAGGACAATTGAGATTCAAATTTTTCTTCTCTGGATGGAACTTAATGATACTTCCTGTGCCTCCTTATGACAACAACTTAGGTCATGATGCCAAGAGTCAATCCCAGACTTTCTGCTCTGCCTTAATCTAGCCAAAGTGTGGATTACTTTACCATACTCCTCACTGGCTGACAACTAGAGGAGCTATCCTATCACAAATTTGGAACAGCCAGGGAACATGCTGACAGGGCCAATCTGAATAACAGTCTTCAAGTTATGAAAGAAAGAGAAAGAAAGAAAGGAAGAAAGAAAGAAAGAAAGAAAGAAAGAAAGAAAGAAAGAAAGAAAGAAAGAAAGAAAGAAAGAAAGAAAGAAAGAAAGGAAGGAAGAAAGAAAGACATAAAACTGACCCAAATAAAGAAATATGCAAGTTGGCCAGGATAAGGGAGCATAGATTTGCATGTCACCTCACCCTTGGAACACCAGTTTCTTAGTTTCCTTTTTTGGTTCTTTCTAGGAGGCAGATGTGGATCCTGGGCAAGTGTACAACAGTGACAGAAAGAGCACTGTGCTCTGGGAAACCCTGACAGTCTGCTAAAGAGACTGTAAATTGGGAACCATCTTTGCTCGATATTTATGATATTTTTTATAACAAGTATTTTTTTTTTGCTAAAAAATGATAAATATCTTATTTAAGTGACAGATTTTTGGAATGGTAATCTTTGTTCTTGGCAAAGCCACAAGAGGAAAAGCCACGAGTGGGGGCAGAAGGATTGGCAGAGCAGCAGAGAAAGGAAGGGGTGGGGAGATGGATACAAATATCTGGCCTTAAACCCAAACTAGAGGTCAGTATTTAGAAGAGGAAGTCCATGCTTTGGTTTAAGAACAATTTAAAGGACCAGAAATCAGAATATGTATTCACCTTAGGGAAGTCGTAAAACTTTTGTAAGCTTTGATTTCTTCATCTGAAAATGAAGAAAGGATTACCTGACCTACCTCACACAAGTTAATGTGTAGATTGCATGAGATAGTACATATAAAGTGCCAGGTCCTACTAGATGGTCAATAAACATGACTTCCCCATGAAGCCAAAAGAACTCAGTTCAATTCCTAAATTTTACCAGTTATATAACCATGGGTCAGTTTATTTATTTATGGCTCAAAATTTTCCAAAATGTATATGAGGCAATATACATAAAACAAAACAGTATTTCAGAATCAGGGAAAATACAAATTAGAATAGAAAAGAAGGACTAGAAGAGAAAATGTAACATAGGTGTTCAGACCAGTAAGTCCTATACAAGTACTTATGTGAGCTAAAGTACAAAATTACCTGTGGGCTTCCTAGCAATCCAAAAGAAAACAGGAAAATGCTCAGTTAAAAAACAGTCCTTCAATCTCCATGAGGGAAAGATATATCAAATGCTCATGGCAAATATTTATTTTTCAGGCCATATCACTTCAGCTGTCCAAGCTTTAGTCTGCTCATCTTTGTAATGAGAAAAATATCTAGATTTCAAGATAGGCATTGAAGACTAAGTGGAATAATGCATATAAAAAAGTATTTTATCAACATGATGTGCTATGTATATGTTAAATATTTTACAAAACTTAATTTATTCAATAGAGGAGGATTTTCACGCTTTTAGATTTTCACTTAAATTACTGAACTAAATTGCTTTTACTGTAAGAGTACCTACCATCCCCAGGTACTACTCTAATAATTTACATATATTCAATTACTCCCCACAATAATAATAGGTACTATTATTATCCCCAATCAGATGAAGAAATTGGGGCACAAAAAGGGTAAATAACATTCCAAAGGTTAGTTATTCACCTAGTGGGTTGCAGTGCTAACATTGACATCCAGGAAATTTGGTCCCTGAGTCCATGCTCTTTGACCATCTTTATGCACGTATACTACTAGATATAAGTTCTTTATGCTTATAGAGCTTATGTATCTACAAAAATACCAATCTATAAAGTGAATATAAACCAAGCAATAAAGTCAATAAGTTTTAAATTAAAGTCTTAATTTTATGTGAGAGATAATACTATTTTCCTCATCACCAGCTGTAGCATGAATTACTGTCAGGTTACTACCAGGTAATGTGAGAAGACAATTCATCACTTTTTTCTTTTCATTTAAATTACTATAAACCATTTGCTCATAAAACTTGTCATGATATCATGTCTTTCACTTGTATAAAGGCATCATTTACATATTAAATCTGCTTTGGTTCTTTTCTCATTAGCTCCCTAAGTAAAATAGAATTGCCCACTGCTGACTCAATTAATCACGAAAACAAGATTAAAATCACAAGGTAGCACTTGGCTATAGGGAAGTCATTCAGATCATCCGTAAGATGCTTATATTCTTTTTAAAATTATTATTTAAATGAAAATACAAAATTTTTAAATTCTCAAAAGGAGCTCACAGACACCAGAGTCTCTAGTTTGAGAAATCCTACCACAGAGTAGTCCTAAAAAGTAGATGACCAGATGACTCCTGTGTTAATTTGATATGAATCCCTACTCTACTCTATGGTCAGAAAGGAAGCACTGGAGAACTCCTCCTACAGGAAGTCTCCAAGAACTGTCTATACTCTTTCAGGTTTCCACTTCTTTCTATCATATACCCGGGGCCTTTGGGAGTATCTCATTTTGATATAGACCACTGGGGAAAAAGAGGAAGAGTAGGTAGAGATTTGTCTACCATAAATCTGTTCTGATGGTACCAAGTGCTGTATGCTGGCCCAAGGGGCCTTAAAGTGACAGAGGGTTCTTTGAGGTTCTTTTGGCAACAGCAAACTCTCAGCATCATGTTTGGCTCAGAGTCCCAAGCCTAAATGATTGCAGCTCTCAATGAACAGTTCAGCCCCTATTCCTCATATTCCTAGAGGGAAAGCTGGTCTAGAATCAATTTTTTTAAGTCTTGTTTCCTACCTAAGTACCCTTCAAATTATAGAGAGCAAACTGAGGTTTGATGTATTAATTTTCCAAATAACTACAATGAACACAACAAACTGATTTAAAAATGTAAACAGTTTTAGGTATCTGTTAGTGAAAATTACATTTTAATTTTTTAATTTATTGTGGTTAATGAAATCCAGTGAGTTTCAAGTGTACAATTCAATGGTAAGTTATATATATATATACACACACACACACACATACACATTATATGTATGTGTGTGTGTGTGTGTGTATATATATATATATATATATATATATATATATATATATAGAGAGAGAGAGAGAGAGAGAGAGAGAGAGAGAGAGAGAGAAAGAGAGAGACTGAATATATTATAACACACACTACAGAGAGGACAAGACAGAGTTCAGCATAACAGCTTTTGGCTTAAAATTTCCACAAAATAAACAGCCAATAACATAGATCTTTTCTAGCAGTTCTGAGAGTTAAGCCTGGACTCTAACATAGAGTGACTTTAACTCACTCTCACACTGATGGAAACTTGATCTTGGCCTCATCCACATTTTACACTAACTTCTGGATAAGCAGTCTCTTTAAAAAAAAAAAAAAAAAAAACTCAATAAGGATAAATAGTACCCACCTGGCATTTCCTTTTGCTAGCAAAAATTGCTTAGAATTAAATGATGGTGAGTCAAAAATTAAGAATGGTAATATTGAGAACTTATTATATTTATAGTAAAGGTAACAAACAGTTGACTGACATCAGGGCTATGGGTTTGTTTTTTAAAAGTTTATCTAATATGACCATATTGCCTGATTTTCCAGACTACTATTTCAAGTGCAATTATTAATAGTGCCATTTTCACTCTTGCAAGTTGTTCTGGATTTAACTCCAAATTATTTGGTCACTCTATCTATGGCACCATCCATATTATTTTATGCTCCACCTCCCCCTTCTGATACTCTTCTCTCTCATCCCCCTAAGAATCCCATGTCTTCATTTTTCCCATTGGCTGTCTTTCCTTGTTTTCCAAGTGTTTCTTGCTTCAGAGTTACTCCTGTTCTCAATATTCACTGTCTTGTAACCCTATTCATTCAGCGGTGATGTTCTTGGTAAATGATTAGGAAGCAAGTAAGCAATGGATTATTTCACTTAAAGTAGTTCATATTGTGCTATCTGTGATTTTTACAAAAAAATTAGAACTAAAGAAGAAAACAGTTTTCTAATGCCTCTTGCAAACTCTCTGCCCTTTATCAAAGTAAGGTGCAATTGTGTTAATTATGTAATCATTCCGAGTTATTTTTGTGACTGCTATTATATATATACTTGTTCAGTTATGTAATAGGGATCTCTGACTTGGCAACATTTATTCTGAAAGTTTGCCAACACAAAAAGAAGTACAAGGAAAGACACTGGAAAGCGACCCAGAGAAGCAGGACTGCAAATGGTTAGTATATTCTTTATTACGCATTCCCATATTTTCCAAATGGCTGCTAATGAGTTTATATGACTTTTACCATTGGGGGAGAAATAAATGCAATAAAAGAGAATAATATGCAAGAAGAGTAAAAGTCACTGAGACTATTACTTATTTTTATCAATGAGAAAATCTGAAATCTAGATTTGACATTGGATAATAGTCTGCTAATTATAAATACATATGATATAAAATCATGTATGTATAATATATATCATGTAATGCTTCTTTCAATGGTCAAATGTTGAAGTGAATCATCACACTGGCATCTGGCTTTGCAAGAACTGCCTCTCTTTTACTAGTCACCTTTAATGGCAAAATAAATGCCCTCTGTTTCCCAGTGTGTGGTCCTGTAAGGTGTTAACCAGACAGAAATAAGCCTTGTAAAAGTACATTTCTGTATGGAGTGCTCCTTCTCTGCAACACTTGCTGTGAGCACCAAAATTCTGATGGGAGTTGTCAGTTGAAGGCGATTTTTTTTACCCAAATTTAACTTATAACAATGCCTAAAGTGTTCTTTTATTGCAGCACAATATAAAGACAAAAGAGTTCATTAAGAATTACTGACTAAATATTAAAATACAGTAAACCACCTGTGTCATTAACTTCAATCCCCACTCCCCCCACCCATTAAAGAATTATAAAAATCCTTAGCTAGATATAGCCAGGGAAGTTATTTATGATTTGATCCTACTGAACTCCTTTTGTCATTCTAGGCCTGAATTATTTGGTGACTCTCTTTTTGTTCTAATAATGATTCATGTTCCATAACAGTAGATGGTGTTTCTTATATGGAAGCTTTAATGATCTCTTACAGAAAATTCTCATCTCTTTCTATAATTGTTCCAGGTTCATACTTTAAGAGTTTTTATCAACTGTGTTTCTATTGTTGTAGCTATTCCAGTTCCTCTTTTACTTCATAAACCCATGCAATGCTGAAATTTGAAGTCATATGGTTTCTGTCAGTGAGTGATTTTTGTCATCACTACCCTGCAATATGTGTGTGTGTGTGTGTGTGTGTGTGTGTGTGTGTGTTTTGAGGTGTGGGAGGTTGTCATAGAGGGGAAGGAATTCTTAATAGCCCTGTTTTTTTTAATAGCAAAAAGAATAACTTTTATATTGATAACTAGATAAAAAATTCCTTTTTGTTGTGTTTTTACTATAATACTTCCTATATCTGCAAGAATATGTCAACCTAGGGCTCTGCTGTTTAACCATTTTTACATCCACCAGGTCCACCATAGGTCACTTACCACAGATCCTAGAATTTTGATAAGCTATATATCAAAATGAGGATTTGAGTGACAATTGAGGTCACCCAAGATTTGGGATTCATAAAATGAAGATGGCTGCTGCTGACAAAGGCATGCATATAGCTGTCAAATAAGAATAAAAAAAAATATATCGGGAGAGTGAATAGTGATGGAATATGCAGTTCTAGATCGCTGTGCCAACAACATGGTTATAGGGAAATGTATAAATATAGGAGCACCATTTTTTAATGAGAGAAATGAGTAGTTGTCTTAGTCATATATAACAAAAAAATTATTGAATACTTTTTAAAAGAAATCTATCCAGCTATTTTACAATGTCTATATTCAAATCATCAGAACCAATCATTGTAGTATATTAAAATAGCTTTATTTAATTAAAGGATAATGTATAGATTCGATACACTAATCAATGTACAGCTAGATCATTTTCACATATAGGATATATGTGTATATGTGACACATATATAATACATAAATATATACATATCTTTATATGTGTAACCATGTACAACCACAACCCAGATTAAGACAGATTTCTTTTTTTTTAATTTATTATGGTGACATTGATTAATGATATCCAATAAGTTTCAAGTGTACCATTCAACAGTAAGTCATACATATATTGCATTATGTGTTCACCGCCCAAAGTTAGATTTCATTCTGTCACCACATATTTGACTCCTTTTTACCCCATTTACCTCCTCCCCTCTCCCACTACCCTCTGGTAAACCACTCGTCTACAAGACAGTAGATTACTTGCATTTTATAAAGTCCCCTTGTCCACCCGCCCCCCTCAGGCTAGTAAAACACAGCAATTAAAAAGTAGCCCATTTAAACAGAACAAATCCTTTGAAGATTGGTCATGTTAATTGTATTAGGAATTGCATTTGTCTGTGGGAAAGAAACCCCCAAAAAACATGTTTTAAACGAATTAGCGATTTTCTCTTTTTTTCATGTTAAAAAAGGCTTAGATGGAGTGGAGGCTCCATAGAACCTAGGTTTCCTTCTTCTGTTCAGCTACCCTCAGGCACAGTATGCCTCTTTGTTGTCAAGGTAGAGTTCCAGGTGTGGTGACTACCCTTGAAGCAGGAAGAAGGGCAAAGGTGAAGAGCAGGAGGGACTGCTCACTGAGTCAGCCACCTTCAAACGCTTTCCCAGTTCTACCAAATAACTTCATCCCAAATCTCACTGATTAAAACTGTTTGGTAAACACAGTTTTGGGTGTCAAACCCAAAGTAAAATTGGATTTTATTAGTAAGAAAGAAAGAAAGGAAGGATGAATACTGGTTAGTCAGCAAGCAGTCTGGGCCACATCGAAGGTCACAAATTGCTCCCGTGAATGACCTTTCTTGAAAATGACACTTCTTGCAATGAATAAAAGCAATCTATATCATCCCACAATAGGTGATGAGTTCTGAAATTAACACTCTTATAATCTCTACTAAAGGAATAACATTAAAATATTTTGCAAAGAAAAAGTCTGATGAGGTACCGCTTTAAAATATGTTTGCTCCCCCACCCCCAAAGCAAAGCTTTTTACTGTTCTTAAGAGGAAAAATACAGGGAAAATCATAACAGGTAAAATTAAAGGGATTTCTCTGAGACCACACAAATGACTAAAGAAATTTAATAATATGGGGTACATTACTTCAGTAGGGCCCACAAATGGAAATCTGGCCATTTCCAAATCATAACTGCTCATAATCACTAGGATTATGAGTCTTGGTTTAAGCCAAAAATAATTTTTTTCACTGCCTGAATGAGACTAAAGTTTACAAATCCACAATCCCTTATACACCATTATGAATTCCTAAAATCTTTGAAAACTGAAAGCTTTTTCATAATTTGTAGTATGTGGTGACAAAAGCTGACCTGAACTGATAGGGGCTACTTTTAGTGTGATTAATCATATATTTCACTGCAAAATATTTTTGTATTTGATCATGGGGTCCTGCATCATATTACTACTTTAAAATTGTTAATTTAAAATCAGTAGAAAATTAGTAGATTTTTTGCATTTCATAAGGTCCCCATGTTCTTCTTTTCAGCTTTGATACTACACAGCAATGAAATAGTCACAGATTTTAACAGTGAAAATATTTTTAAGATTACTCACAGTGATTGTACTAAGAATTGCATTTGGCTATGAGGAAGGGACCCCATAAAATGATACTTTAAACAAATTAGTGGTTTTCTTTTTCTCTCATGTTAAAAAAAAAAAAACAAAAAAAAAACAAAAAAAAAAAACTATATGGAATGGAGGCTTCTCAGAACCTAGCTTTTGAATACCAAAAACACATCTTCCTTCACCTCACAGTTCTGAGAGGTAAAGATCTTAAAAACTGCACCACCTAAATGGTTCAAAATTAGATTTGTTTACAGATTCGTATTACCATCAAAGCTCACTCAAGGGATTACGCATCATTGATTTGGCCTATTTTTTAAATTTTTCTAAGTTTTAAAATCTAAGAACTTGAATATATTATTTCTGCCCATGTGTACACAGGGATTATGATTCACTAACAACCATTTAGAAAATTCAAAAAGAATAACTTTTTATCCAATTATATTAGTTAAATTCTAGCTTTAATAATGCTTTGCCTCATTCGTTTAATAAAAAGTGTTAACTGAGTTTTGTTCAACTGATATGACATGTAAGGTTTAATAAAAAAAAATACCAAAATCAGCACTATTATAGAGAAGCAGAAGACTGAGGCAAATAGTTGCCTGAATTCCTCCTTTTCATTTTACTAGTAATTAGGTAATTATTTCTTATTTATATTTATTTATGAACGGAGTCATAATCAATGGCTGTAACATGCAAATGAAATGTGGATTTAAAAAAATAAAATACCAAAACACTGTGATGTAGCTATATCGATTCAAAATTAGTATGGAGTTTTTTTCTCCACTTCACCACAACTTCTCTGGATCTCACCATCTCTAAAACATCCAAAATCTCAAATTCCAACATTTTACTCTCTGAATACAATTCAGTTGTTTAGATATGGAACTCCTTTCTGCAGCTTGTCACTCTGTAGGATGTTACTATTATCGCCAGGGTGATGTGAAATTGGGCATCCCGCAGCAGCATAATGGAGGAGGGAGGGGAGCTCCCTCGGTTTTTCCCCACCAACGCAGCAAAGAATTACAAGTCAACAAGATTTAGAAGTAAGATTTATTGAAAGTACATTTTAGAAGAAGACGGGCCACACTAAGGAAGGCTGCAACCCCGTGGAATTTTAGAGGTGAAAAGACAGAGTACGCTCCAAAGGAGGAGCGAGTTTCCAGCAGAGAACTGTAACACAGAAGTGGGAAGGTCTGCTTATATTTGGGCCATGATGGGAGGTCCTAGATCATCCATATGTGAGGTTATGTTGACTGACAGTTGGCTGCTATATAACATTTGCCTATTGTGCATATGCTTACCCAGAATTCAGTCTGTTATAATTAGATACATGAACTTATGGGCATAAATGTGGTATAATAATGATAGTATAATGAGGCTGAGTACTTTCTGCGCACATGTTTGTGGCTGGTTAAGACAGAGCTTTTATGGTCTTTGTGCTCTAGGAGTTGGGGTAATTTATAACCCTAAAAGGGAGGTATTTCTGGGAGGTCCTTAAGGGAGGTCTTCAAGGAAAGTTTCAATGATTACAGAGCTGTCACTCATGCCTGACTAACTACCTAACATTACTACATTTTTTTATTTCATTGGATGTCATTTTCCCTTTCTTTCAAAATGCTGCGTAGACATTGGCCTCATTTTACTTCCGAGAGTACTCCAAGCTCCATTCTGCCTCAGGGCCTTAGCACAAGTCGTAGCCTTTTCCTAGTCTGCCATTTATTGTGTATTTTTCAAGTTTCGCTCCTTCTTATCCTTCAAGTCTAGCTTCAATGTCACCTGCTTGAAAACAACTTTCCTTACTACCTTATCTATGTGTTTACCTCCTTGTTATTCTCTGAGACTGTACTCTATTTCTTTAAACCACACTTACCATAATTGGCAACTAAATATTTGTTTGCTTGCTTTTTTCTGTCTCCCCACTAGACTATCAGCTCCATGAAGGAGGTGATAAACTGTCTGCCTGCTTATTAATATATATTAATATACCAAGTACAATGACTTGCATATTCTAAGCTCTCAAGAGCTATTTGAATAAACAAGGAGAGCTATATAATATATCTTACAACGATAATTTTTCCAAAGCATCCTACTCTACTTTTTACCTTTACCAAAACAAAAGATGTTCAAATCATGTATATGATGAATAGTGTCACAAAATCTCTGAAGAAAATTCTCTCATAGTAAAGTATATAATTAGAAATACTCATATTGCAGAAAATGTAAAAAGATTATAATCTACAGATAATAAAATAGATAAAAGTAAATGTGTATATATATGTATTTACATATATATTATACTTCTATAATTATACATATGTAAATATACATATATGGATGTACATGTATTAATAGGAGTGGGAAAAAGGATGGGAGAAAAAACAACAGGGCTGAGGTGGTGGAAAAACAAAAGTATATAGTGAAAATGTCCCCTAGCAAATTTTTTCTCTTGGAAGGAAAACTGCTTAAAAATTTCTGAAAAATATTAATATACTCTCTTCATTAGATGACCTCTTAAAAATGTTTTTCTGATTTCGATCAAATAACTGTCACTGAAATTTACTCTCACTAGGTCACTATTGGTGAGAGCACAAACTTAAATGGAAATATTGATATTTTCCTTGGCACAGTTGTTCATTAAATACATCTGAATCTGAGTCTTTCATTTCTGCTTCAGTTGACGGTAGAACAAGCGCAGTAGACATAGCTCAGAAAAGGGGTCTAGGTCAGGTTCTATATAGTTGGACCTAGGACTCATGTCTGTAGGTAGGTGACTTGTCTACCGTAGTTCAGGGAGGTCTCTCTGAATACATAGTAAGCTCTACTTTCTGGTTTACCATGGACAGTCCCTATTTTATTCCAGTCATCCCATAGTTAGTAACATGCCCCTTTTCACACTCAAAACTGTCCTGGTTTAGACAATAAATTATATAGTAACCTTCCTTATAGCTCTTTAAGAATGTTGCCTGTTAAATATCAGACAAGCATAGAAATAATAGACTTTGTGTGCGTGCATGCGTGTGTGTGTGTGTGTGTGTGTGTGTGTGTGTATCTAGGGGCAAGGATCCCGAAAAATATAGGCAATTCCCCACCCCTTTCTCCATCCAATTCCTTTAAACCCTGTTTTATCCTTGGCTCATTAGAAATTTAGCTGACAAAGAATTTTATACTGAATATGTTCGATTAAAACATATATGCAGTATTTGACACATTTTGATATTTGCTGACTTTTGCGACTTTACATTTGTAATCAATCATAGAATAGCATTCGTTTAACATTATTTTTTAAGTTTCAGACTTCATTTTTCTTTAAAAGCCCAGTTGCAACCACCAAATACCTGACTCAGCTCACAGCTAGAGACAGAGCATCAAATTTCCCAGCCCACTTAATTTGAAAGCCTGCCAAGATAGGTGAAAGACCTTATAAATATGTAAAGCAGGAAGTTCAAATTACAGTCAAGTAAATCTCTAGTGATTGATGTTCTTTCTAAAACAATTAAAACAAAACAAAACAAAACAAACTAACAAAAAGCAGCATATTTCTAAGACCCCCATACCAAATGTTGCACCCGAGTTCAGACTGGACAATGTACTTTTAGTACTGTATTTATTTTGGATTTTTACCACTTCCTGGAGGCCAGGAGGAGGCACAGTGGGAGGATCCAAAAAAACTCAGTACCACAGCCATTTTGTTTGTAAGGCAGAGTGGTAGAATTGTCAGCCAGTAAAGGTTTTTGAAACGTAATTTTTAAGGAGAAAAAAAAATTGCTCATTGTTTTTATTTTAGCCACAAAATTCATTATTTTTATTTTTATTCTCTGAACAAATGCTAGTTACTATGTCTAACAAATTTTGGGTTTTTTAAGGAATTAAAGCTCCCCGAGCTAAAGGAGTCGTGAATTTGTGCAAGGATGACTGGCTTCTCTAGGTACCTTAATGATACCAAATCATAGATGTTTTGAAGGAAATAGTTTTTAAATGGCCATATTTGTATCCAAATTATATACCGACATTTGTGAAGTGATAAACAATTCGCTTAAGAAAAGCATTATATTCCCTAAAATCCCACATACAAGAAACGAGAGTGTTCCTTAAGACGTTAAAACGGCATTTTCCTGAGCTAACAAGCAGTCGTGGGTGCTATTGTTTTGCAGTGTCACTTAATAGTGAGCTTAGACTTTTGTCATTTTGATGGCTGTGCTTTTAAAAGCCCAGTGTAAAATGGCACACACACTGCATTTTTTTCCGAGCTGCAGGAGGCGGGGGGAGCGGGGGATAGTGCAGACTGTAGGGACACTGCCCTCCTAGCCAATCAGAGCACGTCTGCTTGCCATCGCAAAGTTGTTAACCCCAGAGTCTTCTGGCTGCCGCTGCCTCCTCTGCTTTTAATCTTCCGTAGATATTTCTCCGATTTTTCCCAGACGCCCACAGATCCTGGGGGAAGCCACCCCATTCAGCTACCGATCATGGAAGAAAGTATTACTTTTTATTTACCAAAAATTGTAAAAATGTTTCGAGATCCATATGCTGCCTGGAGGCTGTTGTTTCTAGGGACACAAGTATCCAGCCTATATTGTTACAATTATTTTTCAAGAACTGGCTTCTTCTTTGCCTACGCTAATGGTAAGTTTGTAATTTTAAACATTTATGTCATTAAATATTTGAATGAGCCACCAGATAAAAAGGAATTTCATTGTGTTTCTTCTTACAAAACCAATCTTTGTATTTTTCTTTAGCTTTAATCTGCACATTCCACCTAATCTTGTCTAGTTAATCTTTACCAAAAGAAAAAAAATAGTTTTTTTATTAAAGCTAAATATTCATAATATACATTATACTTTAATTACTGTGAACTACGGAGGAACTCAGCTATTTCAAGATGGATTTGTTTTGTGCCAGCAATGTTGGATATGCCAAATATGTGCATATCCTCTTTATAAAAATTATATATTACCTAATGTGTCCAGGACTAAATTGTCAGCTGGTGAACTATGGCTGTAGTTTTGAAAATTTTTTTTAAGGCCTATTGTGGTTTTCTTGATGGATCACTAGGATACAAACTACAGAAAAGCTGCCCTTGGTATAATGAAGGTGGAGATTGACATAACTGGTTTATATTAAGTTATGGCTGTTACTAAATAGTGGATCTTTTATTTGCTGATCAGATCTAAACTTGTATTCCGTGATATTAATTCTCTGATGCTCTTCATTAGATCATCTTTGCAGATCTATCTTGTATTTCTCCAAAAAGGTACATTTGGGAGACATTTTGTAATTTTTGGCATTTTTCTAATTTTTTTTTTCTTTTTGCACACGGTGGGAGATCTTTTTTGTTTTGCATTGATCTGTGTTGGTGGCGCTGTAGTGCTCCTCCACAATCTATGTCAGTTTCGCTAAAGAAAAAAGGAGGAAAAAGAAGAGGTGGGGCAAGATTTGATCTATTCTCTTATTCCTTTATTTCCTTAAAGAAAGCTTAATTTGGTCAGAGGAAATTATTTAGTTGTATGATTTAAATGCTTTCTGTGAATTGTGAACTGTGGGTGAGAGCAGACATGTCGTCACAGCCAGTCCAGGGAGCATCAGGGACAAGCATGCAGTTTGCAGTTGTGTTTTATCTGATATGATTATATCAGAATTCTTCAATGATAAAGCTGTTGGTTTACCCTCTTTCCTCAGTGACATTGTGCATTTTCCTTATATTACAATATTATACATTTTAATGTCTTTTCAGTTTAACAAAACGTTGAGTTTAGTTCACTGAACATTGTAAAAGTTGAATTTCATTTTGAACCTAGAGATTTCTTAAATTACTATTCTAAGTTTCTCCTGGGAATTTACTAGTAGTTTGACATGTAATATTGCCTACATTGTTGTTTGTTTTATTTTGAAATTATACTTCTATTGAATTGGTGTATATCCTTTAAAAAGAGCAAATATTTTTGGAATAAAATAATTTTTTAAGAATATGTATACAACTGCTTTTAACTTTTAAAATATTGCTATCACATATCTAAATTCAGGATAAATCTTTTCCATCTTTGTTCTTATTGAGTTATCTGATTAGAGAATATGGAATTTAGGCCCAAAGCCTCACAAGAACAAAAATGTATATTATGATATGACATAGGTTTTACTGGTCTCTGTGAACATTTTAGTTGTTTATAAAGATATTAAGTATATTCTTCTTTCAAAAAGAAAGTGGGAGGAATCAGTAGTTGTACCTAAAAACATATTATTTTGCCAAATAAAATAAAAACAACTGAAATAGTATCCTAGACCACCCTTCCATACGTTTGAACAGATTATTTCTTGAGAGAGTAAAAATTTCTGTGAGCTTTTAAGTTTTTTTATTCACTTTGAAATATAAAAATGCTGTTTCACTAATCATTTAAAATTCTGAAGAAAAAGAATTTGTGAAAGTGACTAGGAATAGTATTTCTGATTTTTGTGTCCCTATAATTTACCTGTTTAGGATCCTTTCCTTGAACTTCAAAAATAATTATATATTATGCCCACATTTTATTTATACTATGCTATAAAATTTGAAAATATTCACTGTGACATTTTATCTATTTGTAAAATTTAAATGCCCCCATCAAGACTAGTTATGACCTTATAGATTATTTATAGAATGAAATACTGCAGGTATATGTATATTATCTAACCCTCTGGTTATGATGGAGAGTTTAGTTCTCTAAAGTTGATCTACTGAATAAAATGTACTCACCAATATGTTTATTGCTAAAATATTCTGTAATTCAGCTGGTGATATTTTAAATTTTAATTCATGGTAACTAAAGCTGTTTATGTAATTTAGCCCCCTTTTAAAAACAAACTAATGCTATGAAGTCCATATGTAGCTATGCAATGCTCTTTGTTCTCCTACATCATTGACTATTACATCATTGATTATGAAGTAACCATTATAGTTCAATCTTCACTTTAAAATATCATCTGTGGATATTTATATTAAAGATATTCTTCCATCCATGACTCTTACATCACTATGTAAGTAAAGAGGTTTGAATTTATGAAGAAAAAAACAATTCATTATTTTATATTATTCTCCATTTTTAAATTCACCTTGTGCTTCATTTTAGCTCTTGATTCTGTGGATAGTCTTTTTTTTAACTGGCAACATTTTTGTAGGCATTTGGCTCATGAGTTTGGTGTGATTATGATTAGAACTATTATCATAAACAATGTTTTCACAAAAATCTTTATTTATGAAATATAGCATATAGAGAATTGACTTCCACAGTAACAGTTGCTAAATCATGAACAATAAAGAATTCTTTTTTTTTTAATCTTGAAACATCATTTTAGTGAACAATTACACACTTGTTTCTTTCTTAAACACAATTTAATCAAAGATCTTAGCCAGTAGCAAAATTGACTATATTAAAATATATTATTTTTTCACCCTGCCCATCCCTCTGATAGAGGGAGGGGCCAATGAGTAGCGAAATGACCAAAAAACAGGTTGTGGAAAGAAGAAATAAATGATACCAAAGGCATGGAGAATCTGTAAGTCAAATTCTAAACAATAAAAAATGAACTTGAAATTATAGAGCTTGATCATTAACAGAAATAAACTGAGAATTTTATTAAGACAATGCAGTGAGAAAACATAATTTCCTAATTTATTAATTTATGTTCATTAGTACTGCTAAAGATTGGGAAAATTTTCAGGTTAGCCAAACCTAGTAGGAAAGATGAGCTAACAAAAGGAAGAAGCATTTATAGGGACATTAAGATGAGCTAACATAAAATGCAGAAAATATTAGCCAGGATCAATCTCACATACCTTGGAATGAACTTTTTTAGAAGAAGGAAAAATAGCTAAAAATTTTCCCCTCTGAAAACCAAGTTCAGTACAGACCAGAAATTGTATATGTTTCTAATTCTACCCACTGCTCTTGCATATTTATCTCTGCCATTTTTTGACATATTATTATTTTCCACGAGACTATTTAGATTACTGTACTCAACATGGTTTTGCAAAAAAAGAGAAGGAAGAAATAATAGACAAAGTCGGTATTTGTGTTATGATTTTGTTTTTTTCTTTGAAAAGTAGTCTCAAATGGAGAATCTAAAGGGAAAGTAAAGCAAAAATAATGGTTTCTTTATGAAAAAGATTAAAGGGATGTACTTTATACTTGATTTGTTCAACATTCATTTTTATTTGGAGATTTGTTTGTTCTATATTTTCCTCCTATCAATTATGAGCTATTATGCTAAGGCACTAGGAGACAATAATAAGAAAAAGAGGCAAGGATCCCTCATGGAGTTTATAGTCCAATATGGTTCAAATTTCTAAGGATACTTTAAATCTAAGATCTTAGATGTGGGAGGTTCTCACATGGAAATAAAGGTCAAATAAGATCTCTGGAGTAAATTTTTTTTTAATTTAAATCTGTTTATATAGGATTTAACAAGTGTTCTTCTACTAAAGGACCAATATTTGGATACTAAATATACACACATTGAGGGGAAAGTAGCCCTCAGATTCTAGATATGACCCAAAAAGATGCTACAAAAATAGTTGGTTACCTAATGCAAATTCTTATTGCAAAATGAGAAATAAAACATTAACTTATTTGCTTGAGAAGAGAGATGGAGAGGATCATTCTGGTAGATTGAAATGTGTGGCACGTCCTTCTGAGGTCCATTTAATGAAAACTTTTTTCAAATTTGGTAGAAGTTCCTCTTGTATATCATTTTTAATGATGTACAGAATTAAATTTTGTCATAGAGCCACTTAATCCATACTAACTAAAATGTATTATGTCATTTAGTTTGCTTTCATACTAACATAGAATTAGTAACCAGGAGGCAAGCCAGATCTATGTTGGGTTCAATAGCTTAACAGCATTATCAAGTCCTTTAGTAGGTTTTGTTTTTTTACTTTGCAGTAATGTTAGTGATGTCTTTCCTCATAGTCACAAGATGGTTGCTGCAGCTCCAAGTATCATATCCTGATATTACAATTTCCAAAGGGAGAAGGATTTCTCTTATACATCTCTTTATAAGTGAAGAAATTCACACAGCACATTGCTTCTTATAGCTCACTGGCCAGTTTGTAGGTCATGGTCATACCTATCCAGTGACTGGCAAGGAGATTGAAATTACCATGATTGTTTTGGCTACGGAAGAGCTCTTGGAAAGGTGAACACCTGCTGAGTATCCAGTGCTCAATATGGTCAGCTCCTATTTGCTTTATATGAATTTTAACTGCTTTCTATAAACATTCTTGAGTGGTAAAACATGAATATCTATTTTCATAAAAACCAGACTGGTCACAGATGCAGCTAATTAGGAAAAAAAAAAACTAAAAACAAACATATAAGTAGAGCTTTTAGCCTCTAGGCTAAAAATGCTACTTTTATTATCTCCTTAAATCCTCACACAAATTTTGGAGATAGAACAATTATTACACCCATTTTATAGATGAGGAAACTGAGGCTTAGAGAGTTTTGGCCCAGTTATATAGTAAATAAAAAGCTGAGGTTTGGCCCAGGTTGCAAAGTAAATGAAAAAGATGGAGTTTGAACCTGGGGAGTCTGAAATCAGAGCTTGTTTACTTACCTACTCTTCTATATAGTCACATTAGATATTTGCAAATTTATGGTGTATAAATTGACATATTTTAAATGTACTGTGTGATATCACTATTTCAAAGAATCTTCTAGTGAATTATTTTATAAATCTAATAACCTTTTCATAATATGAATATATTATATATATTTATATATATATGAATGTTTATATGTTGAATTTGCTAAAGGCACGTTTGTACTGCATCTTATCTCTTCAGGAATACCTCATGAAATTCTTTTAGAAGTTGAATTTTTATAGGGAGAATAAAGATCAAAGATTAAGAAGTCTATGAGAGTTTATTGAAGTGGGTAAACTCATAATTCACAATGCTAGGTCCAAATATTGGCTTATATTTCACAATGTACAAGGTCAATTTTGTGTACAAAATGTTTCCATCTTTACCAACTTTGGGATGTATGGAAGTTTTCAACTCTGGGATATTTTGTGGGGATTCAGTGTACTCTAGGTCAGGGGTCCCCAACCGCTGAGGCACAGACTGGTACCAGTCCTTGACCTGTTAGGAACCGGGCCACACAGCAGGAGGTGAGTGGTGCGAGGACCGAGGCGGCGGGGCGGAGGGGAACAGTGAGTGAAGCTTCATCTGTATTTGCAGCCGCTCCCTAGCGCTAGCATCACTGCCTCAGCTCCACTTTAGATCATCGGGCATTAGATTCTCATAGGAGCACTGATCCCTGGTGCCAAAAAGGTTGGGGACTGCTGCTCTAGATCAGTGGGTCTCAAACTTTCTAAAACACAGATTTCTGGTCCCCGCATCTAGGGTTCCTGGTTTAGTTGGTCTGGGATGGGGCCTGAAATTGCATTTCTAGCAAGCTCCAAGATGATGCTGATGATGCTGACACTGCTGACACTGCTGGTCCAGGGACCCCTTTTTGAGACAGTTCTCTACAGAACCAGATGGTACTTGCCATGATAAATATTTTGCCTTTTCAATGTGCCAGACTTTAAGGGATATCACTTAACATTTGGAAAATATAGTAAGAAATACATATCACAACATTAAATAGTGTGGTCAGGATAGCCTCACTGGAAAGGGGAGAGTTCAGCAATGACTTGAAGGAAGACTCTTCTTATGCCTCGGCATGAATATCACACCTGAGATTTATTTGCTAACAACTCATGTATGTGTGTTATTTTTAACCTTAAAAAAAAAAAGAAAAAGAAAAAACAGCAGTCCATAACATAAATTATTTTTAAAAGCAGGTAAAAATAGAACTTAGTTTCACTCAGTAGCAAGTTACACCTAAAAAGATTTCTGTATCTGTGGCATTTTGTTGGGTTTTCTCAAGACTTTATCCCACCAACCGCTAATGCCCCGCATTCATTAACATGACATGGTTTCGATGAGACTGAGAAAGAAAGGCTGCCATGCCAATGACCTATATTTAGCTCTGAAATTCAGGCTGCTGCCCCAATCCACTGGACTCTCTTCATCCTCCAAGACAGAGGTCAGAACCTCCAGTTGAAAAACACTATAATGTGCTGACGAGCGAAGAGAACCTTTTCCAAGAGTTTAATTGCTTCACTGCTTTAAGACTTAAGAAATTGTTAGATCTGAAGGACTTTGCTCATTTTTCACTAAAGTACAAAGTCCAAGGAACAGATTGCCAACACAAACGATTACCAATCAGTAAATTCAATGTCCCTAACCTTTCCAGAAGCCAATATGAGCTTTGAGCTATCCCTTCATACCACTAGAAGCCTGGTTAGAGAAGCTAGTATGAAGTACCCTGAGGCAAGAGTAGTAAATTTAGGCTGATTTGGTCTAGTATCAAAAGGAGTCACTCAGCAGCTATTTAATGATAGACTCGGATCATTTAAAACGGCCTAAAACTGCCAGAACTGTGTTGTCCAATACAGTAGTCACTAGCCACATGTAGCTATGTAAACTTAAATTTAAATTTGAATTAATTAAAATTAATAATTCAGTAGCTACTCCTGGCTAATGACTACCATACTAGACAACAAATTTATAGAACATTTTTGTCTTAGTATGATATAACAGAATAATATAGACTGGGTAGCTTATAAACAACAGAAATTTATTTCTCACAGTTATGGAGGCTGGAAAGTCCAAGATCAAGGAGCCAGTGGATTCGGTATCTGGTGAAAGTCCATTTCCTGGTTCATAAATGGCCATTTTCTCAATGTGTCCTCACATGGGGAAAGGGGAGAGAAAGCTCTCTGGGTGTCTTTTATAAGGGCACTGATCCCATTCATGAGGGTTCCACCTTCAGGACCTAATCACCTCCCAAAGGTGACACCTCTGAATATCATTACATTTGGGGTTAAGATTTCAATATATGAATTCAGGGGAGGGACATAAACATTTAATCCATAGTAATTTCATGATTGCAGAAAGTTCTACTGGACAGCACTGATCCTGCAGACCACAGTAGGCTCACACTGCTGCACCAGTGGTTCTCAACTCTGCCTAAACTTAAAATCACCCAGAAACAAAATGGCTGCACCCCATCCCAGGGATTCTAGTTGGTCTGGAATGGGATCTGGGCATAAATATTTTCCAAAACCTGTCCATGAGATTCTAAGACGCAGCTGAGGTTAAGAATTGCTAAGTTACACTGTTAAAGTAAGACATGAAGCCTAAAATTTGAGAGATCAGTAGATTAAAATTGCTACTTCTCATCTCAATCTTTCAAAAGCTACAATCCACTTCCTAGGATGCAAGGAAGGTTTCGAACTAAAATAAAGATAACTGAGCTGACCAATCAAGTTCTATGTGATGAAACATTAAGTTAGCTACTCAGTGAACCCCGGCTTTAGTTGGTAGAGGCCAGCCTAATAGCTGCTCTTAAGTTATGTTACATTATGTCCTCAAGAGTGAGTCTTGTATATTGACAGACTATTCTAAAGTTAACTTGAGTTTTTTTAAATTAATATGAAATTTAGTAAAGTTACATATCCAAAAGCAGTTCTTATGTTTTTAAATTTAGTTTACAAGTTTTATCATATTTACAAATCATGCAATTTTAGAAAAGATAGTTCTTTAAAGTTTGGTCTCATCTGTAACACTATTAAACACTTTCCAACTTTTTATACTGCATTTACAAATTTACTATATACAATTGCCTCCTTTGTTGCTTAGGGAACATTGTCAAGAAGTTAAGAAATGCATACATATCTAATAAATTTAACTTCTAAATACAGTGATTTTTAAGTTCTCTCTAATGTTTCAACATTACATATAACTTAGGAATCCTACTCAAAAGTCTAATAGGCTCATCTTGTACAGCATTAGGCCAAATGTTCTTAAAGAGAACAATTACCTGCACTAAAAAATATTTCTGAAGTTAATAGATGCATATCTATGAGGATAACAGTTATATATATCCTACCAAACAATCTCAAGTGTTGCCTCTCCAAGTGAATTTTTTTTTCGGTCTGCCTTCTCAGTTTATTGAGATTTCTTGATGAGCAGAGGTTTTGGTTGGAACATAACTAGACCTTTGTCTGAGATATTGATGTGGCATGCTGAGCCTTATTTATATTCACTGTATCAAAAAAAAAAGAGAGAGAGAGAGAGAGGGAGAGAGGGAGGAAGGGTAGGGGGAGGGAGAGGGGGATGGAATGGCATTCTCAAAGCTTACTTGCCTAAAATATTGAGTAATATCTTTCCTTTTTTCAAGCCAGTTTAGAATCTGGTCCCCACACAAGTGGCTACATCAATTGACAAATATTTGGAATTTTTATTTCTTAATGCTCTAGAATATATTACTGTCCTTTATATCTAAATCTAGAGACCTCTGAACTTGGCAGAATCCTACATTCTTTCATATTCTGTCTTGTAGAACAATCAACTTTTTTATTTTAGAACAATCAACTCTTGCAGATATTAACAGATACTCAGTTAACACAGAATCTCTCTTATGGCTTTGTCTTACTGTGTGGTCACAATTTCCAACTTTATTCTATGGACAAGTTTTTTTTAACTTACAGAATAGCTGACTAGAAGCCTCTCCATACACATTTTATTGAAGTCAGCATGTGAATACTTTAAGTACACAACTTTGACAGACCTGTTTGAGTTCCTAGCCCTGCCCTTTACTACATGTACAATCTGGGGCCAATTACTTATCTGTCCAGACACTCAGTTTCCTCTTACATAAAACAAGGTAATTTAACCTACCTCATTTAGCTGGTGTGAGACCATAATGAGTTAGTGCATTTAAAGCACCTAGAATAATGCCTGATATATCATAAGCACTCAGAATAAGCTTTAAGTTCAGGTTGCATAGAGACCCCTGATATCAGGGATCAAAATAGGACATGCACATTATGATAGGAATTTTAAAAAATTACCCCATTCATGTGTATGGATATTGCAATATTAGAGAGACTCTCGTTGTCCTCTCCAGGTACTCTATTGAAAGTTAACAAGTCAAATAGCTTTTCCAAGAAGTAAGATGTCTTTGTTATCTGCTCTTCATTTATTAAATAAATCTTCATTGAGCTTCTACTACATTAAAAAAACAACAACAACATTGTGCTGAGCCTTAAAGGATTAAAAAGAGAACAGAAGAAGAGAAGCACTTGGGAATTGGGATAAACTTCGAAGGTGATTTTTACCATAGAACTGAAAGATAGGAAGGCTTTCAACATGTAGAAATTGAGAGAAGACATTCCAGGTAAAGAAAGCAGCGTGAGCATAAGTGAGGAGGAGAGAAAACACATGGCATTTGGGAATAGCGAGTAGAAGTCCAGTGTGGGTAAAAAGTAAGCTATAACATGCGGTTTCAGAGCCTGAGAGAGACCCATGACAGTATCTTGGAACCAGCACAGGCAGGATCTGGAATCCCAAGTTAGGGACTATCTGGATGCCAGTCATTGGTCACAGAATACAAACCTAGACACTTGTAACTTGGCCAGAAAATGCTGATGGGATACATAGGAGGAAACTACCTCTTTTTTACAGCAATCTGCTTACCCATTAGCCTGGTAGAGGAAAACTCCAATGGTCTGAATCTCTGGCTAGGTAAGTTTTGAAGGGGAGAGTAAAAAGAAGCAGAAGGGATTGAAAGTTTGGGACAATTTTTAGTAAATGTGAATACTGGGCAGCAGGGGGCAGCATGAGAGCACCTAAAAGTTGAAAAATGCATAAAGGATTTGCTTCAGTAATATTTCTTGACAATTATGAGTTTATAAGGCTACTTATATTATTAAGAACTTAGGATTCTTTTTCTCAAAAATGGATAGAAATTAAAAGAGAAAAGAAGAGAAATAACAGGCTGGCTAATGGCAGAATGACGTTGCTGTTTGAGAGCATAGAAATAAAGTTGTCTATGTATTCCTTTTAAATAAGTAGGAACTTAGAGTTCTTATAAATTCAAAAATGTATGAATTTCAATTGGAAAACACACCTTTATATGGCTCCTTAATATTGTGCATTTTTTAAAGTATGCTCATTCAGCTATACTATGTTAAAGGAATCACTAGAAAAAGTGGGAAAACCCTTGAAAATAAAGCATTAGTTAAATAATGAATAAAAATTTTAATATATATTTATTTTACATACCAAATATATGGAATTTTAAATTTTGGGGTTTTTTTTAAGTCTATGAAGTCTTTAGACTTAAATGAAATTTGTTTCTTTATATCTAAAATTCAAGACTGTCTACACTAAATTCCATTATATTTTTTTCTGGTCAAATTCACCTCTTATTAATCTTTTTAAAAGTTTGGATGGTAACTTATGAACAGAAAATTGGAAGTTTCCATGTAGATCTTCTTTTTTAGCTCTGGAATTCACCATTGTGAACTCTATATTACACTCACCAGAAATTCTCTCTCTCTCTCTCTCTCTCTCTCTCAAGTGTGTGAAGACAATGATATACTGCTTCATACACTGCACACTTAAGGAGAAACTTTCCCTCTCATTGTCCCTTCCTGAGTCTTTCAATGTCCATCATAAATGTTTAGGAAGCTCTGATCTTTGTGTAGGTTATCTTTCATGTGCTGGTTTTCATTCTCTCATTTCACCTTATTGTTTATGCTTCTTTCCATATATTAACAATACTTTATAGTAGTCACTTTAAATGATGACATAAATTGATAGCTGACTATTCCATGATTGTTAAATATGGATTTGCAACTTCATTAAGAAAAATCTGTAATGATGAGTAAACTTTTGATTTAAGATTGTTTACCTGAAAATAGTTCTTAAATATCATGAAAAGAAGTGAAAATAAACTATTTTGTAAAGATATCAAATTATTTAAAATATTACCTTTCAAACTAGGATTACCAGGATATCTACACAGGACATACCCTGTTTGTTTTTACAGAAACTAAGTTCACTAAGGGCAATAACATCTTTTTCTTTTGTATCTTCCATGATTTATAATACAATGTTTACACAGAGGTGGGGCCCAATAAATGAAACGTTAGGAAAACTTATTAAAGTATATGAAACATAATCTAGTTTTTTGCTGTAATATTTAAATGTATTCTTCATACTTTCATCATACTTTTCAAATTGTTAAACTGGTTAAATTGTTACTATCATCATTGTTGTTACTGTTTGGTATTTTACTCAGTGCCTGGACAATATCACTGTGTTAATTATTTTCTTAACTTATTACATAGAAATTTCCTGTGTTCTTCCAGTAGAATATCACATTAATTGCAGATCTTTTATTACTAGACTTCACTATTTTGACCACACTTATGACAAATATAGTCAGGAAATACCTAAAGGCATAGTTTCTATAGAAATCGTGTATCTCAAATCTAATTATCTTTTCTTAACTTTTTGCATTTAAGGAATCTCATGTATCCCTATTTTTTTCTAACAACTATAGAAAAGGGGAAATAGTCACAAAATTTGAGAGTTGGAAGAGTTGGGAGGGATCATCAAGTCTTAGTCTTTCTTTTCAAAGTTGAGACTGAGACCCAGGGAGATTAAGATCAAGATCATACAGCTAGTTGGTGGCAGAACCAAGACTGGAACCTACATCTTTTAAAATAAAATGTTCAAAATAGCCTTAACTATACACACCCTCCCACCCCCTACCCTGCCCCGGCCCATGAGGGAATCAATACCATTATAAAATTAGACCCTTTTCTCTATACTTAAAATTGTTTTGCTTTTTATTCCCATCGAGAATTAATAAAAGATAATTTAAGAAATACAATTATATAGAATATAGTTCAAAATTAATCCTGGAGAATGATTATTTTTCAAGTAGACCATGAAAGTTTTGTTATTTAAAAAAGCACAGATTATGGAACAACCCAAGAAAATGAATGCAAACAGAGTTTTGATAAGATGGAAGAAGGGCGACTAGATGCTGGAGAGACACAAAACAGCATCTCCTATAAGCCTAATATTAAAAAGTGTATGTGTACATATGTGTAAACACAAGCATTTTTGTGCATGGAAGAAAAGATGGGATTTGAAAAATTATTCAGAAAAGAACACTTTTTGATTCAGATAGCATTTCTTTCTTTTTAAGGTTTGGATTTTGAGTGCTTTGTTCTAGAGAAAGAAAGACTGAACAGCTAGTGCAAAACCTGTTTAACATTTATGTTAAAATGAAGGCAATGAGAACCTGGTTCAGCCTACTTGGGGGCAACCGTCTTTCCACCCTACAGTGGAAACTATTCTTTAATAGTCCTTTTAAAAAATACTCAGCAATGAGAGTCCAGTCAAATGGCAGGATAGGTAAACATTGTGTTTGCCTCCTCCCATGACCACATTAAAATTACAACTAAATTACAGAACAGTCAACCTAGAGAACTATCTGAAGACTAGCTGAATAGAAGTCCTATAATGAAGACTATAAAGAAGAAGCCACATCAAGACTGGTAGAAGGGGAAAAGGCACAAAACAAGCTGGCCCCACACCCAGGTGTGGCAGTTAAGAACTTGGAGAGAGATCTCGGCTGCAGAGGTCTCCTCAGAGGAGTGAGAAGTCCCAGATGCACACAGGCCTCCCCACCAGAGCACCAGTGCCAAGAAAAGGTGCCTTCACAACATCTGGCTGTGAAAAACAGAGAGGATTCTGACTGTCCAGGTGAGAAGGAAGCCTGCTGGAAACTAAGACATCCTCTTAAAGGGCCCACACTCAGCCTCTCTTATTACCAGCCGCTCACCCTGGACTCTGGCAGATGGACAGATGGCAGCTCAGGAGGTGCCAGAGACATACAGGGAGAGGCTGAGTTGTGTGGCTTCAGGGTGAAAGCTGAAGGGACAGTCCCTGTGTTGAGCCCTCCTCCCATGTAGTCTGCAAAATGGCACCATCTTTCCTGTGTTGAGCCCTCCCCACCACATGGTGAAATCTGAATTTGCATTGGCCTGGTGAATCTACTCGCTCCACCTTGGTGATTCCTAGGGACCCCACCCCATCTAACTTGTACACTGCAGGAGGCACTATCAGCAGCAAGCAGGCAGCCACCCCTGCCTGCACACTGCAAAAGGCTCTTTCAGCAGTAAACAGCACACCTTGGGCTCACGTGCCACGGCAGGCATTTTTGACAGCAGGCAGCCAGCCCCAGCCAGCTCTGTAGTCTTTCGCAGGGGTCTATGGGCCCCAGGCAGGCAGCAGCTGGCCTCGGTATGTTCTGAGCCTTTTGCTGAGTGGCCCCAGGCTCAGCACTGGCACCAAACCTGAATGTGTATTAACCTGGTGAACACCACTTGGCCCACCCAGGTGACTCCCTGAGACCCTGCCTCACCCAACTTGTGTACAACCCAAGTGGCTGAGCTTTATGGATAGCCAGAAGGTGGCAGCAGGGCATAGGATGCCTGGGCCTTTTGCTGAGCTACCTCAGGACCAGTACAGGTGACATTCAGCCTCGATTTTCGCATGGCCTCTCCTATGCACCACCAGGTCCAGCACAGACAGTGAACAACTGAGGACTGCTTTCTAGCTACTACCAGGTAGCCTGAGGCTGGTCACAAGCAGCAGCTGACCTTGGCCTGCTTCTCCCAAGAAGTTCTAGAACCGACATACCCAGAGGCCAGCTTCAGGCCACAACAGAGCACCACCTGATTAGTCCCCACAAGTGGCACATATCAGGCACCAGAGCCCACTGGGGCAAACCCTGCTTGCTCCATGGAGTAAGCCCCTGAACAGCAGCTCATATGCTGTGGGAATGGCTGATTCTCACAGCCAGTCAGCCAGAGGGTCAGTCCCACTCACTGATATGCCAACAGCAATCAAGGCTCAGCTACAACAGGAGGGTACACAAAACCCCACAACAGACCTGGAGCACCCGGCTCAGGTGATCAGGGAGACTGCACCACTGGGCCCTACAGGGCACCTGCTCCATAAGGCCACCCAGCCACGACTGGGAGACATAGCAATTTACATAACATATAAAAGTACAGAGAGGCAGCCAAAATGAGAAAACAAAGAAACATCCCAAATGAAAGAACAGGACAAAACTCCAGAAAGAGAAATAAAAGAAATGGAGGCAAGCAACATACCAGATACAGAGACAGAATTCAAAACTCTGGTCATAAGGATGCTCAAGAAACTTAGAACTTCAACAAAGAGATAGTAAGCATTAAAAAAAAAAAAAAAAAAAAAAAAGATGTAGAAACCATAAAAAAGAACCAGTCAGAATTGGAGAATACAATAACTGAAATGAAGAATACACTAAAAAGAATCAACAGCAGATTAGATGAAAAAGAGGATTTAATCAGTGATTTGGAAGACAAGGTAGCAAAAAAACACCCAATTGGAACAGCAAAAAGAAAAAAGATTTTTAAAAAATGAGAATGGTTTAAGAGACTTCTGGGACAATATCGAGTATAACAGTGTTCACATCTAGAGGTACCAGAAGAAGGGAGAGCCAGGGTTTGAGGCATATTTGAAGAAATAATAACAGAAAACTTCCCCAACATAGCAAAGGAGATAGTCATACAAATCTAGGAAGCACCGAGTTCCAAACAACATGCACCTAAAGAGGCCCACACCAAGATACATCATAAGTAAAATGCCCAAGTTTAAAGACAGAGAATCCTAAAAGCAGGAAAAGAAAGCCAGCTAGTTACTTAAAAGTGAGCTACCATAAGACTGTCAGGTGACTTCTCAACAGAAACTGGAGGACAGAGTGATTGGCACAAAATATTCAAAGTAATGGAAAGTAAGAACCCACAACCAAGACTGCTCTACCCAGCAAGGCTGTCATTTAAATTCAAGGTGAAATACAGAGTGTCTCAGACAAGAAAAAGCTAAAGGAGTTCACGACCATCAAATCAGTTTTCCAACAAATGTTAAAGGGACGTTTTTAAGGAAGAAGGGGAGGAAGAACATAAGTAATAAGAAGGCAATAACTATGTACCTATCAATAATCACTTTAAGCGTACATGGATTAAATGCCCTAATCAAAAGACATAGGGTAGCTTAATGGATAAGAAAACAAGACCCATACATATGTCGTCTATAAGAGATCCACTTCAAATCAAAAGATACACACAGACTGAAAGTAAAGAGGTGGAAGAAGATATTTCATGCAAAGAAAACAATAAAAAAAGGCCAGGGTAGCAATACTTACTTCAGACAAAATAGACTAAAACAGCGACTATAATAGACAAAGAAGGGCATTACATAATGAAAAAAGCAGCAATACATCAAGAGGACATAACCCTAGTAAACATATATGCACCCAACATAGGAGCACCTACATATATAAAGCAATTATTGACTGACATAAAGGGAGAAATTGACAATACTACAGTCATAGTAGGGAACTTTAACATCCCATTGACATCAATGGACAGATCACCATACAGAAAATAAACAAGGAGACAGCAGCCTTAAATGACACATTAGACCAAGTGGATACAATTGATATTTTTAGAGCATCTTACACCAAATCAGTAGAATATACATTCTTTTCAAATGCATATGGAACATTTTCCAAGACAGACCACATGTTAGGCCACAAAACAAGTCTCAATAAATTTAGGAAGACCAAAATCATATTAAGCATCTTCTCTGAACACACTGGTATGAAACTTGAAATCAATCACAAGAACAAAATGAAAAAAAACACATGAACACATGAAGGCTAAACAGCATGCTGCTAAACAGTGAAGGGTTAACAGTGAGATCAAGGGATAAATCAAAAGATAACTTGAGACAAATGAAAATGAAAGCACAATGACCCAAAATCTATGGGATACAAGAAAAGCAGTCCTAAGCAGGAAATTCATAGTGATACAAGCCTATCTCAAGAAACAAGAAAATCTCAAGTAAAGAATCTAACCTTACACCTGAAGGAACTAGAAAAAGAACAGCAAACAAAGCTCAAAGTGAGGGGAGAAAAAGAAATAATAGAGAACAGAGTTGGGAAAAAGTCTTTAAAAAATATACAAAAGATCAATGAAACTACAAGCGGATTCTTTGAAATGATAAACAAAATTGATAAATCTTTAACTAGACTCATCAAGGGGAAAAAAAGGACTCAAATAAATAAAATCAGAAATGAAAGAGAAGTGACAACTGACACCACAGAAATACAAAGGATTATAAGAAAATAATATGAACAATTAAATCCCAACAAATTGGACAATCTGGAAGTAATGGCTACATTCCTAGAAACATACTATCTTCCAAGACTGAATCCAGAAAAAAAACTGGAAATCTGAACAGACTAACTCCTAACAGTGAAATCAAAAAACTGCCAACAAACAAAAGTGCTGGACTGGATGGCTTCACAAGTGAATTTTACCAAACATTCATAGAATTAACACTAATCCTTCTCAAACTATTCAAAAAACTCACTCAATAGGAGGAAAAGTTTCCAAACTTAACTATGAGGCCACCATTACCCTGATTCCAAAACTATACAGAAACACTGCACCAAAAAAAAAAATATATATATATAGGCCAATATCCCTGATGAACACAGATGCAAAAATCCTCAACAAAATATTAGCAAACTAAATTCAACAAGACATTAAAAAGATCATAAACTATGATCAAGTGGGATTTATTCCTGTGATGCAAGGTTGGTCAATATCTGCAAATCAATTAATGTGATACACTACATAAAAAAAATGAAAGATAAAAGTTATACGATCATATCAATAGATGCAGAAAAAGCATTTGACAAAATCTGACATCCATGTATGATAAAAAACAAAACAAACAAACAAAAAACCTCTTAGCACAGTGGGAATAGAGGGAACTTACCTAAGCAATAATAAAGGCCACATATGACAACCCCTAGCTAACATACTCAACGGTGAAAAGCTAAAAGCATTTTCTTTAAGATTAGGAACAAGACAAGGATGTCCACTTTCACCACTTTTATTCAACATTATATTGGAAGTCCTAGCCACAGCAATCAGGCGCGCACACACACACATACACACACACACACACACACACACACACACACACACACACACAAAGGCATCCAAATTGGAAAAGAAGTAAAACTGTCATTATTTGCAGATGACATGATGCTATAAAGAGAGAACCCTAAAGATTCCACCCAAAAACTACTAGAATAGGTTAATGAATTCAGTAAAGTAGCAGGGCATAAATTAATATTCAGAAATTGGTTGCGTTCTCATACACCAAAAATGAACTATCAGAAAGAGAAATTAAGAAAACCCCATTGACAATTGTATATAGTAAAAAAAAAAAAAAACCTAGGAACAAATCTAACCACAGAGATAAAAGATCTGTACTCAGAAAATTATAAGGCATTGAAGAAAGAAAATGAAGATACAAATAAATGGAAGTGTATACTGTGCTCATGGGTAGGAAGAATTAACATCGTTAAAATGACCACACTGCTCAAAGCAATCTATAGATTCAATGCAATCCCTATCAAAATACCAATGGCATTTTCCACAGAACTAAACAATTCTAAAATTTATATGGAACCACAAAAGACCCCAAATAGCCTAAGCAATCTTGAGAAGAACAAAGTTGGTGGTATCATGGTATACTACAAAGCTATAGTAATCAAGACATGATACTGACATAAAAACAGACACATGAGTCAATAGAACAGAATAGAGAGCCCAGAAATAAACCCACGCTTAATATGGTCAATTAATCTAAGACAAAGGAGGCAAGACTATACAATAGGGTAAAGACAGTATATTCAATAAATGGTGTTGGGGAAAACTGGACAAATACATGTAAAAAATGAAACTAGATCACCTTCTTACACCATATACAAAAATAAACTCAAAGTGAATCAAACACTTAAATGTTAAACCCAAAGCCATATAATTCCTAGAAGAAAACACAGGCAGTAAACTCTCTGAAATTGCTCTTAGTAACATTTTCTTGTGATATATCTCCTTGTGCAAAGGAAACAAGAATAATGGAACTACATCAAACTAAAAAGATTTTGCACAGCAAAGGAAACTATCAACAAAATGAAAACACAATGTATGGAAAGGAAGAAGATATTCACCAGTGATAAATCTAAAAAGGGGTTAGTATCCAAAATTTATAAAAAACTTATGCAACTCACCACCAAAAAAACAAACAAACAAACAGACAAAACAGCCAATTAAAAGATGGGCAGAGGACCTGAATAGACATTTCTCCAAAGAGGACGTACAGATGGTCAATGGCCATATACAAAGATACTCAACATCACTAATCATCAGAGAAATGCAAATTAAAACCACAATGAGATATCACCTCACACTTGTCAGAATGGCTATCATCAATAATTATTATCAACAAACAGCAAGTGTTGGTGAGGATGTGGAGTAAAGGGAGCCGTCTTACACTTTTGGTGGGATTGCAAATTGGTGCAGCCACTATGGAAAACAATGTGGAGTTTCCTCAAAAATTAAAAATAGAACTACCATATCTAACTCTGGGTGGTGAACACACAATGCAATATATATACAACTTTCTGTTGAATGATAGACTTGAAACATTTGATTTTGTTAATCAACATAACCCCAATAATTTTTAATTAAAATAAAAAAGAACTACCATGTGACCCAGCAATTCTACTTCTGGGTATTTATCCAAAGAAATCTGAAACACTAATTCAAAAAGATATATGCACTCTTGTGTTCATTGCAGTGTTATTTACAATAGCTAAGGTATGGAAGCAGCCTAAGTGTCCATCAATAGATGACTAGATAAAGAAGTGGTACATATATATATGGTGGAATATTACCCAGCCATTAAAAAAAATGAAATCTTACAACTTGCAATAACTTGGACGGACCTAGAAGGTACATTTGGGATGACATGGATATATCTGGAAGGTATTATGCTAAGTGAAATAAGTCAGACAGAGAAAGATAAACACCGTATGATCTCATTTATATGTGGACTCTAAAGAACAAAACAAACAAAACAGAAACATTCATAAATACACAGAACAAACTGATGGTTGCCATATGAAAGGGAGGTTGCAGGGCTTGGTGAGAAAGGTGAAAGGATTAAAAAGTACAAATTGGTAGTCACAAAATAGTCACAGAGTTGTAAAATATAGCATAGAGAATATAGTCAGTTATATTGTAATAACTGTAGTGCCACGTGGTACTAGACTAACTCGAGGGATCACTTCATAAATTATATAAATGTCTAACCATTATGCTATACACCTGAAACTAAAATGTAAAACAGTATTTAATGTCATCTGTAATTGAAAAAGAAAAATAAAGAAAAAGACTCAGCTTTTTTTGTGAAATAATATCTAATACTTGTTGAATTCTTACTATAATGACAGGTAATGAAGCTATCTGGTAAGATTTCGTGGGGATTAAATCAAAATGCATGTAAAATGCCCAGTCTAAAGATCTCAGTAAATTTGGTTATGTAGATTATTTATGTATTCCAGACAGTACTTGGAGATATGCATTATCTCAATGTTATCAGGGAGGAAGATGAAGCTCCAAGAAGTTAACATTTTCCTTAAGTTTACAGAGCTAGGAAAGAGCAGAGTTGAGATTCATACCCAAATCACGTCTGGCTCTGGAGCTAGAACTTTTAGCTACTATATCACATCTTTTACAATCTGTTTGCTTAAAGTTCCTTCCTATCACCTACTAGAAACATTGAATACTGCTTTTAAAATGGGGGAAAATAGTGAGTAGAGAAATTTCAGAAAAAAAAATTTATTGATTTTTCTGTTCTAAATAGGGTGATAAGAATTTTGAGAAAGTTATATTAAAATTATAAAGTTTTATAATTGTAAAAATATAGTGCAGGTACATTCCTTATCTCTAAATAATTTAAACTTATCATAGGCTTCCTAAACTTTTATTTTGTGCTACACATTCTCTATCGACTAATTCAGAAAATGTATATAGCAAGATAAAAGAGGTGAAAAATAAATAAAATGGGTGAATTTTGATGTTGTCTTAAAGATTTCCTATTTAAGGAAATGTCCAAACGACCCTAGTCTAGGAATCAAATCTTCCGTGACCAACTGTATGCTTTGAACAGGACACAGATTTTCTGTTCCAATGGGATGTTTTGGGGAATGTATTTGTATGTCCTTCCTAACTACTATGGTGAAATTGAAATAAAATAATGTATTCTTGCATTTGTATAGCACTTAAAAATTATCAAAGATTTTTCACTGTATTATCTCATTTGTATTATCTCGTTTGTTTTCCACAATGGCCTAAGAGGGACAACAAGTATTCTTTAGACCAAGCATATGAGATACTCAAGGCTCAGAAATTAAATAATTTCTAGAGTCATGCTGCTGGTAATGATAGATACTAGATTAGAATCCAGATCTTCACACATGGAAGCCAGTATTCCTTCCCATCCATAATGCTGTGTCTCAGTGCACTAATATTGCTACTTTGAATATAAAATGTTACTTTTCATTTGACTGTTTTTACACAAAGCACTCACCCTGAGAGAAACAGCAGCAACCTGTGCAGCTGGGACCAGATTTGGAGATTGAGCAGTCACTGGGCAACCATCTGATTAATCATTCGGTAATGGGAGGAGAGGGGAGTGCAGCAGATTTACACATAGGAAGAATACAAAACTGCCAAATAGAAACACAGTAAAAACGTTCCAAAAGATGAGATGAATATGATATTTTACATAAATTAGTTCTATATATCTTGTCAATCTTTGGTTTAATTTTGTTTTCTCGGCTATGAGTTTCAAAGCCTTTGTAATCAATGCTATGTTTTATACTGTACATAATAATATATCTCAGAAAAGTAAAATAATTTAGTCAATAGAATGGAATAAAAATAGCTCATGTTTGTTGAGCTTCATTTTCATGTCAGATCAATGCTAAACTCTGCATTAATGATTCCATTGAATCCATATAACAACCTAGGTGATAGATTCTATTATGATTCCTATTGTACAGATGAAGAAACTGTAATTCCAAGAGCTTAACTTAAAGACCTCTGAACCAAAGTTCAACATATTTTTAGTTAGAGACACTTTTGGAAAGAAATATTGCTAAACATTTTAGTTAATTTTGTATTAAATACCAAATACATTGCCAAAGTATAGCAATCTGCTCATTTCTAGTGCCTGTTAGAATTCTATCCAGTTTTATATCCAAATGTCTTATTTTGCACTGTTTTTAACAGGATGAAAATCTTAAGAAATGGTAATATAGTAATTTACATTTTTAAGATACTTTACCTTTTGAAAATTCATGTCAGACCTTTAAAGCAATTAAATGGATAACTTGTTCAGAAAAATTTCTATTTCCTTGAATTGCCTAGATTAGAATTTCACAAAGTGTGCTTTTATAGAACTAATGGTAATAGCTGATAGTACATGGTAAGGGGTTGCATGGTATATAAATCTGGAAAATGCCATGCTGAGTGTCAGTAAATAGATTTCTTATTTCAGGACTTGTCTAAGCCTACACATTGTGACTCGATAAATGTTTTACAGAGAAAACTATAACAGTATTTTCCTGGCTTATTGGCTTTTTATGTAACTCATTTCAGAATATAACCTCTAGATTAGTGTTTCATGGAACATACTTTTAAAAAATGCTAAGCTCGTATCTGGGAAGAAATATTGAAATTTAAGACAAGTTTCTGCCATCAGCTCAAATTGACAGTAAAATTGCCAACCTTCGTTTGTGTAGACTTGGCTCTATTATTATTCAAAGAATAGCAGACGTATGTTCTGTGCCTTAAATCATGAAAATTTAAAATCGCTTTTCATTTCAAATGTTCTATGAAGATTATTTGTGTTGTTTATAATAAAGAAAAGTCTCAATGTGTTCTAAATGCCCCTTAAGAGAGTGAAGCTTAAGTAAATTGTGGTATATACATAGGATAAGTATCTCCATCAAAAAATCATCTTATAAGGATATTTAATGAGGTGGGGACATTCTCAAACGATGTTAAGTAAAAAGTGAGGACCACAAAACAATATGCAGTATTATTTCAATATTATAAAAGCAAATGAAAAACAAACAAATATATGTGCTACCAAGGGGTACTTGTGTTGTTTGGCTTATGGGAAACTTGATGCAAAAGAAGTCTTAAGGTCTGGATGTGGCCTATACCCTTGTCAGTAACTCGCTTAAATAAGTCAATTTGGTCTTTTCTCACCAGTTTCTGCAACTTTAAAGATGGAAGATAGGTTTTACTTATTCCTGCCAATAGGATTTTGTGAAAACTTGTGAAATAATAAAATGTGTTTTCTCCTGATAAACTAATGCATGAGGTGCAGATGATGTTAGCTATTCTGTGTCACTCACTGGCTGTGTCCCAAAGCTAAGCTGATTTTGATCCTCAAGGTGCTCTGACTCCTGTGAGCAAGTACATACACAAATATCACAGGAGGACGCTGGGAAATCACTTCAAAACTTTGCACGGCTTTGTTTGCCTGGTAAATGATTAATTAACATGTTTGGGGCACCACTCAGCCTGTGAATTACTTCTCAACCGTGCATTTTCCACCCATAGCATCCTACAGAGATTGTAATTGATGTGATCTCCAGTAATCTCATTCTTTTTGATCCTTCTCATTGATCACCTCTGAAATACTGACCCCACCTGGCTTCTCTCCGTGCTTCTCCCAGCCTTTCCTCTGCTCTCACCCTGGCTCTTCTTTCCCTGTTGTCTCCTACAGATTGGTGTTCCCTGGGGCTCCATTGCCCACACCCTCCTCCTCTCACTCCATGAATCATTCTTCACACCTATAATCTCACTCCTCCGGTTTGAAATTATTCGCTTTCCCTTCCCTACCCTGAAAGAGAGGAAGGACTGAATTCTGAGTGTTTATCTAAGCAACTGGCACAATGTTACCGAAAATATCATAAAGAAAAATATAGTAAAACTTTATTTCACTAATATTAACATATTAGATAATAAAAAAGATAATCCTGTGCCCCAAATTTCAGAAGGAAAGTAGAAATAATTTTCTTCCTTGGGTCATAGAAACAATAGCTGTTCACAATAGTCTCTCTCCCTCTCTCTCTCTCTCTCTCTCTTTCTCTCTCTCTCATGCCCTCTTCCCTGTCAGTCTTTTTTTGTCCACCACCCACTAATAAATTTGACTTAAACCATTCAACATAAATTTTTACTTCATTAATAGTTTTTTCTCTCGTTTCTCTAAATTACATCTCTTTACCCCTCATGTACCATTTATACCATGCTGATTTGTTTATATTGCTTAGTAAAACTAATGCTCAAGGAGTATGTTTTATGTGCTCAAAATTGTAAGGCACCTAAAGGTTGCTACCTTTTCCACTCGCACTCCTCTCTCCAAACTCTCATTTTTATCTTCTGCCTCTTACCACCTTGGACTACCCCCGGGCTATACATAGTAGTATATCAGTGGCTGCCAATCATTGGGCTAAATAAGGTAACTAATTTAAATCCATTTTAGATAAATACTACCAAATATTTTTGAGTATGTATGGATGAATTCTTCAATTTTTCTTATTGTCTAAGATGGACCTTTATTTTTCTGGCAAATTGTTGGAAAGAAGGACATTCCTTAATACTACATTGTTATAGTTCAAGAACGAATTAATTTCTTATTTATCTCTCCCACCACTTCTCCAGCTTCATCTAGCAGTATCTTCATTAAAATGTTGCCACAGAGGTCTCATCAACTGCCTAAGAGGGTAGTCAGGGAAAGATCAGGTGACATATAGAACTGGGAATTAAAAAAGGCAAGTCCTACAAATGGTCAAACTTACCCAATCATTTCCTTCCCCCCGCAACCCTGGGGATAGGGAGTTCTAAAGTTTGGCAAAATCCTGATGTGCTCAGAATAGATTTTCTATAAATTTAGGATATTTTACATTATATAATAATATGCATTATATTTCATTATCTTTTTTTAAATCACAGTAGTGCTACAACCATTTTATGGATTTTTAAATTTTCTAATTCTTCTCGGACATGCCCAGTTTGTTTTAGTTGTGTATATTGGAGATACAGGTAAACTGAAATAACTTTGAGCCCATCCTGCTACAGTTAGGATTAATAATTTACCACTATTCTTTTAAGGTAAAGATTGACTGTTTTTGGAAATTTTCTCAACTATCTTGTTTTATATCAAACATAGTTCATAAATAATATGTATGGGATTCCATGCATGAATCTACTGTAGAGAAATTAGTAGTTCAGATATTGTTACGGTGACACTCTATTAAATATATTGTAATGCAATTGCAGTACTTTACTTTCCAACCTTTCCTAAATGAAAAGAAAAAGCATAAAGAGCTGCCAGTTTTTATTTTCCTAAATGTTATATTGGAAGAATTATTTGATGCCATCTTTTATACAGCTTATTATAAGAATAAAATGCAGAAAGTTAAGAAAAATGACAACTTCAGATGAAAATATTAATTTGGCATTTAGTACTTTTGTATAATGCTGTCGTTACATTTTAATGTTGAGATCATTGTGCATGCACACTTTTCAAAATTCATTTCACATTTTCCTAATTGAATACAAGTACAGTATCTCACTTTATTGTTAGCTCTGTGAGGCTATAGGGATCATGTCTTGTTTATCATTGTTCTCCAGCACAAACTGCTTTGCCTAGCACATAGTAAATATCCGATAAATATCTGGATTCCTGCTACCAAAACTGGTATCATGATTGTATACATATATATATATAGTCTCATCAAAGAGAAGTTAACTTCTTTGGCTCACTATCAATTTTTGCCCTCCTTCCCTCCTGCCTCAGAGGAAGAGGGTCCTAAAGTTAATCCATTTACATGATTTTTTGCTTTCGGCATACAAACATACCCACATCTCTCCCACCTTCAAAAACATCAAAACCAGCAACCTAAACATCTATCTAAGCTCTACCTCTACCTCTACACACTTCCCTCCCTCTCTCTCTCCTTCCCTGTCCTCATCCCTTCCTCTCCCTACCTTCCATCCTCTACCCCCTCCCTGTTCCCTCACCCTTCCCCTCTCTCTCTCTCTCTCTCTCTCTCTCTCTCCTCTCTCCTCCTCCCCTCCCCTCATTGCCAAGCCTCTTGAAAGAATAAGCTACATTCACCTCTCCTCACTTCTAGTTGACTTCTCACTTATAATCAGTTTTTCAGGCTCCACTATGGAATCAGACACCAAGGATTCCAATCTCAGCAATGCCTCTCATCAGCTTTGTGACGAGAGGCAAGTCTTCCAACCTCTTTAACAGGACTTACTTCATAGGGCTGTCATGAAAATTTAGTGAGATAATGCATTTAAAATGTACTTCTGAAAAAGGCGAAGGGATGAATACAAATTAGTAGTCACAAAACAGTCATGGGAATTTAGACTATAGCATAGGGTATACAGTCAATATTATTGTAATGGCTGTGTGTCCTGCCAGATGAGCGATAGAATAATCGGGGGGAATTACTTCATGGATTATATAAATGTCGAACTTCTTTAAATTAAAAAAATTTTAAGTCAGCAATATTTTTTAAATGTATTTCTCCATTGCCTGGCACATAGTAAATGTTCAATAAATGGCAGTTGTTATTTTTACTGATTGAAAGTATAATAGGAGTTCAGAAATGAAAAACATTCGTATAGGCTTAAGGATTATTTTGAATTCACCTAACCCTCACTTATTCTTCAGATTAGGAAAGTAGGACTCAGGTTACACGTTCAAAGAAAGTTTCATAAAACAGGTGACGTAAAGTTTCATAAAAGAGGGATAATGAGAGTTTACATCTATTGTTGACTATGGGCCAGAGACCATTCTAAATGCTTTACATGGATTATTTTATTTAATCCTCAAAACACTCCTCAAAAATGTGAGGTCGCATTTCAGTAGAAGTAGATGGTCATACAGGGAGGACAGAAAGGAACGAATAAAGACATGCTGATTTCTAAAGATGGTGATAAGCTGAGATTTACCAGCCAGAGTGAAGAGGTTATCTTAGGCAGTAATGAGAATGGATATTGGACAGAGTGAGGCAAAATTATGCAGCTTTGACAACCATTCCAGAAAAAAAATGGCTTTATGGAAAGGCAAAATAAAGAGTAGTTATAAATAAATGACTTGAGGGAGGATACAGATAGAGGTGAGGTTTGGGGCATATTGATTTGGTGGCATGCACTGAATAGCATTTTGAGCTGTGTTCTTTATATCCCCAGGGACCCACAGCCTCTACCAGCCACTGTGGGTTCCCACTAGCCACTATTAGGAGAGTACTAGAAGTTTCTTGTAATGTAGGAGCTTAATAAAGGTTTATTGAAGTAATGAACTCAAAAGTGGATTGGAGATTGTTTCTAGGTGAGATGTGATGAGAGCTGGGACTATGGTTATGACAATGGCAATGAAAATAATGAGGCAAACCCAAGAAATAATTTCAAAGAAGAAATTATAGGACTTGGGCACATACTGGACATAAACTAATATTTAGAGACATATTTCACATTTATTATGAACAGCAAACTGCAGTGCATTTGACACATTCTATTTTTTTGTTGTTAAAGCGTAACTTCTGTATTTGAAACAAATTGAAATGAATCACATATCAGGGTACTGATACTATAATTATTTTTACCATTAAAGCTTATGTCTCTTTACTTTCTACACCTACTCCCTCCACCCAAGTTCTTACCAGTTTTACCTGGATTATTGTTGGAGTCTCCTATGAACTCTGGCCAAATAAACCTTCTCATCTTCAAGCACACCTGGTGTTGCCTCCTCCCACTCTTTTGGTCATACTGTTGCTCTCTCCCATGAATACCCTTTCTTTTACCATTCCATTCCCATTACCAGTTGGAATCTTAATCATCCTTTAGAACCGAATCACCTGCTATCTTCTCTGTCATGTCTGATCAACCCAGCTAGAATTGACTGCTTTCTTTCTGAACTCTCAGAGCACTGCATTTCACCATACTGCCTTGTGCTGCTCATTTGGTTAACTGGGTATCCCTTTACCAGTATTTTTATTTGTATCCCCTACATTGATGGTACTGCATGTTGCCTAAGCTATTCAATAAATATTTACGGCATGAATTAAAAGTTTTTTAAATACTACAAATCCTTTCCTAACCAAGAACTTCCCTCTGAGGAAAGGTTGAGCTTTACACTGGTATGTATCTTTTGTAACATTGAGAATTTCACATCACCATTGTTGAGGATACTTAGAAAAAGAGGGAACTTTAAGTTGGGAATAGAAAAAGTTAAAGTGAAAGACTATGTACGATTAGCCATTTCTGCAAAGGAACCTTTTGGTTGGATAAAGGAAGCTGAAGAAAATTAAACCTGAATCTTTTATTGCTGCACTTCTGCCCCTTAGGAGGGAAGAAAGTGAATTGAATAGAAGAGGCTTGGGACTCCAGCCTTTGGGTCTTTAGGAACCCATTAGGATCTGGAAGCCAGAAATCCAGGGCATTGAGCTGGATGGGGAACTGGTGCAGAAGAAAATGTCTCTTAGTAAGCATGTTATCTGCAAAAAAGGCAAGCTTAATTTGTAAACATATCTCTCAACCTGCTGTGGAGGGTGATTCTAGAATTTCTAGGGAACAAGGAACTTAGTTGTACAGTGCTCATTATTACTAATGCAGGATGTGCAAAATGATATCCATAAGCTGTTATTTTAATGAAGGTTAAACAATATATATTCATTTCCTTGGTGGTTCACTCATGACTTGACTATTTTGTTCTATAAAATCTTAGGTTCCTCAAACAACTGAATTCAACTACTAGGATTTTCAGACATCTCATACTGCAGGCTAGAGAGGACTGCTATACTAATATTTAGCCACTATTTTCAGAACTGTTAAACCTGGCTAAATAGGGTCATACTCCACATTACAGTTGGCAACTCTTGAGGACCCCAGACTGTGACATATTTTCTCATTGCTCTGAGTCTTTGCACATGCTGCTTCCCTTGCCTAAGATACCTTTCTTCTCTTCATTTTTTGCAAGGTTAGCCTATACTTAGCCTATGTAACTTTTACTCAGATATCATCTCCTCCAAAAAGCCTTCCCTGAACGCTGTCATTAGAGCCACTCCCCAAGGATTGGGTGCCACTCCTGCCTGTTCCCACAAAAGCCTGGGCTTTCATCATAACACTCACCTTAGGTGTAGCATTTGCCATCCACAGGTCTTTATCCCACTGTGTAAGCTCCTCCAGGGGCCTTGTGGGTGCTAAGTAATCAGCAGCATATTTATAAGGCTGTGAGGGCTCAATAAATGTTTATTCATTGAATGAATAAGTGCCTAGTCTTCCTACAGGAAGTGTAAGTCCTTCTGCCTCACAGAGGTGAACTGTCAATATTAGAATTTTAGGATAATTTTGGAGAACTACAGTCTATGCTCTCCTTGTCTACTCCCCACCAGGTAAGGTGTAGCTAAACCAGCCTAAAAGATAGCAGTTTGCCTATGTGCCCTAAGCTAATAACAGTTCCTGTCCAACCCAGTATTTAAGAATAGTAATTATTCTTATTTTGTAGCCCCCAGAGAGAAGAGCCAACTTAAAGAAACATTTTTGTATCTCAGTGGACATTTAAAATTTTGCTGCCAAACTGATTAAACCCACCCCAACGGTCTTGATTTTTTTAAATATTCCACTGGAAAGAGCTCTTTGGAGATAACTGTTTTCGTGTATAATATAAACCAAATATTAATCTATCACATCCATCTAAATCTCTTTAAATACAGCCTTTCCTTTATTTTTTTCTTTTTTTGGTTTGGCAGGAGCACTACAGGCCTATATATGATTCAATTTTATAAAGTTTTTGGAGAACAAATGATAAATGTGAACCCATTAACTATGTTGAAGCAGCATTTTCTTTCAGTACAAACAGAAAATCATGAGCTACATATAAAGAATTGACTAAAATTTTGAAGTAGGTCTTATTTTTCCTGAAGTGTGTCTGATAATTCATTCCTTTTCATTCAATTGTAATAAAAGGGTAAATATGAGTAGATAAAATGCAGGAATTAGAAAAAATACCTCTTTGGATCAGAATAGGATGACAACCGTTTATACTGAGCCCGATAGGCGGGAGGTGACCAGTGATTTGATGCAGAGCCTATCAAATATTATAAACTGGGGTTTCATTAGACATAAAAATAATTGCTGACAAAAGTTCACCTGAAGTAGCATTGTGTCCCTAATTCCATTTGCATTTTTGTTTTAAAGACCTAAAACGCAGCGGTAACTATACATCACCCATCGACTTTGCCATCCGTGCGCAGCGCCCCTGGAGCGCCGCTCCTAACCCCACCGCCAGCGGCCGTGGGGCCCGGCGCATCCCCTGCTCCTCGCGCCGGCCGCGGGCGGGGGTGACAGGTGCCCGAGCACGCCGACCCCAGGCAGTAGCGCCGCCCAGCAGTTCTCGGGACATGGCCTTTCAGAAAGCCGGCGTGCGGGTGCAGATAGTTTCCCTGCATCTCCGCCTGTCAGCAAACAGCAATGGGAAGGAGCGGGCCTGAGAAAGTGAGCTAGTGCGAAGGGCGAGAGGCAGCCCTGGGAGTTGGCTCCCGGCGTCCGAGCGCCCAGCCTGCCCTGGCCGACCCGACCGCCTCCAGTCCCGCGGAGGGCGGGGGCCTCGAGCAGCCGGGCGCGGGCAGCGCGGCCGGCGGGCGCCGGGGGTTGGCGGGACGCGCGCTCCGTGCCGGCGCCCGCTCGAGCCCGCGCTCCCCCCCCCCCCCGCGTGCCCGCGCCGCTGCGCGATGCAGTGTGGGGAATGGCTGGGGTTGGCTGAAGAGCGCACAGTGGAGTTTTAATGTCCGCCATGTTGGCCATGGCGTATTGAAGAGAGCGAGCGAGAGAGGAGCGGAGCGGCACAGCCTCCCACCCTCCCGGCTGCTGTTAGTGCCCGGACGGCGGGCTCTGCGCTCCGCCCCTCAAGTCCCCGGCAGCGGTAGGCGAGTGGGGACCGAACCCCCGGTTCTCCATGATCCCGCTGGCCGGGGCCGTTTCCCCAGAGCGGAGAGGTATCTGCTGCGCCTGAGATGAGTAAACTGTCGTTTCGGGCGCGGGCGCTAGACGCCTCGAAGCCGCTGCCGGTTTTCCGCTGTGAGGATCTGCCCGACCTGCACGAATACGCCTCGATAAACCGGGCCGTGCCGCAGATGCCCACCGGAATGGAGAAGGAAGAGGAGTCGGTACGTGTTAACTCCCCTGTCCGACCCACCGCCAGGCCCCGCTCCCTCTGCTGCCTGCGGCGGCGGCGGAGCAGCAAACCCACACAAAATGGCCGCCATCTTCTCTCCGCCGCCGACTCTCAGTCGCCGGCCGGGCCTTTACCCCGTCTCCCCCGGCCTCGACCCCCAGCCACCGCGGCCCGGCGGGGCCTCCTCTGAGGCCACCCGCCGACCCCGGCCACTTGTACCCGGGTCCCACGGAGTTCGGGAGCCCGAAAGGCACAAAGGGGTCACGTGACGAAGCTGCCGGCAGCCATTTTGTGGTCTCAGTTGCTGGGTTGGGCCTTGTGCACCCGGAGAGGGGAACGGGCTGGGTGGCGGTGGGGGTGCGGCGATCCCGGCGCCGGAGAGGGCCCGCCTGCAGGCAGCTCCGCGGGCCGCTGGGTGGCGCTCTAGGGCCACCTCGGCCTTTGCGCGCTGCCGGCGCCGGGTAGCGCAGGTTCTGTGCACCGCGGGGGCATTTCAGTTAGTTCCCGGTGGCCTGGAAAGCTTGTGAGGCTCAGTGCAGCCCCCACGTGGAGCCTCAGAAGGGCAGGTAATGTTGACTGCAGGTCTTTGAGGCTAATATCCCCCTCCCTGCAACGAAATGTCGAGGGTACTGCTTGTTTTCCCGGACGACTTACTTGCATAGCAGATGAGACTTATTTTCTGTATCCTCGTTCTGGGATTTTGCATCCATCCCTCCCCAAATCTAGTTAGTCGGAGGATAATAAACGACTATCCCGTAGTCATTCTTTGATCCTTGAGGTTTTGCTGCAGATTTTTTGTAGTACGTGGCTCTTCTAAAACCTGTAACTTCATTATTATTGGGTTTATACACACACGCACACACACACACACACACACACACACACACGTATACATATATATCTTCGCTTTCTTTCTGGTTTCTCAACACAAGGAGAGAAAATACCCAATTTTAAGTAGGTGTTATAGATCTAAATTTCAAAAGAGGGACCTTTCTTATCCTTAACCAAACTAAAGTTAAGTGAATTCATTCACAGAAATTGTAACATTGAGATGTCTAATTTGGGTGGGTTTCAAGTACTTAAATGTTTACAGCTAGTAGACATTTTATCATAGCTGTGGCTTTACCTTGTTGTGAAAGTTGGGTTCAGACACAAGGATAATAGAATCTTCCTCTCATTTCCCCCAGATCCTTGACAGTATAACTTGATGACTTCTAATCCTAAGGAATTGCATACCTTGGTTTTCAGGTACAGCCATTTAAACAGGGTGCAGTGTATTGACAGTTCAAGGAAGTCGAGGAGTCGCTGGATTTGTGTGCTACAATTTTGTTGTGGAAAATTGTACTGTAATACCTCTATTTGGTACTGTAAGAATTTTAAATGTAGAAATTATGCTCTGTAATGTTGATTTTGAAAATAAAGCTGTTTAAACTCTTTGGGTTGTTTAACCTTTTAACGTAAAATAGTTGTGACAGTCGAATGTTACTTTTGAGAGTAGTATCTTAAATCTAACTTTACAGATAAGCTGAGTGATAAGTGTATGCAGTAGTTGAGATTGTTTAGTGTAGTACTGACTTTCAGCACATTATGAGACAGAACTTCTAAATTTTACTTGTATCAACTTTAGAGTAGAATGGTGCCATTTGTTTATTTTTAAATAAGTGATTTGTTTTTAAAAATTAAAGTACTTGTGACTGCAGAATCTTGTCTTTTGGTTTTATTTTTGTTTCTGTTTATAAGTTTTACAGATAATACTTTAAATTTGGGGTGTTGGTGTTACACTGCCCTGGAAATTAATTTGTAGTTCTTGTTTTGCAGCCAAGGAAGGGGCCTTGATAAAAGCAAGATAACACTACAGTACACTTTAGAAATTTAGTTAAGTCTTGCGTTAAAGTCTTGGACAGTCCCAAGAGCTACAATCTGAAATCAGAGCTGAGCTCAAGTATCAATATGCTCGTTAAATATTACAGATGATTTTTGTTCACTGAAATAGTTTACATTTTATAGTGCAATGAATACCATTCATTTGTAGCACGTGGAGTCCCTATTTTTGAAGGACATAAGGGATTTTTTTTTCCTTCACACAATCTTTTTCTATCATCTGAATTTGTTTCACTTCACATCCAGCCAAAACTACGATCACTGAAGCATAGACCTCAGGAATAGATACTGAACTTAATAGAAGGTAAACAGTACCAGGTAAATAGCTGCTCTATAGTCCTGTGGTTCATGCTGGTAGTAGTGGATATATAAATCACAATACTGAAAGCATCTTACACAATTATGAAAATATATGCTAAGCATAAAGGTAATTGAATTCTGAGTTAACCTTAGAACAACAATTTTTTTGATGATTTGCTGAAGCATAATGTACTTATAAAACAAATGGTTAAAACAAATTTTTGCCTTTAATTGACACATTTAGCTATGATGTCTCTTAGGTTGAAGTGACCTAGGACCTGAATTGAGTGTCTAGTTTAGAAAAAGTATAATCCTATGTTGATCATGAAAGATGGGGCAGTTTTAGATGAGGACGGTTTTGTACATACCACTTCATTAAGAAGGCATTTTATGATCAAAATGTATTTGCAGAATTGTCCAGAGAGTTAATACCTGGTTATTGTAATGTTTTGTTTGGTAAACTTGACTGAAATTCTGGGGAAAATAACACTTATTAATGTACTCCATTTAAGCAATTTTTAAATTACAAGCTGAACACATGACTTAATTAGGGATGCCTCTTAATTTTTAAGAAACAACTTTAAGTAGAAATCCTCTCCCCCCCCCAAAATGGATTTTTCTCAACTTTAGAAATTACATATTAGTCATTTTTTGATTATCGTAGTAGGATTGAAAAGTAACAAGTTTACTAACTTGAAGGACTTGATTGAGTCCTAGATGTTAGGGATTTAAATGTCTGAATTAGTATAATGTAACGTGTCGTAACTTGCTAAATCCAAAAATAACAGTTGATGACTTTTTCAAATCACAGGAAATCAGTAGGTTATCAGCTCCATGAGATAAATCCCTTTAGGAATTAAAACGGTCAGAAATTTACACATTTGGGGACCGGCAGGTGTTGCACCATTATAATATTTTAACATTATTTTAAGGTTATAATGTTTAAGGTCTTTAAAGTTAGAAATGTTAAAATACAAAGTTTAGTGGCATAGATTCACCTTTCATTGAAAAGGATGAGTTTTCTAAGATATTAGTATTTTTGAGTGTTTTTATTAAAACTGATGTTTTGATTACAGTTGAAGCTTTATGGTAAATTATAATTTTCCTTTATGACTACTTTTCACTTTAAGAAAGACATTCTGAAAAAATTCATTTTATAGTGATATTTAACAAATTGGAGCTACCTGTTTCTTATAGTAGTTTAACTTCTTTCCTTGAGATGTCTATGGTGTGCAGCACCATTTATTACATGGGGCAGAGAATTAACCTCATACTGGTTTGATGTAATTAAGACAATGATGATATCACATTGATATTACCTTACACAACCACCTTTAAGACTGTTAGAATTAGGATCTAGCCGTCACAATCCAATACCTTGTTTTAATAGGCTTCTAACCAGATGAAATAGTTTCATACACCTATCTTTTCTCTCTTAAAACTATATCCTTCATTACTGGCTCAGTATGCAATCTTATTAAACACAAGTTAAGGATCATTTATAAAGTAGACGTGTTTTTGTTTTTAATTAGGGGAAATTGGAAATATCTACATATCTCTGATATGAGAAAATATAATTAAGCACTACATTTTCAAAATGATAACCCAATTTGTTTTATAAAAATAAGTTTAAATTACTTTAAAAATTTGATTTCTTATTTTTTGAAAGAAATGAAAATTTTTTCGCTTTAGAATTTTGTAAAACAAGACTTTTTAATCCAGATGAAATCACAGGTAATTGAGAAGCAACAATAAAATCTAGTTTCAACTTTCTCCCCTGCCCAAGAAACTTCTGAGTAGAAGTTTCTAAATTAGGATTCTGAGGGTTTATTGAAATGATTCTGGAAGTCAGCGAATTCCATATTATGCATGTAAAATTTGTAATGGTATATTTTTATAGGGAGAAAGTTCGTAATTGTCAATTTCTCAAGGTATTGGTAATGGGAGTGGGCAAAAAAGCTCAAAGTTAGGGTCTGCTCTTCTAGAAGTTTAAGACAGAGTTATTTTGGTATTATCAGAATGGCAATTATTACATAGACTTAATAGAAGGATAATTGAAAAAGGCTCAGGAAGAGAGGATTCTTAACTACAAGAGGAACCTCTTGCAAACTGTAGCACCTAGGTGCCTAAAGTGTTAATATTACCTCTTGTTTCAATGTATGATTTGATATTTAAAATTTCGGATTAGTACCATTTGTATTTAGAATTAATTTTCTTATAAAACAATAATGAAAACTAATGAGCTTTCTAATAATGTTAATGGGTGCTTTGTGATCTACTGGAACTTGTACTGAATTCCTTTCTGTTAATAGGATTTAATGAAAAGTACCATCTAAATATAAGATAAGTTAACGAATTTGCGGCTAGGATTAAATATGCAACCACTTCTACTATTTTGTTTAAAATAGATTAGGTTTCAGTTTTTTGCATTTTACTACATCATAGTATGTAGTAATAATGGTAAAGAAACAGATGGAAGATGGATGTATGTATGTACATACGAACATGATGGCAGGAGTTCTGTTTGTATACATGAAGGTGTGGGTTCTGACTTTATGATTCAGTTTAACTGAAAAGTTGAGACTTAACCAACAATTGGTTAAAACTGATTTTAAAGCACAGGGTAGCATTTTAAAAGGAGTAATATCATGGAACCATGGTATAGTTTGTGATTCTACTTAAAAGAAGTCAACCCACAAGGAAAGAAGAATTTTACATTTTGGTAATAAAATGAATTGTGAGTCTCAATGCAAAAGTGGTATGAAAGTATGAAATACAGAAACAACTAGATAATGTCTTTTAAAGTAAACTTTTAAACCCTTAAAGTGTGACTTAAATTAATATATTACAATAACTTTTCTATAAGAATAAATTTGTGGGGAAATCAATGAGAAAAACAATTCAAGTGTTTTTGAACAACTTACTAGAACTATTTTCAGTGAATTATTTGAAACTATGTTGTCTTCAGCACATTCATAAACTGGCAGATCTTTCTTGATCAAGTTTAACTTAAGGCCTGTGATTATAGGTAGTGATATTGAGCAATTACAGTATTTAAAACATAATGGACACCCACCTTTGCATATTTAAGTATATGAAATGAATTTCATCCAGCAGCCCCACTGTAGTAAGTAGATGAAAAACAGAAACCTGTAGTTAATAAATCTACTTTGACCCATTATCAGGAGTTGTAGCTCTGATGAATAGGGATATAATCAGTTCCTTAAAAGAAAGTCCTTCCTCAGTTTGTTGATATGGAAGTTATCTTTAAAAAGTTTGGTTCAACTTTGGATAGTAATAGTGTCATAGTTTGCCGAATTTTACAACAGATTATTAAAGCAATTTTTTAAAAATTTCCTTCAGTATAGCAAGTACCGACTGAAGAAACAGGCTGCCTTAGAGTGAATCCAAGGGCAGAGATAATCTGAGGTTTAAATGTTCTGTGGATAATTTAGTATAGCTTCGAGTGTTTCTATATATTGCAATGAATTATTTTGATAATTTTAGAATCACGAGTAGAAGTTATATGTCCTCTGAGAAAATGTACTTTGGTTTTTGTGGCTTTAGACAAGTCAGTTAACCTTACTAAACAAACTTTAGTAAATAAACTTTAGTCTGTTCATATGTTAACAGTCTTCTTACCTACCTTAGGAGATAGCTCTGAGAAGTGAATAGGCAGTAAGTGTAAAAATGCTATAGTGATGAATTTCATTATCATTAAATGCAAATAGAATGGCCTTGGTTTTTGTTTTGATGCTCAAAAGCTACTTCATACAATCCTTTGTATTTGGGATAGTCTGATATAAACATGTTAGATGTGTTTTCTGTCCTTAAAGGTTTGTCTGATACAGTTGTGAAAATTTGTCTTTAAATGTAGGTAATTATTAATTAGGAAAAGCATCAGACTGGGAGTTATAAGACCTACGGACTTATCTAGCTTCTGACACTGTGTGTGCATGCATGCTCCTGCTCACCCAGGTTTTCTTAACTGCAAAATGAGGTAGAACTATGTAAGTTTCCTGTAATAATGAGTGGAGTTTGTTAACAATATATTTAAATATGTTTCCAAATGTATTTCATGTGTTTATAGAATAATCATTAAAGCTTGAATTAATGACTTCATTTGTATATTATGTAAACAATTTACAAGAAGTAAAGTAGTCTGGGTGCATGGATAAGTGCTTCCAGTTTAGAAAGGCTAGAGTTCTAAAGGATTTAAAGAATATAAATGGGTACAGTAGTCACCAAATGCTTTTAGTGTTTTTAGCATTTGAAATTATAGCCAGGATTTTGTAGTGATTGTTGCAAATTCGTTCGTTACCCATAAGGTAATAGAATCTGAAGGGGAAACAAAATATAAATATGGCTGTTTTGAAGCCTAAAGCAAGAATCAACTATCCCAGAATAAAGCCCAAAATGTTTAAAAGAATACTAAAAGATCCTACAACATAATACTTAGTGTTTGGCACCCAATAAAAAATTTAGCAGGCATTGCAAAGAAGCTGGAAAATAAGGAAAAAATTAATAGAAATAGACATAGAAATAACCCAGGTAATAGAATTAGTAGATAAAAATGTTAAAATAGCTACTATAAATAACATGAAAGTTATTAGAACTAGTATAATAATTGGAATGATGTCATTAAAAAGGATAAAATCCTGCCCCTTCTTCTACTCAAGGACTTTGCTCCTAAAAATGATTTCCTGTCTCCTAGATCAATTTCTAGGAAGGGTTGGCACTAATTAGAGCAGAAATACGTTTTCCTTTTTGAAAGTAAGAAAGGCAGATAAATGAGAAAAGCTCTAGATCAGTTGGTAGAGTTGGCATTGGGAGGATGAGGTAGTTTATGATATGATTCTATTTTCTCTATGAAGTATGTGGTGAGGTCATCACCTCAGAGTGAGGGGGGACCTTAAGAGAGAGAAAGGTATGTGTGGGGAAGCTAATTTACTAGAGGAATGTAATAATGTTGATAAACAAGTTGAGGGGTCAGTAAAGTGATATCAGTCAGCTTACTTGGGCAGTTGAATGTAAGCATTTAACTTTAGTCCAAGCACAAAGTTAGGTATGTAATGGAGTTTTTCTAAGATTTGCCCAGCAGGTACAAAGGAAGAGAGGGATGAGGTGATTAAAAGTATTTGTGAGGTAGATTAGATACACCACAGGATCTAAACTGGCTAAACAGGGAAAGAAACATCAGGGAGCTGTTGAAGAGTGAAGTAGTAGGATTCATTGCAATAGAAGGCTCTGTAGAATAGATTTTGGAATGGGAGTGCTGGAATAGTGAAACTAGTTGGGAGAGTGATGGTTAAAGAGTGAGATGGTTGAATTTAGATTACAAAGGTGGCACAATTATTGAAGACGAGATCTATAGTAATAAGCATAGGAGTGGTGGCTGAGGTAGAGAAAAGATTAGTGTGGGTAAGAAGGTGGTCATGGTATTAGGTGTTATTGTGTACATAAATATTGTCACTAAGAATGATGCCAGAACTACAGTAGTTGAGAAGACTGAGCTCTGTGACTATGACCATGAGAATGAATGGGGAGAGAGAGTGATGGTATGAATTTCTAAGGGGTTATGATTTTTGAAAGGACTACAAAGAAGTAATAGTATGAGACTAGTAATGGGAAGCAAAGAGGGTGAACACAACCCATCTATAAGTATGTGGAATGTGAGAAACAGCTTCTGCTTGAAAGGGTTACAGAGGTACTGTTTTTGGAAGACACTACCAGTCTTCAGTTAGGGCAAGAAGATGAGAGAACATTGAAAAGAGTTGAGACTGTTAAGCATTTACTGATACATCTTTATTCTAGAGAACAGAGTGGCAAAGTTTGAGAAGGTGGGGAAAGGTGGAAGATTGGGTTAGATTATGGGACACTGAGATGAGGATGGTGATGAGTCAGGGTGCTGCTGTTAAGTCTTGGACTTTGTCAGTAATGGATATGAAGATTGATATGTATCCAGCCTACCTCAGATACATGATCAGTTTGAAATACCTTTCTACTAGATATTCTGAACTATACAGTACTATTCTTCTAGCTAAAAATGGTGCCTGAAGGAAGGCCAACCCCACTACATATATAACTGGTGGCTTGAACTCTGAAGAGTATATGTCACTCCTGCTACATGTTTATATAAATAACTTTACAAAAAAGGATCTTTATATAGCACACTTATTTCAGGACCCAGTAAATAGACCTTTAGGGTTTCTTTTGAACTTGAGAGAATTCTCCTTCCTCTGCAGTGGCTCTCAACGGGGAGACTGTAACATTTTGTCACTTTCAGGACATTCAGGATAACTGGGGGCATGCTTTTGATTGTCTCAATTTTGGGGAGACACTGCTGGGGCCAGGAACAGTGCAGGTTCCACCATGCAAAAGCTAATCTTGCAAAACAGAATTGCGCATGTAACTTTTGACTGTCTCACAGAACATCCAGTAGGTGAAATTTCTATTTATAAATTATCTGAGCCTAGGACCTAATTCCATCTTACATGTAAAATGGGTTTTGTTTTGTTTTGGTTTGTTTTTTTGGATAGTTTTGATATAAACTAAAATTTCAAGGACTGAAACAAAATATAAAGTAAGGGAATGTTGTACTGTGTTGAGAACTTTTGAAGGAGATGTTACCATTTTGGAAATAACTTCAGCAACACCAATTGTGGCATTCAAGTCAACAGTAATATAGGCTTGCATAAAGTCTGTTTTTTTAGCTGTTACATTGTCTATAGACATGTAAGCATCTGTGATTACCTCATTTTGTCTTCTGGATACATACCTCAAGCATTTACATGTTGAAATACATATTTTATTATAAATTACTTTTGTTTTGCAATTTAGTCCTTGGACTGATTATTTGAAAATTGTATATAAGTAGAATCATGAAGGATTTGAAAAAGAGCATTGGGTCTGATAGGATTTAAAACAATTACTCTACTGAGTTTAAAACATAAACTATGAAGTTAGTCAATTAACATTCCATTCTGCTTGTGCTACTTAGCCCAAGTCTCTTTAAGTATGGTGTAAGAATTAAATGAGATCCTGTGTAAAGTGTATAGCGTGGTTCCTTACATATAGTAAGTGCTCAGGTGTTTTTAACTTATTTTAGTTTCATTTTTAGTCCTTGAAGGATAGAAAGGTGCCTTTTTAGGTAGGTTTAAAATTTTCAACAGATTTTCCTCATGACAGATGATTTTTGTTATGGAGTCATTCAGTAGTGAGTGGATACTAGTTTTTATACATATCTAGTTATGTTTATGATAGAATATGAGATATTCAGTGAGGTATCAAACAAATATGGCCTTAAGTAAAGAAGGACATCAACTCAAATGGATTGTTTTCCCAATTTAAATACATGCTTGGTTTCCCAATGGATACCTAAGATGTATACAGGGTGTTTTGAAGAATTTTTTAACTGAAAAAAAAAAAAAAATCTTAAGAGATTCTATACATTTTAGTGATTTTTATTTCTTAAGGCTGCCCTTCACATAAATCAACAGATTTGGATCTAAGAATTCTTGTTAAAAGATTAGGATGCCCTCTTTATTCTGAAAGATTTACAATTTCTTCTTAAATTGGTCTCCTCACTCTAGTTTTAAATTTTCCAACCCCCTCAAAGTTATCGGGGTGATATTTTAAAAATGTGAATCTGATTGTTACTTTGACATAAAAAATCCTTAAATTGTTTCTTTTTGTGATAGAATAACATGTAAAAATTCCTTAATGGGATTTACTGACCTCTGTCTCTCCATTTCCAGTCTTTTCCTTTCCTTAAACTCTGTATCAGATTACAGCATAACAGATTATTGCCACACTTAGCACCTTAAAACAAAAAAACACTTTATTGTGCCATGGTTTCTGAAAAATAGCAATCTAGGAGCAGCTAGCTCCTCTGGGTAATAGTAGGCCAAGGTCTTTTATGAGGTCCCACCAACGCTCTTGCTACGGGCTGCAGTCTTCTAAAGCTTGACTTAGTCTGGAGAATTTCACTTCCAAGCTCACTCACAGAGCCTCAGTTCCTTGCTGGCTGGAGGCCTCTGTTCATGAGTGTCTCCATTCATCACAGCACAGCAGCAGGCTTCACCCGTAAAGAGTGATAAAAAAGAAAGCACAAGTAAGAGCACACAAGACAGAAACCACAGTCTTTTATGACCTAATTTTGGAAGCTCCATACCTTCACTTGGTCACATAAACCAACCCTGGTAACGTAGAAAGGAAATACACGAGGTTATGAATGCCAGGAGATAGAGATCATTAGAGGCTGGCTACCACAGTCCCCACATGCACAGTATTTTCACCCCCTCCCCAAGCCCCCAGAAGTCTCATCCCATTACAGTATCAGCTCACAGGGTATAGTATCTCATCCAAATTGATTTCAGGTATAGTAGAGGCTTCGCAAAGTAGAAATTTTTCTCAACCTAAGAACCTAGAGATACCTGCCCATGTCCCCCTCACATACCCAGTATACAATTTTGGGTCCAGCTTAGGATAACTGCTATAAAACATTCCTTTTCAAAGAAAAGCAAAAGTAGTCCCTAGCACTTAGCATTTCTGAAATCCATTCAGGCAAATGATGGTAGTTCCTTGGTTGAGTATCAATTCCCGGATATAATTCACCCAAGGCTCTCAACTTTTCCCTTTGTATATTTGGTTCTACCCTCAATTCACTTTCCCATTTTCATGAAAAGGCAGAATGTGTTTGCTACTGAGTTTTCTTAGCTTGCTTCCTGCCAAAATTTTTGGACTCTGAAGGCCTCTTTTTATTTTGCATCATCTCATGTCTTTCAGTTCAAACAGGCAATGTTTCTGAATATATAATTCTTTTTAAAATTTTTGTATGTCTTTATGAATTTTATTGGGGTCCATTCTATTAGTTGAAAGCCACACCCATGAGTCTCTGTGAGAATTAGCCTTTTACTACCTTGAGCTTCTGCTGAGAGAAAACACCCTTAAGCTTCCTAAAATTTAGCCTTACTGTTTGTTTGAGAGAATCGTTGAAGCACATAGTTGCCTTCAGCCAGGCTTGTCTGACTGAATAGTAGTACTCTGGGGCACCAACTCTGATCTTTCTAAGGTCTTAACAGAAGATTTTTAGTCATTCCATGGGCTTAGTTTTTTATAGATCATGTTTTTCTGTCAGTACTCTAGATTTGATCTTGGCTCAGAATCTGTTGCTAAATTCAGTGTTCACAATTTAGAGAGATTACAAATTTTCAAAATCATCAAGTCCTGGCTCTTTTACAGTTCTTCATTTAGTTTGTTTATTCTCAATTTTTACCATATATAGCAGGAAAAAAGGCAGCATTTTAACTCTGGTTGAAAATATCTTTAGCTAAATAACCCAGTTCATTAAGTAAATTTTCTACTTCTAACTGAAGGTAACAATGTTACTAAACTTTCTGCCCCTTTCTGACAACGATACCCTTTATCTTCTAGTTTCCAGTAAACTCTGCCTCACTTTTCTGCCCTCACCTGCAGCCTTATGAAATACCATGAGGCTTTTATTAACAGCTTCTTCACTAATAAATACTGTCCTCAAAGGCCATGGTCTAGTTCCAAAGCCATCACAACAATTTAGGTTTTTGTTATACAGTGAGGACTGTCAGTGCCAACATAACTTAGTTATCTATCGCTGCATAACTACTTATCCCAAACTTAGCAGCTTAAAACAATTTCACAGTTTCAGAGGATCAGGAATCTGAGAGTGGCTTTACTGGGTGATTCTAGTTCAGTGTCTGCAGAACACTGTTCAGAGTTGGCAGCTGTCTCAACTGGAGAGTCTGTTACCAGGTTCACATTGTTGGCCAGAGGCTTCTGTTCCTCTACAAATGGGCCTCTCCGTTGAATGCCTATGAGTCCTTCAAACCTGATGTCTGGCTTTCTCAGAGCAAATTACCCAAGAGGAAGGGTATGTACAAGTGCTAAGAGAGCACCTAGCCAGAAGCTCAGGCTTTTACAACCTAATCATGGCAGTGACGTCCCATCACTTCTGCTGTATGCTATTGGTCACACTGACCAACACTGGTACATTGTGGAAGTGGACTGCCCAAGGGTGTGAATACCAAAAGGTAAGGATCATTGAGGGCCATCTTGGTGTCTGGCTACCACAAGCCCTCTGCACAATAAACTGAACTATTGTACTTAATGTCCTCTTAGTCCTTCACCCCTGCCTTTGTTTACACCACCCCTTCCCCCATTTACTCCATACATCTTTCCTTTCCACATGTTCACTCAACAAACTCGTTTGCTGTCAACTTTTATGAAGCCTTTCTTGACTTGTCCTTTCCAAGCTCTGTGACAGCACCTGCACTTTTAGAAAACAACTTTATTTATATGATTGTTTTGTTTAAGCCCTCTGAAAGCAAAAACTGTTGTATCTTAAAGACTTAATATTGTTCTGGCACAAATGTTTCTTTAATGTTTAAATAGTTGTGTGAAAACAGGTACTTTGTGAATGTGTTCTAAAATGGTAATCAAACACCTATTTTAACTGTCTTTGAGCTTTTAGAGTAAGGCTAATAAAGTAGAATTAAAGCAATGATTTTTGTGTGTTTTTGTAAGGTTAGGAAGGATGCGAGACATTCTAATAAGCCAAAATTTTAAGTCAGAGAAAATGTAATGGTATTTCTAAAATTGTTTTGTGAAACGCTGTGCTAAAAGTACCTATACTGTGTTGATTTATCAAATATTTCTAAACTTACAAAATATAATGCTAAACCTTATAGGGTCCATGGACATGGCTTTTCCTTCAAGGGACTTACAATTCATATGATAAACCATAATCTCAGGCAATCTTTTTAGGTCTCTTGTAAAGATCAGAAATATCTAATAAAACTTTGTAAGCCAACTTGTAAAAAGTCATCTCTTTTTTTCATCATTTGAAATAACTAGAAGTAAAATCATGTAAAATCAAAATCAATTATTTTACATTAAAGTTTTTACATTAAAATTCCTTTTCTGATCTGAGAGAGTTTTGAAAATCAAGATTTTGGTTACAGTTACCTTTTTTTTTTTTTTACCTTCTATGAAGTTTCATCTACCATAAGTGTCATGTTAACACTGTATATAAGAATTCTGTGTGAATTTTTTTCTCCTTCATGAATTTTTCCTTTATAATGCAATCCCAGTAAAATAAAAGCAGTCTTTTTTTTTTTTTTTCAGTGTACCAGGAAATAATAATAGAATCAACTCCATAAAAATATATTACTCGATTTGTCTTGGGTATTTCTATACACCAGGGGTCCTCAAGGCCTCCCCCAGGCCCCAGAGTTGAGCAGTGGGCAAGCCAGCAAAGCTTCTTCTGTATTTTCAGCTGCTCTCTAGTGCTAGCATCATTGCCTTGGTTTCATCTCAGATCATCAGGCATTAGATTCTCATAGGAGCACAGGTCCTTGGTGCCAAAAAGGTTGAGGACCACTGCCATACACTATTTAAAAACAGTAGTTGAATTCTGTTTTTATCTTTTGTCTGAACTTTATGTTGTAACTGTAAAATACACTTCAGAAATTCCTCCTAACATTTGTAGTAATGAAAATTTTATTTTTGAAGATGGGGCAGATTAAAATGCTTCAGATAAATTAACATATTTTCTGATCTTTATATTTTTAGGACTGGATTTTTATAACATTCTTAATTGTTATTCATATTTAAAACTCATTTCTCAAGAATGCCTAATATTTTGTATCACTAGCAAGAAACCGATTAAATAACTATAATATTCTTTATTTCTGGGCTCAGCTACCTTAAATTCTTCCTGGAATAAATCTTGAGTAAAAAACATTTGTGATTTCTAAGACTCAGATCTAGAAAATTTCTACTAGGTAGCCTGCCTTATCATTTGGGAAATAATGGAATATAATCTAATGTTTACTATATTAATTCTTAAATTAATTACAAAATGATCACTACTCCAAATATATGTATATCTTTTAAAAGTATTGCCGGGGCCTTTGTGATATAAACATGTAACACTGGTGTTCCTCTATCAAAGTGGCTTATAAACTAGGCCTCACATAACCTGGCCCCTACCTCCTTTTGATTCCTCCAAAGCCTTCGAGTTTCCTCCAACAAGACCAATTCTTATTTATACCCAAGTACTGAAATATTCTTCTGTGGGTTGGCTTAGTAATCTTTCACTGATCTCTCAGATCTCACCTCAAGGTCACTTCCTTAGGTATCTACCCATTAGGATAGGTCTGTTACATACTCCCATAATAATTATATCTTTCTTAGTAATTACTGTTTAAACTTTCATTTCATTTATGTGGTTATTTGATTAATCTTTACCACATGATTGTAAGCTCAAAGTACCTTTAGCTTCGGAGCTTAATGCCTTCATTATTTTTTAAATGAATGATTAGATTGGCTTGTTAATTTATTCATATGTTTCTAGCTCAGTCTATCTCAGAGCTGTGTTTAAAGATTAGGAGCATAACTCCCACTATAATTTAGAATTATCTGAGGGTAATGATGCCTCCGTCAAATTCTTCTACCATGTTCTTACTTTGTTATTAAACAAATCACTTAACTACAAGACCCTACTTTTATCATTTTAGAAGGAACTTAAACTAGTTGATGTATAAGCTTGCCTCTGACTCAAATGTTCAATAGCATTAAGGGTTTCCCTCCACTTAACAGAAAGGATGGGCAAAGTTGTGCTGTAAACATGCAATCCTATAATCTTAGTGGCTTTATAACAGATTAATTCCTAATACTGCATTGCCTATTGTGTTCATTTGGGGGTCTGTTCTACATGACCTCACTGTAGGACCCACCTGACGGAACAGCCTCCATCCTGGACATTGCTGGACACTGTAATAGAGGCAAGAGCTCTGGAATATCTCATATCTTGTATCAGTTATTCAGATGTTCTGTCCACAAGTTACATGTCACGTTAGCTCAAAACTCAATGACCAGAAGAAAGCCATATAATTCTACCTAAGCACAAAGGGACTAGGAGGTATAATTCTACCACATGACTAGAAGGCAAAGAACAAAAATATTTGGTAAACAACACTAATGACAGATCTGCCCTCTGGTCCACCAAAGATCTGGGTCACTCCTTCCATAGACACAATATACTCATCTCCTCCCCAGTGAATCCAACTTGAAAATCCCAACTATAAATAGCATCAAGTTTGAAGTGTAAGGATTTGCAAGTGGTATACACAATTCTGTACATCAGGTTTAATTGTGTTTCCTCTTGATCTGGAGATCTCTGCATGAAAATATTATCTGTATCCCTTTACCCCCGAACACACTCACCCAATATACATTAGAGTAACAGAAACATAATAACCACAATAAACAATCTCATTTGGATAAGGGAAGATTGAGAGAAGCAGGCAGCCCGTAATCCATAGCAACTCAAAAATCCCACCAGACTGACTTTATAAGGGTCCCCTCCCCTGGATGTGGGTAATATTCTTGTTTAGGCGCACTCCTGGAGTGGCTACCCAGTCTATTACTTACTGTGGCTCTTGGCATAGGTATCTAGGAGAACATTCATTTTCTATCATCTTTCTTAGCCTCATCTGACATAGATATTGAAAAATATGCCCTTTAGGCTTTGGGGCTTTATAGCCTGCTTCCTGCCTGTAGAAGGTTGGAGACCAAAGTGTACTTTTAAGTCAGATTGTAATCTGGGCTCTTGATTTTTCTTTGTTGGCAGCACAACTTTGTGGGCTTCTAATGTGCTTCCATTTAGCTCAGTATACCAATAACCTATACTCACAATTTTTATTAGATGTCTGTCTGTCTCTTAAACACTAATACCATACCTATTGACTTGCTGGAAGAGCTGCACCCTTAGTGTGTCTTTCAGTCTTTTTCCTCTGAGCATTTTGTTCAACTAGAAGTATTAACTGGGTGTCACAGTTTTAACTGGGTCTCTGCTCTGATATTCTAATCCATTCAAATGCTTTAACTGTATCATGGCAGTACCCTTGATTTGAACCTTACCCGCAAGATTGATTATTCTTTGTTAGTCAAAGGCTTTCTTGATTTTTTTTTACATTTATGGCTTGGGTTGAAAAGGACTCTTCAAACACTGCAAGTCCCCAAATTTTTGGACTTCTGCATTCCTGCTTACAAACTAATCAGTTTGTTGGGGTTATTTTTTGTTTGTTTTACTTTTTTAAAATTAAGTTTATTGGGGTAACATTGGTTAATACTATTATAATTTTCAGGTATACATTATAATTTGACATCTGTATCTTCTATTGTGTTCACAACCCAAAGTCCAGTTTCCTTCAGCTTCCATATATTTGATCCCCTTTACCCACTTCACCCCCCCATCCCTCTATAGTTGACCTCATTTACCCCGTCTACCTCTCCCCTTCTCCCTCACCCCCTACCCTCTGGTAACCACTAGTTCATTGTCCATGTCCATAAATCTCTGTTTGTCCTGTTCATTTGTTGCTTTTAGGTTTATATCCCACATATAAGTGATATCCTGTGATTTTAAACTTTTTCTGTCTGGCTTATTTCGCTTAGCATGATTATCTCAAGGCCCATCCACGTTATTACAAATGGCAGTATTTCATCTCTTCTTATGGCTGAGTAATATTCCATTGTATATATGTACCACAGCTTCTTTAGCCAATCATCTATTGTAGGACACTTCAATTGCTTCCATGTCCTGGCCACTGTGAATAATGCTGTGTGCAGATATCTTTTTGGATATGGGTTTTTCAAGTCTTTGGGGTAAATACCCAGTAGAGGGATTGCTAAATCATATGGTAGGTCAATTCTTAGTTTTTTGAGGAACCTCCACACTATTTTCCATAGTGGCTGTACCAGTTTGCAGTCCCACCAGCAGTGTATGAGGGTTCCTATTTCTCCACATCCTCTCCAACAATTGTTTTTACTTGTCCTGTTGATTATACCTATCCTAATAGGTGTGAGGTGGTATCTCATTGTGGTTTTGATTTGCATTTCCCTAATAGCTAGCGATGTTGAGCATCTTTTCAAATATTTGTTGGCCATTTGTATGTCCTCTAGGGAGCAGTATCTGTTCAGGTCCTCTGCCCAATTTTTGATTGTTTTTGTTGTTGTTGTTCTTATTGAGTTGTACGAGTTCTTTGTATATTTTGGATATTAAGCCCTTATCGGAGGTGTTGCTTGCAAATACATTTTCCCATTCGGATGGTTTTCTCTTTACCTTGTTGACGATTTCTTTTGCTGAGCAGAAGCTTTTTAATTGGTATAATACCATTCATTTATTTTTGCTTTTACTTCCCTTGCTTTTGAGGTCAAATTCATAAAATTCTCTTTAAGTCCAAGATCCTTGAGTTTAGTTCCTGTTTTATGCATTTTATTGTTCAAACTGATCAGTTTTTTAAATGTTTTTTTATAATACCAAACAGCAACTAACACACCATTTTAATGTTTAGTTTTTAAAACCTTTTCTCTTAGAGCTACATTATCAGCTTTTCACATTATCATAACTGACTTTTACCAAATATTTCATATTGCCTAATATGGATTGTCATCCTTCTAGCCTCTGAGAAGTTTCCTTGCTTCTTGGCCTCTAGACTAATGGCATATATTTTAGTATTTGTGTTATAACAGTAGCCCACTTCTGGGGACAGTTTATGTCATACAGGTAAACTGGGTTATGATGTGATAACTTCAAAAGTTTATTTCTTGTTAACGTCACATTTTTTCATGGATCAGGTGGGAACCAGGCTGATACAGCAGTCAGCATCCCAAACATGCCACAGGTAGAAGGAGCATTTGAAGGATTTCACATCTTGAACCAGCAATTAATTACTCTGATCCAGAAGTAGCATAAAACTCTTTGACTACCAACTCATTGGCCAGAATTAGTCACCTAGCACCAAAAACCACAGGAGGGCGAGAAAATACAGTCGTATTGTGTGCCCGGAAAGCAGCCAGAAGTAATTTGATGAACAGAATTAAAGACTATCTGTTACACTTTCAGCATTCATTTCTGTGTATTGGGAAAAGAACATGAGGAAAAGAAGATATTTATTGTAGAATCAGAACTACAACTTGCATTTTGGCAGTGTGTTAACTGTCCTTATTTTTGGAAGACATTTGTGAAGACAGAAAAGAGATGTAGCTTCAGTAGGCCATGCTTAATCTATCCTTCACTCCTTTTAAAAAGTAAGTTTTGCATTCTGACCATGGTTTCGTCAGATTATAATAATACTAGGAGGCATAGTTTTCTTGTCATGATCGGATTGAAGTAAACACATCTTAATTAAGTACTGGGATAACAACATTAGTCCTCTGCTCCCATTTATTACTAGAAAGTTAATTTGCCTTCATAGGGTTTAAAAACAATTGGCAGTGTCTGCTAGTTTGCTACTTTGAAAGGAGATCTTGAAAGTACATTAGTTATTCTTGTTTAGATATAGAAGAATCATCCTTTCATTCTGACCAAATTTAATGCAACTCCTGTGATGATACAAATTTTTAGCATAGTTTTCTTAATATTTTTGTAGGAAACAAATAGTATCTGGAAGCTTTATTTAGTGGAGTTATTTCATCTTTGCTATGAAATAAGACAATTTGTGTTTATGTGAGCTGAAAGACCTTTGCAAGAAGGAATATAATTTCTCTTCTTTAATGTCTATAAATGCCAACTAACGAGATAATAATTTAAATGTGTTAGGATTAGACCTGAAACTACTATAGGTATATTTCAAGTTTTACAACGATTTGCCCTTTCTCCCCCAAATTAAAGTTATGCATTTTTACCTCATTTCAGTAGGAAAGAGGAAACCAGACTTATTTCAGATAGCATTAAAAGTTTTTAAATTTTCCAGTGTGTTAATTTTCTAAAAGTTTTAAAATCTCATACTCATTCTGGGATGAAGTGTGTGATATAAATAATTTTTGAAATGAATTCCTAACATTAATTTAATGATCAGGAAAGCTAGGAGAACCAGGCTTCCTTATGACTGCAGTACATTTTTCTATTTTTTTCCTCTTATTTTGTACTTTCAAAGTGTAGAGAGATTTCATTCTCTTACGAAAGCTGAAAAAGTGACCGACTATAATATGGTGCCTAATTTATTATATAGAGTCCTTAAGTTCTATAATAAGGTTTGATTATCTTCAGAGGTTAGAATTATTTTAACAGTGACAGTCTACCAAAAAAAATTAATGGGAGGTTTAAAATGTCTTCTTTTGTAGGATTACTAGGAGAAAGGATATCTTTTAAGAAAATAACAGGGTAAATTTAGAATTAGTCTTGCTGGTTTATTGATTCATATATAGCTGTGGTGAAACAATTTCTATTAGTATGCACCAGGGCATTATGATTTCATTTAATCCTCAGTGCAACCTTATAAATTAGGTAGCATTTCTCCCCTTTAATAATAAGGAAAAAACATTAAATTGGTTTCATTATTTATATTAGAAAGAGCTAGTAAATGTACTAAAGAGTGTACTAAGTTTAGTCATAATTAGTGAATGGCAGAATGGAGGTTCCAGTCCAGGTTTCTGACATCAGGATGTATGTCGTTAAATAGTATACCTTTCATATGTCTTCCTGTTGAATACAAAGTATTCTAATAAAATCAGATTTTATTTCTATAGTATATATTTTATCACATGCAAGAAAATTTATGGTACCCACTAACACACTAGAATAATTTGAAATTATGAAATATGATTTTTTATTTACCATCATGTTAGTTACTTTAAATAACAGGGAGAGACTTTGAAGGAAACAACTATATAATTGAACAAAAAAGTTTTGAGACCATGAAAATTTCTTTTATTTTTTTAACCACTACAGGAAGGTACAACTTCAGAGATTACACTGGGAGTTTTATGGTTTCGGTGAAACCAAGGGACTTGGTGTTTGTTAAGAAAATTTTGTAAAATTAGTTTTAATTTGAAGTGAATAATAAGTACAATGTATGAACTATCACTTTCCTATACTAGCCATTTTATACTATTTTCCACAGTTACCTTAAATGCACAAATCTTAGCATTCATACAAACTCTAAAGTTTTATATTTTCAATGGGTAAAACAAAGTATTAATAACAGTAATGTAACAACAGCTAAGTCTTGATTGCTACATTGGCAGTTAATACAGTAGATAAAGTTGTTACTTTTGATAGAACAGGGGATGGTCATATTTAGTATGACTTGAGACTTTGTTTCAGCCTTCTTAACTCATCGCATAGGTCCTAATCTCTCTGAGGTGGTAAATCATTTAGTATCCTCTAACTTCTTCTATGGTAGGTTATATAATACTACCTAAATAAAATACTGCTAAAACCAAGTGAGTTCCTTCACAATTCCTTTTAATTTAAATCTGGTTCCCTTTTTAGAAAGAAACTGATGTTATGTTACTAATTATTTCTGTAAAGAGATTATTTTGTTTCCATATTTGGTAAATGTGTTATTAAAGATATAATAAGCACTGTATTGGAATTCCAGGGGAAAATTAACAAATTTTAATATTTCTATATTGTCCATTCAGCAAGATAAAACAATGCTTATTAAAGAAAAACATACTTTACCATGAAACTCTATCCATGTAGGGATGCTAGGCAATTAAGAATAGTTAAACGGAAGCATATGTCCTCCCCATTTTGGCCCTCTTGTATCTTAATCTTCCTCAGCTCCCATCCTTCATATCTAGGGTTCCTGCATATAACTAGCACTTAAGCTTTATGAACTTTAATCTAGTAAAGTACTCTAAAGAGAATCTTATAAAAGAAGTTAGGAAATCAGCTGTTACTTTCTTAATTTATCTGGTTGTCCTTTCCCAGTGACCCTTGTAGCCAAGATGCTATTGTTCATCTCTTCAGTTATTTAAAGTCCTTTCTGCTTCTCTCTTAGTATTCTGAGCCCTCTCCCTGAGTACCAGCCAGAATTCAGCCTATATGGGGAAGGCAAAAGAAGACAAGAAGGAGGAATTAAGCTACAGTAGAAAGACCATGAGGTTCTGGAGTCAGACCTCAATCCAAATCCTACTTCCCACCACTTCGGGCAAGTGACTTACCTTATTGAGCTTCACTTTCCCTATAAAATAGGTATAATAATACATCTTCAGAATGCAGATTGCCTAATATAAGATATGAACATAGTAATTAAAACTTTTACTTAATAACTAACCTCTCTTCTCTCTGTCATTTTCACTGTGTAAATAGTAGAACATGCTTTAGTGTCTGTCAGTGGTCCACCTTACCACAATCAGAATGCTGAATCTTAACAGTTAAACAGTATAAATAACTATCTATCAAGAGTCTGTAAATTTTTTTGTAAAGAGACAGTAAATATTTTGGGCTTTGCAGGCTTTACAGTCTCTGTTGCAACTACTCAGCTGTGCTGCTATAGGGCCAAAAGCCATAGACAGTATGTAAACAAACAAGTGTGGCTGTTTTCTAGTAACAACTACTAACAGGTGGTGGGCCAAATTTGCCCCCCCAGGCTGTGGCTTGCCAACCCCTAGTCTGTATTAGTGTCCATAAAAGGAGTTCTATTGTTAAAGAGATTTCATAGTTTAAATACAGCCCCCCTTTTTAAAAATCAATTTAATGAAAAATACTTCAGTACAAATTGAGCAGTAAAGTCCCAAAGTTATAGAAGAGAAATGGATTTTGTATACTGCAGTTTAAATTACAACTTTATTTTAATGTTTACCATGCTTTTTAATACTGAAAACTAAAGACTTGGTCTCAGCAAATATTTAGATAAATCACACTAACAATGGTCAGTGAACACTTAGGAAATGTTGACTTCTGTATTATTCATTTGGAAAATCATGGTGCATTTGGCTGTGTAAAAATTTGTGAGGATTCTTCTGTAAAAAAACTGTTCATTGTTTATCCTTGTCAGTGCATTTCCCAAAATTATTTAAACACAGAACTCCTCCCATAACACCTAATGATATCCCTAGAACTACTGTTCAGAAGACAGTAATATTATGAAACTGATTTAGATAGGGAAATTAAGAGCCATAAACTTTAACTGACTTTTGAAGATCACACAGTGATTTGGCAATTCTGAAAGAAGTACTCATATCTCTTCCTCTTGCTTACATAGTCTACTTTTTTTCTTTGTTTCCTTTTGCTTTTAGCTTAAAAAGATATGATTTGGAAATAATTTCAAACAATAGAAAAGTTCAAAAGAATACTACACCCATATATACCTATTAACATTTTGCCCCATTTGCTTTATTTTTTTCAAACTTTCTGTCACACATGCACACACATTTTTTTCCAAATTATTTGAGAGTAAGTTGCCTATATCAGGACCCTAAATGTCAGTGGGGGTTTAAACTTTTATGATGTAGACATTTCTTAAGATAGAATCTCTTCGATTTTTTTTTTCCTAATAAAGCAATACCATTTGGGGTTTGTCTGATGTTTTCTCAGATTCAGGTTTTTCATTCCCAGCTAGAGTATTAGATAAAGGATTTTGTATTCTCACGGTATCACATCTGGAGGCACACAGATAATTTTGATCACCCAGTCAAGGTATGGTCCATTTTCTCCACTACATAGTTACTAGTTTTTCCATGCAACTAATTAGCAATCTGTGGGGAATCTACTTTTTGAGAGTCAATATAGTGAAGTAAAGAGCTCACACTCAAGGCACAGCTGGGTTTGAATCCAGCTAACTATGAATAAGCCTAGGTAAATTTATAGATCTGTGAAATAGGAATGATAGTTGCCACCTCTTTTTCTACATACATATAGTTGTAATACTATAATAGTATTGTTATGATCTTTAAATCAAGTAAGATTTGTGCAGCTCAGGCCTAGCATGTGATAAATGCTTAGTACATGTTAGCTATTAATTCTGGAAAGATGAATTTATAGGCATAGTAATAAGGCCTAAGGCTTTGTAATCCAAAGCTAAAAAAGACTTTACAAAGTCATTTCTTCCAAGTAAACTAATATTTTATCCAAGATGAATGCCTTTTGAAAATACCTAATGATTGAGCTTGTTCTTATCTTGGTATTCCTCCTTCCCTGTTGTGCCTGCCCCTTCTGGTATGTGTGAGGCAGGTAATGTAAAACTTTATCAGGAAACATTTGTTTTTTCTGGATTCTGACTTGCTCAGTTTTCAATTTCACAAGGATTTTAATTGAATCTTTATGACATAAACATTTAAGAAATCACCCCTACCTACCTGTTTTGTGTTACCATTATGATTGTGTTATATAATAGTTATGAAAGACTTTGTAAAATAGGGGTGGACATCTTAGTAGAATTTTAAAAAATACACAGAGGTTTGGATGGACTTAAAGAACATAATCTATAGGTGTTACTAAAAAGTTCTGTTCAATGCCTATGGCCAGTGTGAAATTCAGGGTAGAAAGTGGTAGGGCGTTGGACCAGAAGAATTTGCTAGAGCTAGATTGTGAAGGACTCATTTGCCATGCCAAGAAGTTTGAATTTCATCACAAAGGCAATAGATAGCCAACGATTAAATATGAGAGTGGTGTGATCTAACTCATTTAGAAAGACCACTGGGAGTAGCTGTAGAAGGGAATTGGAGAGCAACTGTAATACTAGACGTAAGGACGCTGGTTGCTACCTGAACTGTAACAATGGGATGAAAAAGTACTGAATAATTTCTAGATATAAAATGAATGAGAAATCTGTAGGATCCGGTGCCTGATTTTGAAATGGGGAAGCAGAAAGCAAGAGGTAGCTGGAAAAATCAAGGCTTCTGGCCTACATGACTGGCCATATGATGGTTCAGTTCACTGAAATAGGTAAAATAAGAGGAGGAACAGATTTGGAGAATCAGTGGATGGGGATATGGTTGTTATGTGAGATATGCCTGTGGGACATATGGTAAAAAGTCTTTATACATGTGCCTAGAGTACACAAGAAATCTGGGCTAGAAATTAAGATTTTTGAGTCATGTCACCAGCATACAAATAGTGATTAAAGCAATGATAATGGATGAAATTGCAAGACTGAGTATGTTCAAGGGCTAAGGACTAAGTAAGTCTTGGTACAGATTTGTATCAAATTATCTAAACATTTTTAATTTTAGACAAATTTAAATTAAATGTTCAGTTTATTCAATGCTGTTGCTTTAGGATGTTAACCCCCACCCCCACCCCCCAAAAATGAGAAACATTAGAATTTTATTTGACTATATGAGTTATAAAAGGTATTAAATAATGGCAGATGACCAGCTCTCAGGGATATATTGGAGGTATAGAAATCATCACCATAAAGATTATAACCAAGAGCTTTTTGAGCCTTTTTAAATTTGATTTTTAGAGAAATATTCCGATGAGATTGTGACTTTTATGAGAATAAAAAGAAACTAATTTTAGTCTCTTTGCCTTCACGTTGCCAAACATCACATTAGGCATGTAGGCTCTTAACAAGTACAGCACGAACAACCCAGTCTAAAGGGATATGAGGAGTACAAATAATGGACATGAGAAGGCAAGAATCAAAATTAAACAATTTTTCCTAGGGCTACCTTTAAAACCATGCTACTTAGTAACTTTATGTCTTGAATATTTTGTAAGGAAAGTACTAAACTAACAAATATTTCACACTGAAGAGAAGTAACAAGACTAGACTATTTTACCTGTATCGTAGCAATGGTCTTCCCTTATTGTTTTTTTACCCTAGAAATAATTTCTAAGTACTGAGCTTTATGTGGGAGGAGGAGTAGAGGGTACTAGTCTTAGGATCTTTTACCATTCATGTAAAAAATAAATATCGAATTACTGTTTTTCTTGCTATAAATAGTCTATCTTTCTTCAACTATTTTAACTACAAAAACAAAATGTGTTCATTTTAATTTTTCTTTGCTTTTGTGAAATTTAACCTTAGTATTTTATGAAATCTATTCTAAACCAGAACAGTTCGTAGACCTGAAATTTACTGGCTTATTTATTCAACAGATATTTTTTTGATACTTGTATGTGTTATGTACAATTCTAGACCTCCAGAGTAAAGCAAAGCAAAAACCAGATTCCTACCTTCATGGATCTTGTATTCTGGGGAGAGGAGACAGACAAATCTCAATAATTAATTTGGTAGTATATAAGATGATAAATGCTGTAGAAGAAAATAAAGTAGGGTAAAGTGATAGAGTGAGTGTTCTGGGGTTGAGAGGGGAGAGATTTCATCATATTTTGCCATGTTTTATTATGAAAATTTTCAAACATACAGTAACATTTCAAGAATTTTACCATGACCGCCTATAAACCCACAAGTTAAATTCTACCGTTAACATTTTACTCTGCTTTGTCACACATCTATGCAGCTCTTCATTTATCAGTTCATCTTATTTTTTGATGCATTTCAACATAAATTGCAGACATCAGTGCATTTTCCTTAAATACTTCAGCATATATATTATTAGGTAGAGTTCATTCAGTATGTGTTTACTTTTTTCTTTTGCAGTTGAGTTTCATTCAAAGAAATTCACAAATATTTATATTAGTTGAATTTCAACAAAAATTATATAGTTATATAACCCAACCCCCATCAAGATATGGAACATTACCCAGAAAATTCCTTCATTCCTCTTTCCAATCAATTCTTGTCCCCACACCCCAGGAAAAGCTACTGTTTTGATTTTTTTCACCATAGAAAAAATTTTGTCTGTTTTAAAACTCCATATAAATGGACTCAAAGAGTATGAACTATCTTGTGTAAAGCTATTTTTATCACAATGTTTTGAGGATTTACTCATGTTACATGTGTAAATAGTTTGTTCCTTCTCGTTGCTGAGTGGTATTCCATTGTTTTTATACCACAATTTATTTATCTGAGCTATCATGAATAAACTGTATGAACACTCTTACTCCAGTCTTTTTGTGGGCCTGTGTTTTCATTTCTCTTGGGTAAATACCAAGGAGTGGGATTACTGGGTAATGTGGAATGTGTGTTTTGTTTTATAAGATCTGCTTGCTATACCTTTTTCTCACTAAGTTTATGAGAGTTCTAGTTAATCCAGTTCCTCACTGTCACTTAATGTCATCAGCCCTTTCGGTTTTAGCTATTGTGGGTGGTAGTGAAGGTTCTTACTCGTGCTTCTGTCTAAAGCCCATGCTATTCCAGTGCATTAGGCAGGCTGAAGTAATGAAAGTGTGCCTCTGAACTTTATCTAAAGATTATTGTCCAGTCTTTTTAAGGTCCTCTTTTATTGTTCATATGGCTATGTATAGAAAACACCTGTGATTACTTGCAGTGCAACAGGCTTTTTAAGTTATTTGCTTAATAAATAAGGGTTCACCTGATTCTGTTTTATGTAAGATTAGATATTAAAGAATTTTTTAGATTATTTAATTTTAGTTTGTTTCCTGTAAGGTCAGACTTACTTGAATTTATGCCTCTGTTATTTTATGAAAAAAGTAGAATTGTTCTTGGTGTTTTGGTGACTAACTCTTAAATTACAACTGAGCCGAATTACTATGAATATTCTGCAGTGTAAAGACTGTATTTATCCAAGGTGTCAAACTAGTGAGTGGTCTTCCTACATAGCTTATTCTCTTATCTTAAAACAATCTTTTAACTAGCTTTCATTCCTGCACATATTAGCTTAAATGTCACTTTACACTAGTGAAAGTGATACTGTCCTTGAAATCCCTTTCCTATTTATATTTCCCCTTAACACATTGCACTTTTCCTTCATAGCACTTATCACACTTTACAGTTTATTTTTAGGACTATTTTATTAACATCTCTCCACTACTAGAGTGTAAGCTCTGCAGTGTCAGAAGTGTCTGTTTTATTGACCCTTGTCCTTCCCAGTGCCAGGCAAATAATTGGCACTCAGTAAATATAGACTGAGTTAACTAATGAACAGACTTAAACCCAGATGTTTTGCTCCATATCTCTAGTTTTTGTTTTATACCAGCATTTCCCAAACTGTATTACAAAAGTTGTCCAGAAACTATTGTTATTAATTTTCTGAAAAAATGATTCTGTGGCCATAGGTTTGGAATAATGAAGAACCACAATTTACATTAGCATGTTAAAATCTCTCAGAAGTCTTAAGGTGAAAAAAAATGTAAATTTAGAATCCAGCATTCTCTACTTTTTTTTCTTATACTGTCAGACTCTTTATTGAACTATATGTTGATAATTTGAAATTAAATATTCCAATGAACACAGTTTAGGAGTGCTGGTGTGCTCAGTGCTACAAGTCGATTTATTCTAAAATTTCATGGACAGATACTACCTTCAGGGAACATCTAACTTTTTATATAATTGTAATGTAGAGTTTGATCATCTTAGGTATTTAATCAACGCATTCAGTAATTTATTGAACTAAATTCAAAACTCATTCTATTTCCTTTGTTATTTGACTTCACCATTCTGCGTTTTCTCACTTAAAACAAAAATCTCACTTTCACTTATAGTTTAATGTTACTATTATGTAATTTAACATTCTCTTTCTTAGGAATAGACATATATGGTTTGGGGTTTTAAAAATACTTTCATTACCTAGAAAGGTATAAGTATAATATCTTACAATTTGTTTGATGTTTTACTTTTTAAATTTATTACAGTATAGTTGCCATATAATATTATATTAGTTTCAGGTGTACTTACAACATAGTCATTCTCCATATATATACCTTACAATATGGTCACCATGATACATCTGGTAACTGTGTGTCACCATACAGAGTTATTAACGATATTGACTCTATTTTCTGTGCTGTCCATTACATCCCCATGATTTGTTTATAACTGGAAGTTTGTATCTATTATTCCCCATCACCTTTTCCACCCATTCCCTACCCCCCTTCCATCCCCGCGCTGCCTTCCCCACCCCTGCCCCTGGCAACCATCAATTTATTCTCTGTATCTGAGTCTGTTTCTGTTTCTGTTTTGTTTGTTCATTTGTTGTTGTTTTTTTTTTTTTTTTAGATTCCAGATATAAGTGAAATCATAAGGTGTTTGTCTTTCTCTGACTTAGTTCACTTAGCATAATACCCTTTAGGTGCATCCATGTTGTTGCAAATGGCAAGATTTCATTCTTTTTTAATACTGAATAATATACCAACCACATCTTTATCCATTCCTCTATTGATGGACAGCTAGATTGCTTCTATTATAATGTTTTACTCCTAAACTAAACTGACTTAAATGGGAAAGGTTTTATTGATGTGTGTGCATACGTGTGTACGTACATACACAGATACACGCATACATGTTTATTCAACAAATATTTAAGCACCAGCACTGTTTTAAGGTGGCTATTTGGCACTGAACAGAAATACAAAAATCTCTGCCCTCACGATGCTTACATTAAGATCGGGGGAAGGATGAGGAGGAAAGAGTGACAACAATAAACCAAGCGTATGACATATCAGAGGATGGTAAGTGCTATGAAAAAATAAAATGGAGAAAGGAATAAAGGAGTATAGAGGATTGTTACATATATGCACATCTGCTTTTAGAATGCTTTCTGTATATACGTATGTTTACTTGTGTCTTTTTCTTTTAAAAAAGGTTAGACAAATATCCTGAACATACAGTTTTCAGATTTTTTTTTTTACTTAACAAATTGATGGGTTTTTTTCACATCGTTAAATATTCTGAACTATTTAAAGATTACACATATTCCATTTTATAGACTATGGTCCATGTTCTATACAACAACCAAGGTGATCTTTTAAAACCCTTCAGCCACTATTGCTTTTAATAAAAGGACAAACCTTTAACATGACCCATGACCCTGCAGGATTTGGTACTAACCTGTGCAGATGGATTTGTCATTCTACCCCGTCACTTACCATGCTCCAGCCACACAGACCTCTGCTTGATCTCCTTCCTGTCTTGGAGCCCTCAGGCATACACGAGAGAGTAAATAGGGATATATAAGGTTATAGTTATATCCCAGTTGTTGAGAAAGGATTTTAAGATGTAAAGAAGAACTCAACCAATTTATTATATATTATACACATTTTGGGTCCCAGTACCCTATTCTTCTTTAACTTTTTATTATAAAAATTTTCAAATTTACAGAAAAGCTGAAGAAATGATACAATGAACAACCATATATTCTCAACCTAGATTCAATAACTAATGTTTTGCAGTATTTTTTATTCTATAATAAAATATTTTTTGATTGAACCATTTAAAAGTGTATTCTGCACATCTTGACACTTCATCCCTAACCTCCACGTGTTCAAGGGAAGTCATTTTCTTGGCTGTTAAAGATATAAGAAAATTGTGTTTACTTTATAGAACAACAAAACTACAAATAAGATTTTTTAAAGCAGTAAATATTCACTATAATATTGATAAATATTTGATTTTACAGTTATGGAAAATGGATATAAACATGAGGAAAAAATCTTTCTACAGAACACTGTTTATACTAGAAAGGCTATTAACGGTAACTAAGCATATGGAAAACTCTTCAGCCTCTTGTATTGAAAGGCATACATTTGCTACCATGTTTTGGGTACTTAGTATGTCTTAGGCATTTTATCTTAACACAGTCCTATATGTTAGGTATGCTATTATCATACAGGTAATAAAACTTGCTGGGCTAAAATTCTTGTATCAGGCCTCAAAGTTGTACCACTGGTAATCTGTGGAGCCAACATTCAGATCCAAAGCGCTCTTGATTGCAAAGTCCCATGTTCTTAACCACCATACTATATTGCCTATAAAAATCGACCTTTGGGATCCCATTTCACACCTAGAAAATAAATTTCATTATGGTTCATCTAAGAAAATAATGAGCTTTCCAGGAAAATTCTGAAAAAGAATTATATGGGTTGAAGTGCCTTCTTACCAGGTAATAAAATATATAAAACTACACTATTTAAAACACATTAAATCCTGGCACAGAAGACATTTGAAGACATTGAGAGAGGAGAAAAGAGCTTGGAAATACTCCTAAAGTGCAAGGGGAATTTGTTCATTGATAAAGAGACATTTTTAATCATTAAGGAAAAGAAACAATTTTATGTATGACATTAGACAGATGGTTTGATATCTCTCCCTATACAAAAAAGATAAATTGTGTGTCTCACATGTTCACTTACACAAAGAAACAATGATAGATTAAGCTTTCTAAATTAGGAACAAAATGTAAATTAAGACTAATGTACCTCACTTCCCCACTCCTTGAGTTTGATGTATGTGGGGGATGGGGGAGCGCAGGTGGGAGTAGATTAAAGAAAAATTTCTCTTGGCTTTTGAGGGTATCAGACTAGAAAAGTACACGGAAGCACCCTGTGTCAATGAGCATTGGGAGCCGGTAGACATGACAAAAGACTACACCCAAGTGTGAGAGGAAACAGTTTCCCATGGTCATCCCTCCCATCCCCAGCTCCCAGCAGCCCTCGGCAGTCTGAATCAAAGATCAAATTACATTATAAAAAGGAAAGTATTTGTTTACACACTCTAGTTGTGACTACAATTTATACCTGTTATTAAGCATGACAAAACAAAGGAAAAGATTAGTAAATACAACTTTCTGGCATGGAAAATAAAGTTTAATCAGAAGTCAAACTTCAGGAAATTATCTTTCTTAAATCTTTAACCAACCCTATAAAACAAATTCTATTTTCCTTTTACTGGAGGAAACAGATTTTGAAGACTTAAGCAGATTTAGAAGTCTTGCCAAGAGTCACAAACTCCCTTGATAACTTTACTACTTTTAAAAAGGGTCTCAAAATTCATTTGAAAAGGTTATTATTCAAAACAAAAGACAGAGTTTGAATCTGTCAGTTTCATCAATTGAAAATGGAGATAATCTCTTCCCTTCTTTGAAAAGATCATTTGTGTGAAAGTACTAAATAGATTAGAATCAGTAATATTTTTTATCTGTAACCTGTTTTCTTCATACAATAAATTCAGATGTTTAAAACTTTTTTTTAAATCTCATCTATAAAGTACAAACTTTAAATAACAGTTTTGTCAACTTTTTAGAATCTTTAATATAATTTAACTTTCAATTCCAGTGCACTACCATTCCTTAAATTGAAGAAATATATCTAACAAAATCTTGTTTCTATTTAAAATATTTTTATCACTAACTGTATTGTTAGCAGCATCCTTTCAAGACTACTAAAATAAATGAAAAAAAAAAAACCTCTTCATAAGCCTATACATTCTGTTTGCTCTTTTTTTTAATACATAAACTTACCTATTTTTCTCTCTGTTTAGGAACACCATCTTCAGCGGGCTATTTCAGCACAGCAGGTGTATGGCGAGAAGAGGGATAATATGGTTATACCAGTCCCAGAGGCAGAAAGTAATATTGCTTACTATGAGTCTATATATCCTGGGGAATTTAAGATGCCAAAGCAGCTCATTCACATACAGCGTAAGTTCCTATTCTTTTAATAATTATATTTTCTATGTTATATAACTCAGCAGATTTTTGTCTATTCAAAGCTATTTTCAGTACCCATTTCAATGAAATGAGATTTATGGGAGCTCATTTTCAACTATCAAAATTGCACTTGAGGTTTCTGCCTGACCAAAAAAAAAAAAAGATATTTTTCATCTTAGATTTTTAGTTACATCTTAACATGGAATCTTATACTACTTTAGGCAAATAGTATAAAGACCATGCCTCAGATATAGAAATAGTTTTCTTACTGTTCAGAAATAATAATAATAATTATTATTATTATTATTATAGCCTTAAAGAACTTAATGTTAGTCAGGAGTCAGCAAATTTTCTATAAAGGGTCAGATAGTAAATATTTTAAACTTTGTGGGTCATTTGTATCATTTATCACAACTATGTGACTCTGCTATTATAAGGCAAAATTGGCAATAAACAATACATAAACGAGAGGACATGACCGTGTTCCCATAAAACTTGGAGAAAAACAAATGGCAACCCAGTATTGGCTCCTGGGCCATGTTTGCCAACCCCCAATAGCTGTTTCTACTAATTTTTTTAAATTAGTGTTCTAATTGATAAATTGTTTCACTCAATAATGATAGAGTTCTTCATTAGAAATGTTCTTTTGATAGCGATCACATCTGATGATGAACAGCTAAGAGCTTGTAGATTTAAGAGTATACATACTCTATATTTTATTCACTCAAGTAGTTGACAACTTAAAAACATAGTTGAAAAGTTACTAAGGAAAAATTGCTACAGCTTTCATTTTGTTATTTTGTTGAACTTTATGATCAAGAGGTTTTACTAGGGGCCTTTCTAAAGTTTTTTCAGGACAATATAAATCTATTTTGTTTTTTTTTGTTCTTTCTAAGGACATAGAGAAACTAGTTTTAACTAGTTTCTAACTCATTAACTACTTTTCTAATTCATTTAACCTTTTCTCCATATGTTCCAGTTTTTGTCCTGGATTTTAAACATTTATTTTACTGTTTCTTAATATGAAAATTAAAAGTAAACATAGTGGCCATATTGGTTTTTATCAGTACTGTGTTAGTATTGGGTATTTTTTACTCGTGATAGTTTTCATCTTTAATTTGCACCTAGCCATACTGATTTCCTTTAGAAAAAAAAATTCAATTTACTACAGGTTAGTTTGAAGTGAACCAATTAAGTGATGTGTATTTTCTTGCCCGCTCATATGTTTAATTACATATAAGACACAGATACAGATTCTAAACAAATTTGATCAATATTAGCACCTAAAAGTAAGTTCTCTGGAAAATAATGTCAATGTGAAAGTTATAGATCCAATCTTCCTATATATATTAACTAGAGCCACATTGTATTCCACAGCCACAGACTATATTATCTTACAAATTGCATGCTTTTAGGTTAAAGCAAGATTGAATAAGATAAAATTACATTAATCAGTTTGTATTATCATTACTATCAGAAAAAAATTGCATGTTTTACAAATAGACTGCTTATCAATAACCCAAATCTACAAACACATTATACTGGTAACTAGTGGAATAAATTGTGGTCAGAAAAGTCAAAAGTTACTATATTTAAAAAGGAATTGACTTAGCTGACATTGTAATCAAATAATACTAATAAAATAGCAGCATAATTGTAGTTTATTTGGAAAGAAAATTTTTAATCAATACAAATTTGAAGTATGTTGTCTTTGGAAAGCAGAGCCAGCTAAATTAGTGTTAGTGTTCATGAATTTCCTTTAATATTTTGTTTTGAATAATTATACATTCACAGGATATGTGTAGTCTTATATAATCACTACCACACTCAAGGTACTGAATTTACCATCACCACAAGATTGTATCTTGTTACTACTTTATAGCCAAATCCATCCCTAGCCCTGCAACCACCAATCTGATCTCCATCTCTATAATTATTTTAGTTCATGAATGTAACCTAAATGGAGTCATGTACTTTGTATCTTTTTGAGATTGGCTTTTTTTTCACTTAGCATAATATTCTTGAGGTTCATCCAAGTTGTTTCATGTATCAGTACTTATTCCCTCTTATGCTGAGACATATTCCATAATATATATGTACCATAGTTTGTTTAACCACTCACCCACTGAAAGACATTTGGGTGGTTTCTAGTTTTTGACTATTACAAATAAAGCTGCTATGAACATTCATGAACAAATTTTTGTGTGAATATGTCTTTATTTCTTTGGGATAAATACCTATGAGTGTAGTTGCTAGGTCACTCATTTTTAGTTTGACAAGAACTTATACAATATATTCCAAAGTACTGTACCATTTTACATGATCACCAGCAATGTATATGTGATCCAGTTTCTCCTGTATCATTGCCAGCATTTGAGGTTATCACTATTTTTATTTTAGCTATTCTAATAAGTATGCAGTGATATCTCATTGTACTTTTAAGTTGTATTTCTCTAAATGACTAATATGTTAAACATCTTTTTGCATTCATTTGCCACATGTATATATCCTCTTTAATGAAATGATTGTGTGTATGTCTTTGCCCATTTTCTAATTGGTTCGTTTGTATAATGTTGTGTTTTGAGGATTTTGTTTTGTTTATATTCTAGACAGAAAGTCTTTGTCATGTATGTGATTTGAAATATCTTCTCCCAGTATGTAACTTGTCTTTTCATCCTCCTAATAGGATCTTTCACAGAGTTAGTTTTTAGTTTTATTGATGTCCAGATTATCAGTTTTCCTCTTATAAATCATAATTTTGGTATTGACTTTTTTTTGCCTTGTCCTGGATTCCAAAGATTTTCTCCTATGTTCTGTTCTAGAAGTTTTACATTTTACATTTAAGCGTATGATCAATTTTGAATGTGAGGTTTAGTTCAAGATATTTTTTTGTGTGTTTTGGTTTGGTTTGGTTTGGTTTGGTTTGGTTTGGTTCAGTTCAGTTCAGTTCAGTTCAGTTTGGTTCGGTTTTTTGCCTCTGGATATCCAATTGCTCCAGTATTATTTATTGAAAAAATCTATCCCTCTTCCATTGTGTTGCTTTTGCTTTTTGACCAAAAATTAATTAGGTATATTAATGTGAATCTGTTTCTAGGTTCTGTATTCTACTCCATTCATCTCTGTGTTATCCCAAGACAGTATTTCTGTCTTGATTACTGCAGCTATATAATAATCCTTAACATCAGAGAGAACGCTTTCTTATTTTTGTTTTTCTAAATTGTTTTGGATATTCTAGAGCCTTTGTATGTAAATATTACGATAAACTCATCTCTATCTACAAAGAAATTTGCTGAGATTTTAATAGGAATTATATTAAACTTTTGATCCTTTCAAGAAGAATGGACACCTTTACTGCGCTGAGGCTGCCAGACCATGACCATTAGACTCAGCATTTAGATCTCTTTCAGTTTCTTCCATTGACACTTCATGATTTTCACAATACAAATTCTGTACATGTTTTTTTTAGATTTATACCTATGTTTTATTTTCTTCAGAGCAATTAAAAATGGTACTGCACTTGTTCACTTCAGTATATAGAAATGCAGTTGAATTGTGTGTTTGTCTTATGTCCTGTGGCCTTAACTAAAATTACTTACTAGTTCTAGGAGATGCTTGCAGATTCTTTGGGATTTTCTGCTTGGAAAATCGTGCATAGTCTGCAAATAGAAACAGTTGTAATTTTTTTCTTTTTTAAATCTAAATGTCTTTAATTCTTTCTTTTCTTATTATAGTGGCTAGAACTTCAGTACTATATTATAATAAGAGTAGTGAAAGCAGACATCCTTGCCTTGTTCCTGACTTAGACAGAAAGAATTCAGTCTTTCACCATTAAGTATTACATGACCTATAGGATTTTTTTGCAGTTGCTTTTTATGAGATTGAGGAGGTTTCCCTCTGTTCCTAGTGTACCGAAAATTTTTATCATGAAAGGGTTTTGTCAAATGCTTTTTCTTCATCAATCGATAGCTTTATGCGATTTTTCTTCTTTAGCCTGTCGGTATGATAGGTTACATTGATTGATTTGCAAATATTGAACCAGCCTTGTAGGAGTAAATCCTACTAGGATTTTGTCATACATCATAGGGCGGGATTTACTGAAATTTTATTGAGGAGTTTTGCATCTTAAGTTCATGAGAGATGTTGCTTGGTAGTCTCTTTTTTACTCTTTCTTTTCTGGTTTTTGTGTTAGAGTAATACTGACCTCATTAAACAGATTGGGAAGTGTTTCCTCTTATTCTGTTTTCTGGAATAGAATGTATAAATTGATGTTAATTCTTTAAAAATTGGTATTGGCTTTTAATATACTATAATAAATACCCAAAAAAGTTAATTATAGTGTAAATTTCTCCAAAGTTAACATTGGATCATGAGTACTAGGCAGTCAGGTAAATTGCTTATGAAGGGTACATTACTTCGAGTTATATGTATGGACTGGTTCCTTTCAGTTCTCTTCATTTCTGTTTTGTAAAGCTCTTAAACGAAAAATTACAAAAACTGTTCCTTGGAGTTTTTAAGATGATAATTAGTGTGCCCTAAAAAAGCAATGACCAAACATGTTAGAATTAACTGCACATTACTCCCATCCCTACCCTCAGAATCACAATGCATATTACTGTGTTTATAGGCCCAGGGCATCCTGCAATTAAGAAAAAAAGTTTATTTTTAAATCACCATTTTCCAAATGTATTCATTAGATGTTATCTGTTAACATTTCATTGACATTAGTTGGGAACATCTCAATTCTGTTCTTCAACTGGCTTAGGAAAGAGATCTTAATTTTTATTCTAGTCAGATCTCTGAAGGAAGAAACCCCTATTAAAACCATTATCCCTGTCTTTAGCTCCAGATGGTAGGTACCATCTAAGCTACTTCACTGAGTGCTGCTCAACATTTCCTGATACAAAAGGTCTTAATGTTGTTTCCGTTTTGATTGGTGATCTGTAAAGCTTCTAGATTATACAGCTAGGACTTCTCTTTTCCTATTTATGCTGGAAGAAAGGACAAAACAGTCTGACCGGAATAGACAGGAACAATTCTCTCTCCCCCTTCCCTTTGCACTTGAGTTTCAAAGCTCTACTGTTAATTCTCAAAGGAAACCTTTTTTAAAAGAGCAGTGTTGATGTGTATTTGTATATGTATGTGTGTGTATAGATATGGATATATGTGTTTCTAGTTCTGTCCACTGGAAGGGCCAAGCAGCAAAAATATTCAGTAGCAATGAGCACATCTAGTGCTTATTCTCTAATCCATTCCCCACTAAATGGGACCAAGAATCTGTGGAAAAATTGCTGATTGCAGGGGGTGGGGCAGGGCAGGTACAAAATGAACCTGAAACATCTTGTAATGCCGGAAATTAAACATTTTGAAGAATAACAGGAGCTATGTCAGGGACACAGGAGTTTCCACCGGCTAATTCTGGGACAGTTTAAATCAATAGAATAATTAAGTATAATAATCAGCTATAGACCATTGAAAAAGTAGGAATTTGAGAGTCCATACTGATAATAAATAAATAAATGGTAAAGAAGACTAGTCCCAAGCTTGTACAGTAGAACGCCAGGAGCTGAGTGGTACAATGTGAAGAGAATGTTGGAACTGGGAAATTATTTTGCGATTACCGTCATCAAGATTGGGTCACACAAGAATCATCAATGTGCGCCCACTATAAGAGGAAATTTTGATGAGGCGTGGGGTATTTGCATGGTCTAAGCTCTCCCCACAAACAGCTTGTTAGTTCAAGGATGGGAAAAAATAAGGTGGAGTAATCGGGCAATTTCTTGAATGGTGAACAAAATTAATCATCACTTAAGAGAAATAGATAAACATTGTGTGCCTCTAGATGTGATATACTGAGGAAAACTAAGAAAGTTGAGTATGCAGTATGCCAGCTAACAGTGCACAATCTAATCACAAAAAATCAGACAGACACAAAGTTAGGAATGTGGTAACGATGATAACAACAACAGCAGCAACAATAATTAAGTCCTGGGAAGAGGGACGTTTAAAAAAAAATTAATGTCTTAAAAGACAAAAGGTATGGAAATGTTCCAGATTGAATTAGCTAAAGAAACAACAATGAGAGTAATACCTGACCCTAGACTGGTCCTGTGCTGGAGGGGGGAAATGTTATGAATTCTTGAATCAGCTGACAAATTGGAATATAGGCAGGAGATTAAATTGTACTAGTGTAAATTTACAAAGTTAATGACTATACTATGATTATCCAAAAGAATCTATTCCTAGGAAATACACGCTGAAATATTTAACAGTAAAGAGACATATGAATGTAATTTATCCTCCGATGGCTCAAAATATTGTGTGCAAATGATAAAACATTAAAAATTTAACAGGCGAATCTAGGTAAAGGATATATAGGTGTTCCTTCTGCTGTTTTTATTTTCCAACTTTTATAAGTTGGAACTTCAAATAAAAAATATTTTTAAAAAATAAATCCTTACAATGGGAAAATATATTTGCAAGTAACGCCTCTGATAAGGGCCTAGTATCCAAAATATACAAAGAATTCATACAACTCTTAAAAAAAAAAGATCCAATCAAAAAATAGGCAGAGGACCTGAACAGACACTTCTCCCTAGAGGACATACAGATGGCCAACAAATATATGAAAAGATGCTCAACATCACTAGCTATTAGGAAACTGCACATCAAAACCACAGTGAAATACCACCACCTCACACCTGTTAGCATAGCTATAATCAACAGGACAAGTAATAACAAATGTTGGAGAGGATGCAGAGAAAAAGGAAACTTCATCCACTACTAGTGGGACTACAAATTGGTATAGCCACTATGGAAAACAGTATGGAGGTTTCTCGAAAAATTAAGAATTGACCTACCATATGATCCAGCAATCCCTCTACTGGGTATTTACCCCAAAGACTTAAAAACCCATATCTGATGTTCATAGCAGCATTATTCACAGTGGCCAGGACATGGAAGCAATTGAAGTGTCCTATGATAGATGATTGGCTAAAGAAGCTGTGGTACAATGGAATATTACTCAGCCATAAGAAGAGATGAAATACTGCCATTTGCGACAACATGGATGGACCTCGAGATAATCATGCTAAGCAAAATAAGCTGGGCTGAAAAAGTAGAAAATCACATGATATCACTTATATGTGGGATATAAACCTAAAAGCAACAAATTAGCAGGACAAACAGAAACTCAGGGACATGGACAATGGACTAGTGGTTACCAGAGGGTAGGGGAGGGGAGGAGGAAGTAGGTAGACAGGGTAAAGCAGGTCAAATATAGGGGCGTAGGGGGAGGGTGAAATGGGTAAAGGGATCAAATATATGGTAACTGAAGGAAACTGGACTTTGGGTTTTAAACACACAATAGAATATAGAGATGTCAAATTATAATGTATACCTGAAAATTATGTAGTTGTGTTAATCAATATTACTCCAATAAACTTAATTTAAAAAAAAATAGATCCTTACAGAATTTACTTTTTTTATTACCTTTCAGAATAGATATATCCTGTCTTTATGCCTTCATTATGAAAGATTACATTTTCTTTTTCCCTTTGCCTACCTGCCTCCCCACCCCACTACAACATACATTCTTAATCCCCCATTATTCTTCTGGTACTACTTTCTTACAGATAAAATCTATAACATGAACCACAGAGCTTTATCTACAAAGGATTTCAGATCTGGGATTTCACATTTGTCAAATCTGGGATCCCTTATTTACTCCCCCCAAGTACATTCTAAAAGTGACTCCAGGCTCTGTCACTTATCAATACAAAGAAGTTCAAGAATGTCTTGATCTAGCTAGCCAGTGATAGGTTTGTCTTCTTAGGTCTAAGGCAAAGACATCAAATACCTACTATCCCATAGTAAATATCACTATTATGCCAGTCTTTTCTGCTGCTCGAATTTATTCCAGGAGTTTTGCAAGTAGATATTATCAGTCATTGAGAGTTAGTGCTTGTGTTGAAACCTGTTTACCATTCCTGATCTGAGAAATTTCTGCTCAGCCTTGGATGATATGCTTTCTTTTCAATCAGTGATTGTGTTCTGTTTCTGATCCACATTTTGTACCATTTCATGCACCCAAATATTACTTCACGATTTGCTTCTTGTATTTTAAAATACTCTTGGGAGTTATGGACATACCCACCATATACACTTAGACTGAGCCATAGTATGGCATTTGTTACATAGATATTTATATACATTTCATCTCTATCACTGAACTCTTGAGTCCGAGGGCAAGTACTATGATTTGTACTGCTCTCCAAAAATTATCTAGTGAGTTTATATGTATCATTGTGTACTTTTGCTAAAATTTTTTTCTATAGCATTTTCTCCATCTGTACATTATACTGTATTTTGTTTAACCACACACATGCATATCTGTGTTTATCCCCATCAAATATTTTTAAAGGAGTCAGATTCTACAGGATTATTTAACAATTATTGGCTAGCTAGGTCTCATTTTAATTGGCAGAACTTAATTAAAAGAGACCACCCATTTGCCTGTTTCTCTTCATACCCTGTTTTCTACTTTGAACACACTCATTAACATGGCCCAGAAAATGTGAAGATACTCTTATTTCTAGGGCCATGATAAACAAGTTACATCTTTATCAGCTGTCACTGACTGTCGGAATTGCAGATTTGGCTGAAGCTAAATTATAGTTCAGTCATTGTGGTCTTTTTGGTCAAATCTTAAAGTGAATTTTTTCACATTAGTTTTTCTCTAGGGCTTTAATATTTTATATATGAACAAGAATTGTCTCTCCTTATGTTGAAAGATCCTAGATATGTTTGTACCAACTAAAAGAATAGCTCTTGCAGAAGCAAGAGCAGTCTAATTCTCAGATACTTGTTAACTTCAGTGGGAAACACACTGAGCTCCCTAAGATAGGAATTTTCCCTTCTGGTATTGATTCTGTTCCCTGAAGATAGGAATTTTCCCTTCCAGTATTGATTCTGTTCCCTGATATGTTTGTTGGACATGGCTTGTCATTCATTGATGATATAATGTACGCCAGAAGTATGTCAAATATATTTTGATAATGTAAAAGTAAGATGATAATGTAAAAGTAAGGTGAGCTTGTTTAGCTTTTATGAATAATTAAGCTTTGTAAATATGATTTGAACTAAAGAAAAGTAATTTTTATAGTGGAATATACAAAAGTGATATAAAAATGTGACCCTAAAAGTATATTAAATATACCCTTAAGAAGGCAGAACATTACTAGTTGGTCCCTATCAGTTTATTTTTCTGGATTATCTTATCACCACTTTTTAATAGACCTCTCAGTGATGATGAAAATGTTCTGTAATCTATACTGTCTGGTATAGCACTAGCCACTAACCACATGTTGCTTTTTAATACTTGAATTTTGGCAAATGTGACTGAGTTACTGAATTTGTAATTTAATTACTTAAATTTAATTAGCCACATGTGGCTAGTGGTTACCCTAATGAACTACACAGATATGGATTATCTTGGTTAGAGACATAAAAACAAGTGTTTTTAATCCAACAGTCTAGTTTTTTTAATCTATTTCGATATTTCTAAAAGCTCTGTTTGCATAGGTGAAGGGAAATTACAGGCTCAAACTACCAGATATAAAACAAATAAGTCGTAGGGATATAGTGCACAGCATAAGGAACATGTCAATAATATTGTGATAGTGTTGTACTCTGTCAGACGGTTGTTGGACTTCCCATGGTGACCACTTCTTTAAGGTATATAAATGTTGACTACTGTGATAAAACTAACACAATATTGTGTTAGCTATATTTTAATTGAAATCTTTTTAAAATCCACAAAATAGGACTTAAATATTCTAGAAACAATTTTATTTAAAGACCTTATTATGTCAAACCGTATGAAATTGCTGATAATGTATCAAGTTTTGAACTATAAAACTTTCATATAGTTCAATGCAATACATTAATAAGCTCTTTATGTTCTTAATAATGAGCTTCTAGTTTATTTGCTTTTGGAAATGGGATCACATCCATTGTCTTTTATCACATATCCATATTAACATTAAAAGTGATCTCCTTTCTTAAACTTCAAATGTGGGAAGCGTATCTATAAGCTTAGATTCTATGTCTGAAAACAAAATTCAAAGAAATCTTTTTATTCCTTCAGAAAGTTTAGGTCTTATTTTTATCCAGACATCTGTGAGAGGTTTTTTGTCAATGGATTCAAACAGTAAATGATTGTTTATGGTTTCTTCTGTCAGCTTTTAGTTTGGATGCTGAACAGCCTGATTATGATTTGGATTCTGAAGATGAAGTATTCGTGAATAAACTGAAAAAGAAAATGGACATCTGCCCATTGCAATTTGAAGAGATGATTGACCGTCTAGAAAAAGGCAGTGGTCAGCAGGTACAACTGAATTCTGTATATATAATAAGTATGTGTGTATTTATATAAATATCTACATTTATATGGAATAAGTAGAACGTTGAGGAGGGGTAAGTGAGCAGGCTGTAGCGCTAACAAGAATGAAGCTATATTCTATCTCAGCCCACTATAACCTAATAATCTTGAGCAATATGTTTACATTTATCTGTGCCTCAGTTTTCCCATTTATGAAATAGAGATGATAAATATCACTGGATATTTGTGAAAATTAAAATAATGTATATAAAGCATCTAGCTCAATGACATGTGCAAAATATTCCACGTTTGCTGTCGTACATACTGTTGTTATTTTGATTGTTTTCATTTAAATTTAGAAGTACTTTTAAATCTTATATGTGTATTATATGAAAATGACATCGTAATTTTACATTTAGCCAGTCAGTCTGCAGGAAGCCAAACTACTGCTAAAAGAAGACGATGAATTAATTAGAGAAGTTTATGAATACTGGATTAAAAAGAGAAAAAATTGTCGTGGGCCATCTCTTATCCCATCAGTAAAACAAGAGAAGCGAGATGGTTCCAGCACAAATGATCCTTATGTGGCTTTCAGAAGACGTACTGAAAAAATGCAGACTCGGAAAGTAAGTGAATTTGGGAGAATTTTTTTGGACTTTTTTTTTTTTATGTAATTTCTTACATCCTAGTTATGAATATCTCAGTATCTGAAGGCTGTGTTTTAATTTAAGTAGATTTTCTATATAATATAATGTAAAATGAGTCAACCTTAAGATTCATTATGGAGCAGTTGATACATTTTAATGGTAATCCATTTAAAATCATGTACAGAATTGATTTCCTGGCAATCTATGCCTCCTTTCACTGTTTTTAAATTCTCTTCCCTTCAAATAAACACATTTTTATATATATTAATAGCTGTTATGTTCAACTATTGTGGCCTCTAGCTACAAATGATTATTGACATTAAACAAGCAACTTTATATTTGCAGAATCGTAAAAATGACGAGGCCTCTTATGAAAAAATGCTTAAACTGCGTCGAGATCTAAGTCGGGCTGTTACTATTCTAGAGATGATAAAAAGAAGAGAAAAGAGTAAAAGGGAGCTATTGCACTTAACACTGGAAATTATGGAAAAGAGGTAAAATATTTTACTAGCATTAGGAAGCATGGTACCAGCAGCATTTTGGATCTTGAGTTGATTTATTTTCTAAGCAATCATCTGTGACTCCATAATCGTCCTTTAATAATTAGAGATTATTTAAATGTGTGGTTGATATACTTTGTATAATTTTACATGTGTTCCTCTCTTTGTTTTCAAGTGACTGAATTCAGTAAACTACAGTATGCCAGATATTTCCATTTTTAAATCTTGTTTTTCTAATACTTATGTGAGTTTTTGCAGGGTATAAGGGAGAGAATTTGTCAAAGTTTTTATTTTGCTCACTAAATGGTACTGATTTTTTAAAAAGCATAAAGGAAGGGAAAAGGTTCATAATCTTAATACTCTAATAATCATTCATCAAGGTGTACAAGAAAACTTCCCAACTTCCTAGTCCCTGTCCCTAAAGAAAACCACTATTAAATTTCTTGTGATTCAGTTCAGAAAAATTAGTTTTACAGCACAGGCAATTCAAATTAGCAGAAAGTTCCTCAGCACTATTTTAGGCATTAATTTCAACATCTCCACCCAACTGCTCACAAAATTATTAAGTTAAAATTCAAACCTTTGCTTTTTTTTCCACCATCATCTGTTTATGGTGGCAAGATAAAGCTATAAGCCAAAAAAGTAAAAGGAAAAAACCAAAGGAATTGTGTAATCTTTAATTTTAATAAGCATTCAACAAATTAGTCAAAGTTTAACTGTAATGTTACCAAGTCTAATCAGTGTGTATAATTATATCTCTGTTACTAATAGTCCTAAGGATAAGTACTTACAGAACTAATTTTTTAAACTTTCTTTTTTATAATTCCAGGTATAATTTGGGTGACTACAATGGAGAGATTATGTCTGAGGTTATGGCACAGAGACAGCCAGTGAAACCTACTTATGCCATCCCCATCATCCCTATTACTAATAGCAGTCAATATAAACATCAGGAACCAATGGATGTGAAGGAGTTTAAAGTTAATAAGGTGATAAAAGTTTTGTGATAATAGTAGCTGATAATGGAGTGGCATTTTATCATTAGAATCAAAGTGAAAAAGAAAAATGCATATGAAATATGCTGCAGAGCCAGCTTTTGATTCAAAACTTGCTTGTCAGTACATCAGTAGGGCTTATAAATAATAATTCTTTGTAATTAACTTTTCCAAAAAACCATAATGGCACACTGCATAAAACTTGACAGAAATATTTATCATGTTTACATAACCAGATCTTGCCATGATCTTTTCCTCCTAACAAATACCGTTTTTGCCTATAATCTTTCTTGCCTTTTTCCTACACATCAAAGTCATACTTCTAGCCTCTGCCATCGCTGCTTATACATATTTCTGACATGCCCTGTGTTCATCAGCTCAATCACTCTTGCCCTCTGTATTTTACCCTTTCATTTCCCTAGTTTAATGATTTCATAACTTTATCCTCTAAAACTGCTCAGAATTAATTCACCACTCCAGAATGCCTTCATTGTTCAACTAGTAGTAAATCCTCACTACTCTTTATTTCCATAACACCTTGTATTATAGCTTTATTTTCTGTTACTAGTAATCTGAAGTCTGCTTTGTGTATATGTAAAATTGTTTTCAGCATTATTTTCCCTATATTGATTTATTAATTCTTTAGAATAAAGACTAGATAGTCCCCTCCACCTTTTTTTAATTCTCTCCTGTATTTTCATAGAAAAGTAAGAAAAAGACAGGAGCCAGCAGTAAATATTAACTGCAGTTACAGGGTTTCAGAAGCTGGAGAACTAACATTCTGTTCCTTTACTTTAATTGAAACAAAATAACTTATGAGATGATGTTTAGGCTGTAGGAGCATATTCATGTTTTCAGAGACCAACCAACCTCTAAGACTTTACAATATAAGACATGAGTCTGTATCTCTTACGAGTATGAAGCTTTCGTTATAGCGGTAAACTTCTTTTTAAAACTTCCCTAAAACTGCAGGTTTGTTGAACATGGTTTCCTAGTGTTTGATTAACTCATGACTTTATTGCAGCAAGATAAAGCCGATCTTATCCGACCTAAACGTAAATATGAAAAGAAGCCCAAAGTCTTACCATCATCTGCTGCTGCCCCACCTCAACAGACAAGTCCTGCTGCACTGCCAGTCTTTAATGCTAAAGATTTAAACCAGTATGACTTTCCCAGTTCCGACGAAGAGCCTCTCTCCCAGGTAAATATAAAAATCTCTCTGTGACTATAGAGCAGGGATGTAGAAAGTCATGTTTTGACTCACTTCTTGTTATTTAAAGGTTTTGTCTGGCTCTTCGGAAGCTGAGGAAGAAAATGATCCCGATGGTCCCTTTGCTTTCCGTAGGAAAGCAGGCTGTCAGTACTATGCTGTAAGTTTCAGACTCTCCTTTTAAATAACAAGCTGTTTACCTTAACTGAAAATAAAATAATTTGGATTTTTTTCTTTTTAGCCTCACTTAGACCAAACTGGCAACTGGCCTTGGACTAGTCCTAAAGATGGAGGATTAGGGGATGTACGATATAGATACTGCTTAACTACCCTTACCGTACCCCAAAGGTGTATTGGATTTGCACGAAGACGGGTTGGGCGCGGTGGAAGGTAAGGTGTTTCTGTATTGCAAGCATGGGAATATTTTAGACAGTAGGGTAATCAAATCTAAAATTTAAAGTGAGGTAATCCTTCTAAATAGCTCATTTGTTGTCATTTGCTATTCTAAACTGATTTTTTGACTGAAATAACTTTGCTCCCTGGTTCTTATACAACCAGAGCTTTTAATGCATAACTAATGGGTCCCTAAAGGATCTGCTTTTCTTCTCAAGTTTGAAAACCTCAAATATCTATCCTAACAGAATTCTGACAGAAGACACCACACAAAGGCAGGTGTAAATCATGATTGCATAAATTGTGTTAAAAACCTATAGGAGTTGTTTCAGGAGTTCTGGAAATTATTTAAAAAAGAAATTAAATAGGCTAAGAAATGTCATTTATAGTATACTGAGTTGTTTAACTCATCATTGGAAAGCCTCTAAAAATCCGCATGACCTGATCTTGACATCCCAGTTTGTCACGATCTGATTACTCTTCTGCCTTTGTTTAAACCTGAGAGAACTCATTCATACTCAAAATGCCATTGTATGGGGGGAGGGAAGAAATTGCAGAATGCATAAAAGCAAAGAAAAAGAAAGCTTTTACGTAAAATACGGAAAAAATTAAAAAGCAAAGTAGATAATATCAAGGTGCTTTCAGAAAGAAACCTAAGGGTATGATTTATGACATATTACTGTCTTATGTATATGTTTGTCTCATTTTTGAATCTTAATTGCAGTTTTCATCACTTTATACATTAGTTTAAAATTATCCGAACATTAAAATACATTTTATTTAGCACTTTTCCCCACATCATTGTGTTAACATCAGTAGTAGTGAAAATTCTCTATGGTGGCTATATTTTATTCTGTACTAGCATTAGTCAGCATTAGCATTTTAAGATGGAGTCATAAAAATATATCCTCTCGAGTTATGGATCTCAAATATTTTGTCTATTAGAAATTCTGATAGTAAAACATATCCCAGAGACCTTTTACTGCTTTTCTCCTACCTTACCCATCCTACCCCCACAACACACACACACACACACACACACACACACACACACACAATTTTCCTTAAATAGAGAACAGACATGTTAGCAACATTTTTTAAAATGTTTGGTACTTTGTGATAAATATGAAAATCTTTGGTTAAAAGTAATTTGAAAATTACTTTCATATGTTATCCGTAACTTACACTGGTAGACCAACCTCAAAGACCTGTTAGAAGACTCTTGCTGTTGTAAAATATTTACCTTATTCTTTGAGGTGGATTACTCTTCTTTAATCAGATTATTATAACATAAAGAAAGAACCTCTATCAGATAGTGAGATTTTAGCCTATACAGCCAATTACAGAAATAATGAAATCTATAGCTTTTAAATATTCAGTATGAGATGGCTTTTTGGAGTTGGGGGAGAAAGAAAAACCTTTTTTACGTAGTTTTTGAATAACTAGTTTACATGAGTGTTTCCTGCCTTGTTTTTAACAGGGTCTTACTGGACAGAGCTCACTCAGACTATGACAGTACGTTTCGCCATCTGGATTTGGAAATGCTTTCCTCACCACAACATTCTCCCGTCAATCAGTTTGCCAATACCTCAGAAACAAATACCTCGGACAAACCCTTCTCTAAAGACCTCAGTCAGATACTAGTCAATATCAAATCATGTAGATGGCGGCATTTTAGGCCTCGGACACCACCCCTACATGACAGTGACAATGATGAACTCTCCTGTAGAAAATTGTATAGGAGTATAAATCGAACAGGAACAGCACAACCTGGGACCCAGACATGCAGTACCTCTACACAAAGTAAAAGTAGCAGTGGTTCAGCACACTTTGGTATGTTTATTTGTCATGATGTACTTTTCTGTAGAAATTCACGTTCATCAATTTTTTAAATATATGGTTTATTGTATTTACGGCTAAAAGTTCTTTTATCTCAAAATAGTTAAAAAAAGAAGAAAGACCTATGCTTAAGTATTTATTTGAATCCCATTTGTATATGTGTCTTCATTTAAACATATCTACATACTAAGGTGGTTTATTGCTGTTTAATGTATGACATTTGTTTCCTGGATGCACTGAGAACCACAAAATCCAGCAATTAGGTTTTCAAAATAAGATGAAAAGAAAATAGACCACAAATTATCACTGTTTTATGCTTGGACATGTCTCTGGTCTTTTACTTAGACTACTTAAAAGTAGACTGGCAAGGCTTATCTGCTTTCACAGTAATTCAGATCATTTATAAGAGAGAAACTAATTTTTCACAGAACAATATTTAAGTTAAAGGATTATTTTAATAATTTTGGAAACATTTTTAGATGTCTACTTTAGCATATGGCTACTTTGTAAAATGTATCTAAAATAAATGCTGTCTACTAAAAATATTTCTAAAATTTTAGATTTCTATTTTAAAGCACCAATCTGTTATCTGAAGCATAGAAATTATAGAAATTCACTGTCAAAATTATGTTACTACAGATTTTTGTAAAGATAATTTAAATTTAGATTTTGAAAGGACTATAAAGATATTTATTCTGTTCCTTAAACATGTAAGGCAACAGTTAAACCTTCTAATAAATATTAAAATGTGCTTTTTTTTAAAGACCTCCAGAAAAGATTTCACAAACTAACTTATTTTGTGGTTCGGAAAAAAGTATTTCTATGAAGTGGAAGTCTTAGCTTATAAGAAAAATAATTACATTTTAGATATCAACTAGAAGATAATTTAAATTATCTGAGGCCTAACAGGTTATTTATAATCCCATTAATTTCCATCTCTGCTTTTATAGTCTTAATCAAAATGAAAAACTTTTAAATATGAAAGAGGATTTATTTATAGTGAACGTAGAGATTTTAAAAATATAAGCTTTGTAATGTGTTTTCCCTGATAAAGATTTTTTAAGCTGTATAAAATCCTTTGAGACTTGTAGAAAATTGGCACATTCTCCTCCTTTTAAAACAGAGAAGTGGAATTGCGTAACCATCCTAAGGATCTTGTAATGATTTTTTTTATGTAAATTGTTTTAATATTCAACTTAAGTAAGCATTGATATTGTAAAACTTACTTAATTTGTGTTGGCCAAAGAATTTTAAAAGGGAAACATTGAATAGTAATATTACCAAAAGTTTAGCTAATGAAAAAAATCTTTAGTAACTGTAATTTTCTTTTAAATCATTTCCTTCCCGTGTGTGTGTGTGTGTGTGTGTGTGTGTGTGTGTGTGTGTGTGTGTGTGTGAAGGAAATGCTATACATACATACATATATATATATATATATGGGAAGGAAATGATATACATATATGTGTGTGTTTGTGATACAGCTCTTAAAAAATGAGTTTATCAATTTTTTTTGTTACACTTGTTTTAAATTTTCCCTTAAATTTTACTGGAGCTTCTGATATACTCAGAGAATAGATGCCTATAGTTTGCTTTAAAGTAAAGCTATATTCTTTTATATTTACAAATATTCCAGAAACCTAAAGCTTTTGTCTTTATGCTCTATAAAGCATATTACAGTGGAATTTTATCACATGTACATTTAAGTGAATTCAATTATAGACCCCTGGAGAAAAACAAAAAATTAAAATTTAGCAGTTCACATGTTATACAGGATTCTAAATACAGTTCCACTAAAAGAATGTTTGCCAGCGTGGACCCCTGTGAGAGCAGAAGTAGTCCCTTGCTCCCCTGCAGCAGAGCCTGCATTGCCACTTTAGTCATATGAAGCAGTTCACTTTGGGCAATGTAATTATAATTTTAAAGATTTTTTTTCCCTAGAGCATGGCCCACTAACATTACTTCATCTAGTACTCAACCACAGAAACTCTGATCTAGTCTGATGTCAGCATCAAAACTGGCTGTGTCGGGTTTATTGAAAGAGATGGGTCTGCATCATGCATGGTACACTCTAAAGAAAATTTTAAGGCTTAATTTTTCCTATACTGACTTTAGAACTTAACTATTATGTGAGATGTGAGTCAGCTGATAAACTTGCCTGCTGCTTTATTTAAGCCACAAATATGTGTTTTGATTTTGTCATTTTTGCTTATTCTGTCATGGTTTAAATATTAATATTTAAATGTGTGCTGTGGCATAATGATGCCTCCTGGACTGGTTTTTCTAAATAATCATCCAAAAGGGCTTATTTATTCTCATTTTCAAATAGGAAATTCTAAATGTGGATATCAAGAGCCCATAATTTTAAGTGAAGGGAATGAGCTTTCACACACCAACTTTTGTAGCCTCTGTTTCAGCTGTTCAGGATCTTTTTTGCTTGCTTCCCAGTCTTGGCCATTTTACATAGTTATGTGGCCAGATGAGTAGCCTCGTCAGTCAGGTGCTGGAGTGCTTGTCCCTCTGGATGCTGCTATACAACAGAATGAAACCATGTCGAGGAACTCGAGAAGACTTGCTATATGTGTATTTAGAATTTCCAGGAATAGATTTTAGGACTCAGTCTATCCAAGACTTAGGATAAATTGTGCATTTTTCATAATCTTTAGTTAATATGTGATTTGGACAGTTTCAAATCCAGTTTTTTAATTTTTTTTTAATTTATAAAAGGACCTTTGAAAACTTAGTATTTGTTCAGTGACTCAGTATCATTTGCATGTGTTTGAGTTTAGGGGATATCAGATGTCAGAATTAGTGTTTTTTTTTTTATAATTAGGACTCTAATTCAGAAAGACTGAAAACAGAAAACTGATTTTAAAACCACCTTTGTATGTTTAGGATTTGAATTCCTAGTTCCCAGTGAAATTTCATCAGCGTGTAACTCATTTTTCTAAGTTCATACACCTGTAGTAAAGACTTGTTCTACTTTATAAGTGAATAGGACGTATGTAGCTAAAATGTTATGTTCTAAGTCTCAATATCTGTAGCTTAGTGCAATTTACTTCAGTTTGTAAAGTGATATTTAATCTTACTATAGAAAAAGAACTCCAGGTTAGAGCACTGAATATTTTCATTGTTGGATTTTATAAGTCTGCAGGACCTTAATCCTTATCCAAATGTGTTTCAAAATTCAGAATTACATCCTCAGCGGAATCTGGAGTAGCGCCTGTAGTGAAATACATTAATGGTTCTACAGTTTCACAGTGAAGTGCAAGAATAGTCACACGACGTAGAATATTTGACCACAAATAATCTTATGTTCTGGTCATTAGCAGCCATATGAATTCGGGTTTGGTCATGTTTTGCCATCAAATGAATTACCAAACTTCTCTTTTCAGATTGGATTTCTGGATGGCTGATCAAAACTATCAGTTTCCGCTTACTGATTAGGGGATCATACTTTAATACTGTCTGGAGTCATTTCATTTTATATATATATTTATATATATATTTAAATTACCCCTTTTCCTTTATTAAAATAATTCCATGCCTCTGTACTGCTCAAAAAATTTCTAATTGAGAGGTGCCTCTTAAATTAGGTCTTTGGGTTTGTTAAGGTTTTTGTTTGTTTGTTTGCTTTTTAAGAAATATACATTTTGGTAATCTAGAATCTGTCATCTCAAACTGAATTTTAAAATTATTTTTCCCTAAGTACCTGTCACCCTCCCCACCTGTACTTCTTTGGTCATCTCAGTTGATCTGCTTCACTACAGGAAAGTGACCTAAAGGGCCTGAGGTACCGGCTGTTCCAGGTGCTGGTGTACTGCGTGACAGTTTCCATGTATGAGAAGTGAACTCATAAAATTATTTCATCTAAACTCCTACCCCAGAGAACCATAACAAGCAACCAAACAGTAGTTTCTGACCTCTGCCTAGACACCTCTAGTGAGGGCACATTCAACAACTTTCTCAATCAGATGATTCTACCACTGAGCATCTTGTTTAGATGTTTGTCCATATATTGAACAAAAGCTGCTTCCTTAAATTTAAATCTTCTGGTTCCTGTTTTGTCTTTGGAAGCATACAGGATAGGTTTTCTTGATCTCCAACATCATCATAGTGTCCTTCAAATATTTGAAGTCCTGCCATGCTCCTTCCCTAGTCTCAGTTTTTAATCAGTCATGTCCCTCACACAACTTCTCTGCTGCTTAGACTCATGTTTATTAGGTGCTGTGTCTGTGAGACTTTTTCAAAGTACTGGATTCACATTGTTGGTACATTAAGTTTTATTATTTTTTGTAGATAATGGCAAATCTAAAAGAAACTTTTGTCTATTTTTATGTTTAAAATCTCATTGATTTCAAGGCGGTTTTTTTTCCCTTTCCACTAGTAAATCTTTGTGACCTCGCATGAAAGTTTCATCCCTATTATAAGGTTATAGGAGGAAATCACCAAGGAGCCCTCCTGATCTAAAATTCTTTTATTTTTTTCTAAGAAGAAATATAAAATTTTAGAATCTCATGGTGAAAAAGGACTACAGTGATCACCTAATTTAATCTCTTTCATGTTTTAAATGAACATACTGAGTACCAGTATTTCCAGCTTGTATGTTGCTCTGTATGTTTCTTCTAGATCATTTATCAAAAACATCCAGGGAAAATTTTATAACTAGACTCTGGAGTATAGAGATACCTAAGAAATAGGCTAGCTAACATAGTGATCTAAAATCTTGATGAGTATTAGTGATTAAAATGTCAAGTACATTTTTATTTCTAAATCGGTATTAGAAGGAAGTTAATAGCTGTTAAAAAAAAAAAATAGTGTAATTCACAAGACCTTTTAGAGACCAAGGATTAAAATGTTGATTTAAATAGGGCAAAACTATTTGGAACTTTTATTCAAATTGATTTCCAAATTATTGTTGCTAGTTTTTTTTTTATTATAATACAAACACAAGCAAAGTTCTACGAAAGAATATTTCTGTTCATATAAATGGAGTTTTCTATTTAGGTCTTTAGTGAATGCTAAATTATTGTTTTCCTAGTTCTGTAATGATCTGCTCTTCTAGAAATGGTCCTTTTTAAAATTTTTTACTGAGCATCTCCTACTAGGAAATTCAAGACTTAGGCAACTCACTCAAGCTTAGTAAATTAAAGTGTAAATCTCAAAAACATATTAGCAAAACTATCTACTAAATTAAGGATCTTTAGGTTTAAACAGTTGCTTTTTATGGATTTTTTAAAACATACATATTGTATTAATTATCAACATTTTTTCAGGACAGCATTATATTTTATAGATTTTCCTCAAGTTCAGATTCAACACATTTCTGCTCTATGGAAATGATCCAAGTGATAGAAAGTTACTTTTACATCAGTATTTAGGAATTATTCTATTATCAGTAAAGGTCTTCCCTGTAGAAATCAGATCTGAGAATTTTAAACATAGTAGGAAAAAGAAACTCATCGAGGGACAGATACTAACTAAACAGATTTGTAATAACAAAATTTAAAAAATCAGTAGAAATTTCCCAACAAGAAATTTTTTGCTCTTATAGCCCAAAAACTTAGTTTAACTTAAGTGTAAGAGCCTGTTGATATAGTAACTTCTGAGGTTTTCATAAATATTAGTTCACAATTTTCTGATCCATTCAAAATATGAAAGAATTCCTACCTAAACATCTGTAGTTCTACAGGGTAGAAGCTGTATCCTGATAGATAAAGATTCTCCATGAATTATAAGTGAAAATTATAAAACTCGGAGTGATATTCTAACAAAATTATCAAAATGTAGTTAAAGACAAAAATAAATTAGGTGGCAATATTTTGAAAATATTAAACTTACGGTTGAGAAAATTTGCATGATTTATAGATTCCCTGGTATCCAGGGATGCATGATAACCCTTTTTCTTTTTTCTTTTTTTTCTTTTTTTTTTTTGGTTTTGAAATAATTCTTACCCAAACATCACAGGCTTCTTAAAGAAGCCTATATGGTCAGATGTTGTGATTGTATGTGCTTTTTTTTTTCTTTTTTTAATTGGCAAAAGAAAAAGAAAAAGGTTTCCTTTTTAAAAAATGCACACACTTTTGGGGGAGTAATAAATGAACATTTTTTTGTTTGTTTTTTTTAGAACTGAGCTCTCCATAGACAAACATAAGTAGCATAATACAGTGTCTTTCCTCAGACATCATTCTGTACAGTAAATCAACATAAACAACTCCGTTCTTATTGACTGGATTTTTTCCAGGTGGGTTAATTGGGGAAAATTAATTAACCTTTACATTTGGAGCCTCTTTTCTTCCTGTTAAACTTAAAGGATGGGTTCTTTTTTTTTAAAAAAAAAAAAAAAGGCAATAAACCAACAATCTTATGTTTCATGTAGAGGAATTATTTATAATGACTAAAATTAGAAAATATGTATAACGATTTATACACAGAACTGTTAGGGATCATCTGAATGCCTTGGACAATAGTACAAGTAAACTAGAAACTAAATGGTAATTATCAGATTTCTTCTCAAACTCAGTGCAAAATTGATTTCTAAATATGTGGATTAAAAAGCTAGTGTTACCTTTTTACACTGTCTAGCACAAGTGTCACAGCTTACAAAAATAATGATTCTGCAACTTGGGAAGTGAGCGGTTCTCTTTCCTGTTTAACTCAGGAAGTTTAATTTTGTTTTTCTTTAGACTCGAGCCACTCTCATTAAATGTGGTTGAAAAAATGCTGAAATTTTATTTGAAAAATGATCTTTAACAGCACCATGAGCTTTTGTAAAATATTTTAATTTTGCACAAATTTTTTAATGCTGTAATTTGTTTTAGTATTGTAAGATGTATATATCTGTGCGTTTTTATGAAGTGTTTCCTCATTTTATGTTCAGCATTTACAGCCGAACAATACCAGCAACATCAACAGCAGCTGGCACTAATGCAGAAACAGCAGCTTGCACAAATTCAGCAACAGCAAGCAAATAGTAATTCTTCCACCAACACTTCACAGGTGAGGGATTTGTCTGTCTTATGATTATCCCTCATTGTTTCCCACCAGAGTTCATCTCTAATTACCAACTGTTGTCATAGAACCTTGCATCTAACCAGCAGAAAAGTGGCTTTCGCCTGAATCTACATCATAGCCATTCTATACAGGGTTTAGAAAGAACATTACAGGTGAGTATGGAAGTTGTTGCCTCTGCTCCCTATTTTACAAAGTAAAACTAAAAAGCATAGCTAAATGAGATGGAGACCCTGTCTTCAAGTCCAGACTGTGGTCTGTAAATACTCCTCTTTCATTTATAACCCCACCTACACCTAGCTCCTTATCTTCAGTATTTTAATTATTGTTAAAATTTATTAAAGATTATCAAGCTAATATAACCTCATTTTAGAAGAAATCACTTTTAAACTTAAAGCATGATAAATGTTTGCTATTTAAACACATTTAAGGCTTAAAGGCCGTGATTTGAGTCTCTGAGCATCTTGGAAGAAAAATTCATTTTAAAAAATTCAAGGGCCTTTTTATTTCTAGGCTAAGTTATGATATTTTGTTAACTTCCATTCTAAAAGGATAATTATCTTACTGTCCCAAAGGTGCCTTTGGTTATGGGTGTATATATGTGTAAGTTAGGTGAAAGAAGTTTACCTACTCATTTATTCCTTATATGTATTTGTCAATCATTGAAATGTTTTACTAGCTTATTTCTTGTCCAACACTTTGTGTTGGTGGTTTACTGTTTCCACGTTATAGAAAGTTTATTTTGTTAATTGACTGGTCCATATTATATATAGCCACATATGAAGATCAAAATTCATAATCCTTAAGTTATAAAATTACTTGAACATTCCTCAAGTTTTGACTGTCAAAAGGGATAAAGGTATTTCAGTAGTTTGCCACTTATTTTGTTTATATTCAAATTGATTTTTGCCCTGTGTAGCTTTAATGTTAATTTGAGACTAAATGATGCTGATTAGATTTGTTTTGTACTTTTCTTTTTAGGGTTTTGTTTCCAAGACTTTGGATTCTGCTAGTGCTCAATTTGCTGCTTCTGCTTTGGTGACATCAGAACAACTAATGGGATTCAAGATGAAGGATGATGTGGTGCTCGGAATTGGGGTGAATGGCGTCCTTCCAGCCTCAGGTAAGGATAAAGATACTGAAATGGTTTTGCTACTCTTTGTGACATATATCTATAATAAACAGCAAAGTTGCAAATTTTTAGTTGTTTCTTTCTTTTCCTCTAGGAGTATACAAGGGCTTACACCTCAGTAGTACTACGCCAACAGCACTTGTACATACGAGTCCATCAACAGCAGGTTCGACTTTGTTACAGCCTTCAAACATGACACAGACTTCAAGTTCCCACAGTGCACTGAGTCATCAAGTAACTGCTGCCAATTCTGCAACAACTCAGGTCCTGATTGGGAACAACATTCGATTAACTGTACCTTCATCAGTTGCCACTGTAAACTCTATTGCCCCCATAAATGCACGACATATACCTAGGACTTTAAGTGCTGTTCCATCGTCTGCCTTAAAGCTGGCTGCCGCAGCAAACTGTCAAGTTTCCAAGGTTCCATCTTCATCCTCTGTAGATTCAGTCCCAAGGTAAGTAGTTATCTTAAGACGAAAGTGTTTGAAAAATAAAAGATCTAATTTTAATTCTGACATTGCTCTCTCTGTGTTTTTTGCTTTTTTCTTTGTACATTAAAATGTATAAATGAGAATTATATAAGAACTAAACAGATAAATGTAATTCAATATTGTTGAGAATTTGAACTAAATGGTATAGTGAATATTCATGTATGATTTGGACATCACTTTCTTAGTGTAATAATAGCTTATAATGCTCTCATTTTTCTTCCACCTTTGGGTGGAAGGAGTTCTCTTTAGAATGCTTCTTTTGTTTATGATTTCTGCCCCAGCTTCTTATGTAGACAAAGTTGATAGAACTCACCATAGCTAGTGTGCTAAGCTGCTCTTATTGTCAAGGCTTACAGTGTTTCCTATGCTAACTTGTCTTCTTGGGTTTCAGTAGACAGTTTAGAATGTTTGTTCAGGCTGCTTTCTATTTTAAACATTAATGGCAATTAAAATCCTGCGGTTGACAAAGTATTATGGAGGAAACAAAAAGAGATAGATTAGGAGTTTTCAGTTTAGTTAGAAGACAAACATAAGTGTGAAAAGTTAAATAATGTTAATTGTAAATAATAGGTGAAAATCATTGAAGAGGTATCACAAAGCATTATATGCGTGTCAAATTAATTATATAGATTATGGTTGTAATTTCTGTATAAGGAGATATCTTTTCATGTCAGGGGTGTTTTGGGAATGTTCTACAAAATAAGATTAGATTCATTCTTGGTTGGACAGAGAAAAGTAAGACAGTCGGAGAAATAAGAATGTGTTCAGAGGTTAACAAGTAAACTAGTTTATCTAGAGATTTGACAAAGTTAGTTGAAGTCAGAGTAGGAGGAGGCCAGAGTGATATTTAGACTTCCTCAGCTGACAGTGGCCCAGAGGGAGGAGCAGGGTTCGTAGCAACAGACTGCAGCCTTTAGTTTCCAATCCCCATGCATTCCTGTCTGCTCAGTACTAACCCATTCTTATTAGTGTCCTGGGTCTGGTCA
>CM053513.1:17085994-17138494 GCA_028627145.1 Eidolon dupreanum | reverse complement strand
GCCCGCTGGTGGAGGGCCTGGGAGGTGATTTTAACGACTTTGGCTCTTCCTCAACTTGAGAAAGGAGTTTGGAAGAAAGGAGCGATGTGACCTAAACAGGCCTACGCTGGCTTGGGTGTTCAGGGCAGACTGCAGGAGGAGCCCAGTTAGGAAGCAAGCTGTAATAATCCAGGTGAGAGACAATAGTGACAAGGAGGTCGGGACAAGTAATTAAGTTTTGCTTGTATTTTAAAGGTCGACCCAGCAAACTGAATAGATGCGACGTACATGAGAGAGAGACTATTTTAAGGATGACTCCAAGGTATTTAGCCCGAGTATCTGGCCACAGTTGGAAAGCACTGTGCTAAGGAGTGGGTTGTGGGGAAACTCAGTTTGGACTGCTTGAGGTCTCCAACTGGTGGTGTCAAGTAGTCTGAAATTTGGAGGAGAGGTCTGAGCTGCAGGTCAAAATTTCAGTCATCTTTATAGATGAAGTTAAAAGGCATGAATCTGGGCAAGATCACCGAGAGAGTGTGATAAAATCTTCACGTAATAAATACAGCGATCCCTGATTGGGTGTTTCAGAGTTATTCTTACCTTTAAGAGAATTCCCTTCCTCAAAGGGACAGACTTTCAATTTGGATAACTACCTTCGTTTATTCTATTCTATATTCATTCATTAAGGAGAAAAGATAAAAATGTGCCTTTCAGTTCTGGTGGCTGGTTAGTATGACTGAAAATTTAAAATGTTGGTTTAAATGCACTCAGGAATAATTAGGATGAGGATTTAAATTTCTAAATGAAATCTACCAGATAGAATAAGGCCTGTCCCCCCAAAGCGCCTAGTATTCCTACTGTTCACAGGCAAATTTGTAATAGATTGGGGAATAAGAAAATAAGTCCTCATCAAGCATGCCCAGTTAGTAATTGAAATGAATTGCATGGGGCTCATGAAGCAGCGGCTAGGCAAGTGATGGTCAACATCCATGTAGCACTTACTCTGTTTTCTGACCATACCAACTCAGGTGCAGAGAAAATACAAGTTAGTATCATTCACATTTTAAAATAAGGAAATTTACCAAAAACAGTCTTTGGCTTCTAAATATCTTGCCATTTTCCCATATACTCTGCTACCAATTTAAAAATAATACAAAAGAGCAATTTAAACACTAAGATCTTAGGGAAAGGGAGAAATAAGTTATCAAGGGAACTTTGACATAATCTAGTTAGTAATTCCCATTTATCGAGTAATTACAGTGTAATATCCTATGCATAGGAATTATTTAATCCTCACAATAACCTTTTTAAGTAGATACTAGGATTATCATCATGGTGTAGGTGAGATTGACTCAAGACTATACAATAACTGACAGTCCAAGATTTGAACTCATCTGCCAGATTCCAAAGCTGCAGCTGTTTGTATCCACATACTTAGTGAATAAGCCTGGAAACAGATTTCTAATGTAATTTCTTAGTAACCTTCGTTCCTGTTGTGTTCCAATTTTGTCCATTTCATGAGCAGAATCCCTAAAAACTTCCCAAACTGTGACTTTCTACCCTAGGTATAAATTCTGTTTTTCCAAAAGGACAACATTTTCTGAACTCCAAATTTAGGAGTTTTTTTATGAATATTATAACATTGTAGAATATAGTACAGTTTTGATGTATGATATGTTACAGACAAGTAAATGTGATTTCACACTCCTCACTAATAGTAGAGCAGATCTACTTCTGTCTATTTTACATATTGATATTCTACTTAAATTCTTTAAAAGAAAGAATTCTGCTATTCTTGAAAAGTTTGAAAGTAATTAGCAATAGAGAAATGAATAGACAAATTTCACATTGATTCCACAACAAATATTAACTATGCCAGGCACTACTGTAGATGTTGGGGGACACAGCAATCAATGACTGAAGTCCCTGCCTTCATGTAGCTGACATTCTCTAGAATATGCATTGAAAAATAGGCTAGGCAAAATTAAACATTAAAATTAGAATTAACATTAGATAAAATGTCTAATAGAGTCATCTTACTTGAGATTTTTTAAATTATTGTAACACTTATCTAGCTTTGGAAATTATCTGTGAAATACATTATTGCAAGAACCAGGCAACAATTCCAGGATTTTCTCATGAGTATATATTCTGAACAAATTAGATACAAAAGCCAAAAAAAAAGTTTCATAGAGACAAAATATAAAACTGCATTTTGAAAGAGAAGGCAGTCTTGGAAAATGATCTATGTAGTTTTATAAAACAAAAAGGGGTTGGTATTATAGATCATTAGTCTTTACTGAAGAGTTTATTTCTGACCCCATGTATTAGTTTCCTATGACTGCACTAATAAATTACCGCAAATGATGACTTTAAACAAATTTATTCTCAGAGTTGTGAAGTTTAGAAATCCAAAGTAAGTTTCACTGAGCTGAAATCAAGGTGTGAGCAGGGCCATGCTCCCTTTGGAGGCCCTAGGGGAGAATCTGTTTCTTGCCTCTTCCAACTTCTGGTGGCTGCTGACATCCCTTGGTGAATGGTGGCATCACTCCAAAGTCTGTCTGTCTTCACACTGCCTTCTCTGAGTGTGTTTGAAAACTCCCTCTGCCTTTCTCTTGCAAGGGTACATGTGACTGCATTTAGAGCCCATCCAGATAATCCAGGATAAACCTTTTAAGATCCTTAGTTTAATCACACTATTTGCCATACAAAAGTAATAGTCACAGGTTCTGGGGATTAGGACATGCAATCATTTTTGCCATTCAACCCACTATACCACAATGGCTCCAAATATCTAACCAAAAGATACTTTAAAAAAAAAAAGCACAAATAAAAAGTTTACCTTTGTATTAAACTATTGTTATAAGTAATTGGATTTTTTTTAATTGTTTTGTCTACCTCAGAAAAAAATTATTAGGTTTCCAGAAAAAGCATCTGTAATGATCACGGAGGTAAGAGAATCGTATTGTGGATAGATTGAGAACATTTCTCTAGTCCGGAAAGATGAGACAGGGTATGGCTAAAGTCATTACAAGGGATGTACTTAAAGTGATCATTGATTTTGTTCAAATATTGGAATTCTAGAAACGAGACCACCCTAGCCCATCCACACACACGCAGTAGAGCTTGGGGAAAAAATTTATGGTTGGTGGAAGAACTATGCAAGTTTAGAGTGAATTTAAGGTACCAACTGTGCTTAGAAGTTAGACAAAAAGTTCACAACAGGTTTAATGTATATAATAAAATTGATATGCTGTTATGGTCAAACTAGAGATTCTTTAAGAAAAATCCTACTTGCAAACTAGCCATTATTAAACCAACTCTAATTTCCCTTAGACCAGGGATCCCCAGCCCTTAGGCCACTGACTGGTACTGGTCCGTGGCCTGTTAGGAACCAGGCCGCACAGCAGGAGGTAAGTGGCAGGTAAGCCAGCAATGCTTCATCTGTATATGCAGCTGCTCCCCAGTGCTAGCATCATCGCCTCAGCTCCACTTCAGATCATCAGGCATTAGATTCTCATAGGAGCACTGATTCCTGGTGCCAAAAACTTGGGGACTTCTGCCTTAGACTAATCTGATTTGACTCAAGTTAGATTTTATTGTTTATCATTTGTGCTCTTGACTAAAACTCCAAGCCTGTGCTCTTCAATGTGCTAGCTACTAACCTCATGAATACTTAAACTTGAATTAATTAAAATTAAATAAAATTAAAGATTCAGCTCTGTAGAGACACCAGCCACACTTCAAATGACCAAAGCCATTTGGCACAGTGGCCATCATATCGGACAGAACATTCACTGCAGAAAGTTCTAAAGACAGTGCTATTCCAAAGCTGTATATTGATCATTTCTACTTGGATGTCTTCAACACACTTCAAATTCAACACATTCCACGCTAAAGTCAACTTTCCTCTTCCTCCTCACCCTTAGAAAAGAACCCACATATGCAATTTGGTTCTTCTCTAATGTTCTGTACCTTAAACAGCGCCACAATGTACCCATCTTACTGAGCCAGAAACCCAGTCATCCTTATTTTTTTTCTTCTACCTAACCTCCCACATCCATCAGGCAAAAATGTGTTTTTTTTAACTTCCTCTATGTGTTCAATTGGTATACCTCTTTCCATCTCCACCACAGCCACTTTCATGCAGGCCACTATAATCTCTCTTTCAGAATACTGCCACAGTTCCCTAACTGCTCTCCTGCTTCCAGTCTTAATTCCAAACCTTTCCCCATCTCATTCTGCTGCCAGAACATTCTTTCTAAAACTCAGATCTGACTATTAATGCCCAAAACTTCACATGGTTTATAAAGACCATGTTTGGTCACTTTCCTCTTCACATATTCAAGCCCTAAAGATAGCTAACATTTATTGAGTACTTATTAAGTGCCAGCTTTGCCTAAGCACTTCATTTGCATTATCTTATGTAATCCTCATAACCAAGGCCATCGGTATGGTTGTATAGGTTACGCTACTGTTAACTGTGTGGTCCCATATAATGGCAAAACAAAACAAAACAAACCCTCCCAATTTACAGATGAGAAGTCAGAGGGAAAAGCTACTTGCCCAGGTAGGATGTAATTCTAAACTATTATAATTCCTGAGTCCACATAGGTAAGTAAAGGCCATATGTTTAAGTAGCAGTTAGCTTCAGTGAGGACAAGTGCAAAGTACTGTGCATTTGTGGATAAATAACACAAACCACATGTAGAAGATTGGTTATTCAAAGCTGGGTTATCAAAACCACAGAGGCTTTGTTTCTAGGAAAAAATATTTCCTCTTCCTTCATAAAGTTGGAAGGTGGAAGAATTCTCACAACTATCCCCCTTTTGTAAAGTAAAGCAATAAATCTTTGTGTGACTTGTTGGACATTCCAGGAAACATTTATGCCTATGCGTAAATGACATCTAACAGTGTGATTATTCTGAATTTTGGATGTATACAAAGAACATTAGAAATGATAAACATGTATATACATATAAGAACGTTTTCCTTTTTAGTCTTTTTAAAAGATAATTGACTTTTGAAGCAAAATAATAATGTATTATTGTATTATAAGGAGAAAGAAAATGTATGACAACTGTAGCACAAACGTCAGGAAAGGGAGAGGGCCTAAGGAAGATGTATAATGTTACTTGAAGTTAGGCTGTAAGTTAAAGTTGTAGACTATAAGTCCTAAAGCTACTGCTAAAATAACAGTTGTAGCTAATAAACCAAGAAAGAAGATAAAGTAAAATTATAAACAATATTTTACTGACCCAAAAGAAAGCAGAAAAGAAAAAGGAAACAGAAGACAGAATAAATGGAAAACAAATATGAACATGGTCTAAATGATCCAATTGAAAGGTAAAGACTGTCAGATTATATAAAAAAAGAAAAACCCATCTACACACTGCTTACAAGAAACCCACTGTAAATCAAAGACACAAATAGGATAAAAGTTAAAGGAGGAGAATGCTATACCATGCCAACACTAGTCAAAAGAATTCTAGAGTGGCTATAGTAATGTCAAAGTAAATTTCAGAGCAAAGAATATTACTAGGGTTTAAAGAAGGTCATTTCATAATGATAAAAAAAATTACTTTATCAAAAAGACATAATTCTGAACATTTTATGCATCTAATTATGGAAATTCAAAACACATGAAACAAAAGTAATGGCTTTGAAAGTAGAAATAGGCAAGTAGACAATTACAACTAGAGATTTCAATATCCCCTTTTTAGTACTTAATAGAATAAGTAGACAGCAAAGTCAGTGAGGACTTGACTAGCACACATTATCAACCGACTTGCCCTAATTGATACTTATAGAACTCTGTTGAAGGACTGCAGAGTGCACATTTGTTTCAAAGGCACTTGAAACATTTACAGAGATATACTATACTATGGGCTATAAAATGTCTCAATAAATTTAAAAGGATTTAAGTCATACAAAGTATTTACTCTGACCACAATGGAAGTAAATTAGGATTATTAACAGAAAGAGATCTAGAACACCCATAAATATCTGGAAACTAAGTAACAAAATTTTATATCAAATGGGTCGAAGCAGAAGTCAAAAGGAGAATTAGAACATATTTAACACTAAATGAAAATGGGAGTACACATATTAAAAATGTGAGAGATAGCTAAAACAGAGCTCAAAGGGAAATTTATAGCAAAATAAAAATAAATGGCCTAAATCTTTTTAAGAAACTGGAATAAAAAGTGAAATTTAAACCTAAAGCAAGAGAGATTCGAGATGGCACAGAATGTAGAGGCTGTACACACCTCCTCTAATAACCATACCAAAATTATAACAAACTACAGAGCTACCAGTACACAGAGTCACCAGAGGTCTGCTGAACAGAAGCCCTATAACTAGGTCACCTCAAATAACAGGTCACTTCAAAACGGTAGGTAGGCGGAGATGTGAAATGGCCTGGTCCCACAACCATGAGTGGCAGTCGAGAATCGGCAGGGCTGTCTTGACTGCAGAGCCCCCTCCACAACCTGAGGAGCGAGGGTTCTGGCCCCACACTGGGCTCTCCAGCTCAGGGTTCCAGTGCCAGGAAGAGAAGGCCCCATAACCTCTGGCTGTGAAAACCAGCAGAAGTCACAGCTGAGTGAGATGGAGCTGCAGGAAGCGGAGACTTTCCTCTTAAAGGGCCCACGCCCGGCCTTACCCACTGACACTCACTCACTCTGAGCTCCTGTGCTAGGGCAGCTACTTGAGGGGTGCCAGGGCCATACAGAGAGGCACTGAGCTGTCTGACTTCACAGCGAGGGCTGGAGGGGTGTCTGGCTCTTGGACAGAGGTGCACGCAGAAGCCATTGCCCCTTTGGTGAGCCCTACCCCGCTCCTAGCCTGCAGACGCAGGCTCCATCAACCTGGATAACACAGGTTGCTCCACCAAGGGGATTCCCCGAGACTCCACCTTTCCCAACTTGTGGGCCCACCCAAGCCACTTCCACTGATTTATTCCGTACAAACGATCTATCTTGGCTCCTGCTGCGAACTTTCATAAAATCTCTCAAAGGCTCACAAAACCCAGAGAAGCAACAACTGGCCTCAGCATGCCCTGTACCTCTTGCTGAGCAGGCCCATATCCTGCACTTGTGGCAGCTGACCTTGGTTTCGGACTTGACCCCTCGAGGTACCTATAAACCCACCATGGGTGGTAGCCATATGTGGATTGCTTGGTGACTCCGAACTGGTGGCCCTGAGGTGCACAGGCTGAGAAAAAACTTGGCCTACAGCTGGGCCTCTCCCAGGTCTGTGCCGCAGAGCTCTGCAGCACATCTACAACATGAAGTCACTCTCCGAAGACCAGGAGACTTAGAAGCCCTACCTAATACAGAAACAGACACAGGAAGGCAGCCAAAATACGGAGACAAAGAAACATGTCCCACATGGAAGAGCAGAACAAAGCTTCAGAAAAAGAATTCACCAAATGAAAACAAGCAATATACCAGATGCCGAGTTCAAAATATTGGTTATAAGGATGCTCAAGGAACTTAGGGGACAAGTAAGTGAATTCAGTGAGAACTTTAATGAAGAGGTAAAACACATAAAAATGGAGATGGAAAACATAAGAGGGAGAAATGAAAAATACAATATCTGAGATGAAGAGTATATTAAAGGAAATCAACAGAGTGGAGGAAGCAGAAGATTGAATCACTGATATAGAGGTAGGGGTACCAGAGGATACCCAATCAGAATGGCAACAAGAAAAAAAAATACAAAATAATGAAGATAGTATAATGAGCCTATGGGATAATATCAAATGTAACAACATTCACATCATAGGGGTACCAGAAGGAGAAGAAGAGCAAAGTTGAAAACCTATTTGAAGAAATAATGATGGAAAACTTCCCTAACCTCGTGAAGGAAATAGACATACAACCCCAGGAAGCTCAGAGTCTCATAAAAGATGAACCCAAAGAGGCCCACACTAATTAAATCATAATTGAAATGCCAAAGGTTAAAGAAAAAGAGACACTCTTAGTAGCAAAAGAAAAGCAGTTAATTACCTATAAGAGAGCTCCCATAAGACTGTCAGCTGATTTCTCAAAAGAAACTTTACAGGACAGAGGGCTTGGCACTAAATATTCAAAGTGATGAAAACCCAGTATCTACAACCACGATTACTCTATTCAGCAAAGCTATCATTTAGTTGAAGGACAAATAAAGAGCTTCCCAGACAAAAATAAGCTAAAGGAGTCCATCAACAGCAAGCCAGCATTACAGGAAATGTTGGAGGGACTTCTTTAAGAAGAAAAAAAACATTGTAGCAAAAATATGATTAAAGATTGGCAATAACTACATATCTATTAATGAGTACTTCAAATGAAAAAGAATTAAGTGTTCCAATCAATAGAGAGGGTGGCTGAATGGATAAGAAAACAAGACCCTTACATATGCTGCCTACAAGAAGCTCACTTCAGATTAAAAAGACATTCACAGACCAAAAGTAAGGGGATGGAAGAAGATATTTCATGATGAACCTGGAGGGTAGTATGCTGAGTGGAGTAAGCTGGAGGAAGACAAAATGCCATATAATTGCATATATATGTGGAATATAAAGGACAAAACAAAGTAACTAACAGAAACAAACTCATAGATACAGAGAACATTTAGAAGGTTACCAAATGGGAGGATATTGAGGGAGTTGGTGAAAAGGGGTGAGTGGACTAAGAAGTACAAATTGGTAGTGACTAATAGTTACAGAGATTGAAAGTGTAAAATAAGGAACATAGCCAATAATATTGTAAAAACTATGTATGGTGTTAGAGGGGCACTAGGTTTGTTGGGGGTGATCACTTTGTGAGTTGTATAGATGTCTAATCGCTCTGTTGTACACCTGAAACTAATATAGTATTGTATGCCAAATATAACTGAAAAATAAAAAAAATTATCATTATAAAAAAAAAACTAAAGCGGACAGAAGAATGGAAACGGTGAGGGTCAGAAAGGAATATTTTTAAAAAGTAAAACAATAGAGAAAGTCAATGAAAGCAAAAGCTAGTTCTCTGAATAGATCAATAAGATTGATAAACTTCTAGCCAGAATAATTAGAATAAAAAGAGAAAATACAATTTACCAAATCATGAGTATGAGAGGAAACATCACTGCAGATTCTACTGAAATTAAAATGATAAGGAAGCTTTAAAAACTATATGCCAATAAATTTGACAACTTAGGTGAAATGGAAAAAATCCTTAAAAGACATAGATCACCAAAGCTCCCTCCAGAAGAAAAACTACATATATATATATATTTAAACTACAATAAAAGACTACAGACCAATGTGCCTCATGAACATTAATATAAAAAAAATCTTTAATTTAGAACGATATATACAAAGGAGCCTACATGTAATTAAGAATCACCCCCAAAATGACTGTGTGGCATATCTAGGTGACTAATGCCTGAGATGCTTACATAGTATCCCATGGTTGAGGAGCAACATTGTAAGGCAGCTGAAATTTACCCTATGCTTCTAAGGGGGTGTGAATAGAGTTCAGATGGAGCTCAGAGTCTAGAGCCTCTGCATTAGAAGATAAGGAACACAATTATGTATCAACACCCAGGGATCAGATGGGGCAATGTATATGCTAGCATGTGCCGATGTGTGATTAGATGACATTTGAAGTCCAGGCAGTTCTGGTTCAAAGTCTGGCTATAGCACTAACTCACTGTATGACTTCATGTAAGTTATTCAACCTCTCTAGTCTTTATCTCTAAAATAAGGAAAATATTAGTACCTACATTGTTGAGAGAATTCAACAAGATCATGAAAATATAGAATATAGTACTCACTCAGGCTGGCATTAAAAAATAAAAAAGATAAAAAGATAGTGCCTTCCCCTAAAAAATAACCAAATTTCATGCTGTCAAGATGCTGCACTCAGGTGGGAACTAGGAAAATAATTCACAGCTTAATACTCATTTTGTTTTTTTTGTTTGTTTGTTTATCAAATAAGTTGACATACAGATGTACCCTTTATTTCTTGTTCTTCCTATTATTATGAGAAATTAAGTGAGTCTCTCAATTAACTATGGCCCAGATTGCAAAAGGAAAAGAGACATGAAAAGTCTAGCCAGCAATATGCTGGAGCCAGCTCACATCAAGTCAGGAGAGTCAATTGTTAACTTTTCAGCAATTTTATGAACTGATTTTTAAACAGCCTTATTAAAAAGTAAAACTATAATCTTACAAGTAAATAAATTATATAAAAACAAAGATAATAATACAAAAAAGAGAACTACAGAACAATATACTTGATGAATATTAATGCAAAATCTTCAACAAAATACTAGCAAACAAAATTCAACAGCACATTAAAAGAATTATACACTATGACCAAGTAAGATTTATTCCTAGAATGCAATAATGGTTTAACATACAAAAATTAATCAATATAATACAGCACATTAACAGAATGTTAGGAAAAACCCACATATTCATCTCAATCGATGTAGAAAGAACGTCTGACAAAATTTAACACCTATTCATGATAAAAACACTCAACAAACTAGGAAGAGAAGGAAACTATCTCAACATAATAAAGGCCTATATGACAAGCTAAAGACCAACATCATGTTCAATGGTATAACTGAAAGCTTTTCCTCTAAGATCAGAAACAAAATAAGGGTGCCTGCTTTCACCACTTCTATTTAACATAGTACTGGGAGTCCTAGCCAGAGTTATTAGGCAAGAAAAAGATATAAAAAGCATGCAAATTGGAAAGGAAATAGTAAAGTTATCTCTTTTCACAGATGACATGACTTTATGTGTAGAAAACCCTCAAGATTCCTCAAAATAACTGTTGGACTAATAAACAAATTTGACAAATTTGCAGGATGCAAAATCAACACACAAAAAGTTAAGTAGCATTTCTATACACCAACAGTAAATAATCTGAAAGGGAAATTTAAAAAATAATTCCATTTATAATAGCATCAAAAAGAATAAAATACTTAGAAATAAACTTACCCAAGGAGGTTAAAGGCATATACTGAACCTACAGAATGTTTTGGAAAGAAATTAAAGAGGACAGCAGCATACAGCATAGGGAATATAGTCAATAATATTGTAATAATCTTGTGCAATGACAGATGGTACTAGACAGCATGGAGATCACTTCATTAGGTATATTAATGTTGATTAACTGTTGTACACCTGAAACTAATATAATATTGTATTTTAGCTATATTTTAATAAAAATATTTCAAAAGAAGACACCAACAAAGGGAAAGACAGACTGTGTTCATGGATTAGAAGACAATATTGTTAGGATGTCTGTTCAACACAAAGTGATGTATATATAGACTCAACATAATCCCTCTCAAATTCCCAATGGCAATTTTGCAGAAATAGAAAAATCCATCCTAAAATTCATATGGAATCTCAAGGGACCCTGAACAGCCAAAACAATCTTGAAAAAGAGCAAAGCTGGAGGTCTCACACTTCCTGATTTCAAAACTTACTACTACCAAGCTACACCAATAAAAACAGCATGGTATTGACATAAAAACAGACATAAAGACATTATAATGAGATAGAATAAAGTGCCCAGAAATACTCGCTTATATGGTCAAATAATCTTTGACAAAAGTGCCAATACCATTCAAGAGAGAAAGAATAGTCTCTTCAACAACTGCTGTTGGGACTTTACACCATACATAAAAATTAACACAAAATGGATCAAAGACTTAAATGTAAGACCTAAAACTATAAAACTCTTAGAAGAAAACATAAGAGAAAAACTTAATGATATTGGATTTAGCAATAATGTCTTGGATATGACACCAAAAGCACAGGCAACAAAAGTAAAAATAGACATATTAAACTACATCAAAACTAAAGACTTCTATGCATCAAAAGATATACACAGAGTGAAAGACAACCAATAGAATAAGGAAAATATTGCAAATGATCTATCTGAAAAGGAATTAATATCAAGAATATATAAAGAACTCCTATGACTAAGGAACAACAAAAAAATGAATAATCCAATTAAAAATGGACAAGTAGCTTGAATAGACATTTCTCCAAAAGAGATATACAAATAGCCACAAGCATATGAAAAGATGCTCAACATCACTAATCATTAGAGAAGTGCAAATCAAAGCCACAATGTGATATCACTTCATACCCAAAGGGTAGTGATTATTGAAAAACAAAACAAAACCAACCCCCTCAAAAAAAAAAAAAAAAGAAAAGAAAAGAAAAGAAGAAACGTTGGTGAGAATGTGGAGAAATTGAAATGCTTGTGCACTGTTGGTGGGAGTAAAAAATGGTGCAGCCATGATGGGATATATTATATATGGCAGTTCCTCAAAAAATTAAAAAGAGAATTACTATTTGATCCTGCAATTTCAATTCTGGATACACACACACACACACACACACACACACACACACACATGCATGTAAAAAGCAGGAATTGGAAATGATATTTGTGCACCCACATTCATAGCAGCATTATTTATAATAGCCAAAAGGTAGAAACAACCCAAGTGTTCATAGACAAATGACTGACTAGATGAAGAAAATGTGTTATATACAGACAAGAAAAACTATTCAGCCTTAAAAAGGAAGTAACTCCAGTCACATGCTACAACATGGATGAATCTTGAGGACATTATGCTAAGTGAAATAAACCAGTCACAAAAAGACAAATACTGTATGATTCCACTTATATAAGATATTTAAAATTTCAAACTCATAGAAATATAAGGTAGAATGGTGGGTGTCAGGGGCTGGGGGGAGGGGAAAATGAGGAGTTGTTTAATGTATAGAGATTGAATTTTACAAGATGAGTGCAGTTCTGGGTGGAGAATGATTGCACAACAGTTTGAATATACTGACTCTACTGAACTGTACACTTAAAAACGGTGAAGATAGTAAATTTTGTCATGTGTGTTCTACCACAATTAAAAAAAGACCAAAGGTAATAAACACTTAGCCTCATCTCTTCCTAGTTACTTTCCTATATTTAATCTGCACTCTTGAGGTTACACCTATTGTATTTACATGGTAAAAATACCGTATGCAGGTGGGCTCCTACACATCTCTTTCTAGCTTGGCATTTAATGACATCACATTGATAGCTTGAAATCAGCCAGGATAGTATTTACACCCACAGAAATTGGTAAACACTAAGAATAGTTGCTTGTTTGTTTGGAGTGCTGGTTGTTAAATTTTACTAGCACTCCCCTAGGTCTAGCATAGGTGTTTCTCTGAGCCCTCTCTGCCACCAAACAATAAACTCATCACCCGCGCAGGGTGGCCCTTTTCTTCTAAGCCCCTTTGACAGTGCTATGGGATGATGAGGGTGGATGTGGAGATCCCATGAAGAATGTTATTTCTGTTCATTGCCCCCAAGGGAAATGGATGTGAAAAAGATCTCCAGGACCTAATGGGGAAAGTGTGTCAAGCCTGCAGTTCTGTGTTCAAGCCTCTAAAAAACTGTGTAATTCACAGCTCTCCTTTCTGCCCAAGACAGCCCAGACCAAACCCCTCAGACAGAAATCCCTAGTCGTGGACCAAGCCTGCACACCCCACATTTCCAAGCAAATAAATCTCTTTTATTATTATCAGTGCCAAAGTCAGCGGTTCTGGGATTCACCCTGATGTTAAAGATCCAGATCTTTGAGGCCATAGATGGTAAAGTCTGGCTGACAAAACTTTTTAAGACTCTCTTCAAATTCTTGCTAATTAATCTCTTAGTAAGTTAACAACTTTGTTAACACTTTAAGTACTAGGAGGAAGTCACTGGTGCCCCCTTGTGGCAACCTTTGAGAAGGCTAGAACCCAGAACAGCCCAGAAACCGTGGAAAATGAAAGGGCACGGTGGATGGCAAGGCAAAACGCACACCGTGGTGCTTCCACTTGTGTTATAAAAGGGGTAGAGATGGGGAAGCAGGTCTACACCATCTCTAATAATGTTACTATGTCCACATTATGCTTTAAAAATGTTTTTAAGAAATAGAGGCAACTTGTGTTAACTGAGGCTGTGCCAAACACCCTTGGGCATTGTTTATCAAAGTCTGGTCCTCCAACCACCTGCATTAGAGTCAGCTGGCATGCTGATAAAAGTGCATATTCCCAAACATCACCCAAACCTGACAGATTTAGTTTCCGTGGGTGTGAACATGTAAAACAAGCTCCCCAGGTGTTTCTTACGAACCTAATGTCTGGACCACTTGAATTCAAAGATGTGTAAGAAATTCGAGTGGGTTATCATTGCTGTTATGGCTGGCTCTCACTGAAAGTCTCTCATGTAATCTGTCCCAAATCAAAGGAAACGGAAGAGACAGGACAATTAAATATTATATGTAATCCTGGATGGATCATGGTCCAGAAAAATGACATTAGTGAGGCAATTGATGAAGTTTTAAAAATGTCTGAAGATTACTTAGTAGTATTGTTTCCATGTCAATTTCCTTGTTTCGGTGATTATACTCTGATTTTATTAATGAGCAGTTAGCCTTTGGGAAGCTGGAAAAAGGGTCTCTGGGAATTCTTTGTACTAATTTTTTGCAACATTTTGGCAAGTCAAATATTCTTTTGAAATTTTAAGTTACAAATATTTAAAAAATGTAAAGTGTCTGGTTTGGTAAGTACTTCACATCTTTGCTACTCGAAGTGTGGCCCATGGATCAGCTGCATGAGCTATACCTGGGAACTTGTTAGAAATGAAGATTTTTAGCAACCCCCAGGAAACACTGAGTCAGAATCTGCAATTTAACAAGATTCCCAGGTAATTCATATGCTCATTCAAGTTTGAGAAATAACAAACTTTACTCATATTACCTCATTAAATCTGCCTACAACACTACAGTCCAGATAACATTATTCCCGTTTTATTGATGTACAGACTGAAACTCATGGAATCATCACTTGCCTATGTCCATGATGCAAGTAAGTAGAAAAGCCAGGTTTGAACCGACGTCTATCTGATGCTAAAGCCCATTCTCTTAGTTAAAGTGCTTCCTGACATCTGCCTGCAGATACAAAATTTCCAATTATATGCAAGAACTAGGACTCAACTCTTAATAGACCTTATTTTCCAGCTTTGTGGACAAATAAAAAGGTGTTTCTAAGGAAAGTAACCTCACAAGGTGATCTGTTCATAAATTCCTAACTGGATATGTCACGGTGCATAGTCACACCCCAGGCATAGTAAAAGCTTTATATTTGACTTAAAGAAATCCTGTCTATTTTTTTTTCTGTGCATCCAGGTTAACATACCTTTGAAATGCTCCCTTTCAGCCCCTCCTTCTAAAGTATACAAGAGAGCACATAATCTTAACTATCCTGTAATCCAATCATCATCTTGCTTTCTCCCACCTTCAAGTAATCTTCCTTATATTCCCTCCTTAATCACAAATGCATAAAAGAAGCTGCAAACTGTTATTCTCCTATCTCCAGAGTATTTGAGACCTTGCTCCCTGGTTTGTCATTAGTTTGGCTCAAATAAACTCATAAAAATTTTCTACAGGTTCAGACGTTTATTACATCAACAAGTGGAATGGCTAGTATAGACACTCCGCACAGTCTCTTAGGACTCCCAGTATCCAGTACTGTCAACTTCTCGTCATTATTATCGAAGCCCCACAGCTAGTTGGGGGTGAGAAGTAGGCCTCCATTATGTCCTTTGTCTAAGCACACCAAGGCTGGTCTTCAGAACGCATGAAGTAAATGACATCTCAGACTGGTGTCTTTTTCATCTAATCCACATGACCTCATTATATCCCAGTACTGCAAGCCTATCCCTTCCCAGGTTCCTGGCTTTTGTCTTGGGCCAGTAGGATTATTCCTGAATGGACAAATCTACTTTGCAGTGTTGGCTGAAACAGCTTCCAAGGGGTGCTCCTGAGGAGGTCTACACGTACCCTATGTGAAGCACAAAATAGTGGCACTCAGATGGTGACAGAGACAACTGCAAACTGGTCAGATGACTTTCCCAGGCCCACATGTCTCTTTACTCAAAGCCAACCCTTTGAGGAAGAAGCCACACTATTGCATAAAGCAGGAGGAGGAAAGTGGTTACAGCCACACCTAGTTCTGATGGTGAGTCAGGCAGCTACTCGGAGATAAGCAAGGTGAAAGGTCTCAGCCTCAGATCAGTTTAGAGTTTATTCCTCCTAAGATTGTTTTCCTCTTACTCCCTTTCTTATCTCAACCACATTGCATGTGTGTGTGTGTGTGTGTGTGTGTGTGTGTGTGTGTGTGTGAGAGAGAGAGAGAGAGAGAGAGACAGAGACAGAGACAGAGAGACAGAGAGACAAAGAGACTGAGAGACAGAGAGACACACACAGAGACAGAGACAGAGAAATTGAGATTAAGAGAATGAAAAGAGATAGAAACATCTTTAAATCCATTTAAACTGGGTGTGTAGAGTCAAAGTCACCTCAAATCCCACTAGCACAGAAAGTTTCACTTCTCCCTTCCTCTCTTCTCCATTACATGGTTATTGGGAAATCTCACATTTTAAAAACCATGTTTCCAAAGGAGAGGCTTATTGGGGGTGGGGGAGAGTATCCAAATCATGAGAGCAGCTTTTTAAACTACTTTTTTTGGAGCAATAGTGCTCAAAGCTAGTTTGCCTAAAAATCATGTGGGGTGATTTTCACAGGTCTTGGGCAGGCCCCAGGAATATTGTTCAGCAGGTTCAGGGTACCAAAGCTTGGGGTGCATGGTTCTGGCAGCTGGAAGAATATGCAAGGAGCCGTGGACAGATGCAACATAGCTTTATTCAGGCATAGCAGGACGCAAGGCGCCTGCACAGTTTCAGCTCTTAGCCGGCATAGGCGGGCTGTTCTTAGAACAAGGTGCATCATAATGGCTTAAGGCCAGGTATTATAATCAATCACAATCTACAGGTTGTATAGGATGCTGTATCTAAGGTCACCTGAGACGCTGTAGCTAAGGCCACCCGGAAACTGCCTGGCTTGCTGGGAGGGAGCCTGACAGTCCATTTTGTTTGCCAGTCCCCTCATCCAACAAATATGCATCTGTCATAAGCATTCAGCCAATTTGGCTGAGGGAGATATAAAGACCGCCCTCTGAGAAACAGGGATCTATAGCAGCGCTTCTCAAACTTTCATCAGCATTCCAAGGGCTTTTGTTAAAATGTAGGTTCTGACTCTTAGTAGTAGATCCCACATTTCCAACAAGCTCTGAGAATGTGCTAATGCTGCTGGTTGGAAAACCAGCTCAGAGCAGCAGGGCTCTGTAGCACGAAGTCTTTTCCAGTTGTGCATCCCAATTTGTGTGCTCTCTAATAATATGTGCTTTGTGCTGTTATAGGGTTCTTGAGTTACCAGAACTACAACTCAACCTAGGAAAGATATGACAGTACTTTTGCATATTCTTCTCGCCACTAAAAAATAAATAAAATATTGTGTGATTGCTTGAGCTTAAATAAAATTGTGTTACACAACCAAACATAACTAAATCTTGCCAGTCAGCTACGAATTACTCTATTTTTGAAAGCCACATAAAATTCAATAGAAAGTCTGCTGGGACCAGGTGTCTTCCGGTCTTTGGAGACAAAACTGCTAATTCAGGCTCCAGCTGCAAACATTTTTTCTTCTCAATTTTTCTTTCCTTCGGGGAAAAAGACTTAAATTCAGTGATAGAAGAGCTCTAGAGTTCATTTGGAGAGAACTTAAAATGTTTTCCCATTTGTTATCTGCTGAACTGTGTGTGCCAAAGGCCCTGGCAGAAGGACATTGTCACTGTGCCCACATGAGGTGATGAGAGAAGTGGCAACTTGGCCTAGGATGTTCATGCAGAATCAGGGTTTCAGAAAGACCATGAACGTCCCTCAGATTTTTGTCGTTGTTGTTGTCGTTGTTGTTTTAGAGTTTTTCCTCCCATTTTAAAATTTGTATTTATTTTTTAAATTGGTAAATTATACATAACACAAAATTTACCATTTTAGCCATTTTTAAATGTACAGTTTGGTGGCATTAAGTACCTTCACACCGTTGTGCAATCATCATGAACGTCCAGCCCCAGAACTTTTTCATCAACCTAAACCAAAACTTTGTACACATCAAAAAATAACTCCTCATTTCCACTTCCTCACAGCCTCTGATAACCACTGTTCTACTCTCTACCTTTATGAATTTGACTACTCTAGGTATCTCATATGTCTTAGTCAGCTGAAGCTACCATAACAAAATACCACAAGCTGGGCAGCTTACACAACAGACACTTTACTTTCTCACAGTTCTGGAGGCTGTTAGTCTGAGGTCAGGGGCCCAGCATGGTTCTAGTGAGAGTTCTCTTCCCAGCTTGCCAATGGCTACCTTCTCCCTGTGTCCTGTGGGGAGAGAGCACTCTGATGTCTCTTGTAAGGACACTAATCTTATTGGATCAGAGCCTCACCCTTATGACCTTATTTAACCTTAGTTACTTTTATAAAGGTCCTATCTCCAAATACAGTCACATTGGGAGTTGGGGCTTTAACATGTCAATTTTGAAAGGACACAGTTCAATCCAAAACATTATATAAGAGGAATCACACACTGTTTGTCCTTTGTGTCTGGCTTATTTCATTTAGTATAATGTCCTCAGTATTCATTTATATTACAGCATGTACCAGAATTTCCTACCTTTTTAAGCCTGAATAACATCCCTTTGTATGAATATACCACATTTTGTTTATATATTCATCCATTGATGGGTATTGGGTTTTTTCTACCTTTTGGCTATTGTGAATAATGCTGCTATGCCCATTGGTGTACAGGTATCTGTTTGAGTCCATGCTTTCAGTTCTCTTATGTATATACCCAGAAGTGGAATCCCTGGATCAAATGGTAATTCTATGTTTAATCTTTTGAGGAACCACCATATGGCCCTTAGAGTCTTGAACCATGGTCAAATGTTGACATGTGGTTTCACGGCCCCATCACATCTCTTAAAACCAGGGCTGACCCTGCCAGAATCATAAAGGGAGAATTCTCTCTCTGAAGTGTAGCCAGCATCTCTAGTTTTTCCTCTGTGCTGCCCATTGAGTGGCCCTTCACCCCCCTGATGCGCCCATGATGGACCTTGAAGCTTGTTACAAAGACAGAGATTATTATGTTAGATTAAAAAAAAGTCAAGACCCAATAATATTGTGTTCATATGAAATTGATGCTGAATATGAAGACACAGATAGGTTAAATGTAAAAGGATAAACATATACCAAGCAAAAACTAATTAAAAAAGTTAGAGTGGTATAGCCACTCTATCATGCAAGTATCATGCAAAATAGAAGAGAGAACAAGGAATATTACCAAGGATAAAGTAGCACAGATCAAATGATAAAAGGCTTACTTCATCAGTAAAACACATAGTCTTAAATTTGTAGGCACCTAATAACAGAAGCAAACACTGATAGAAATGGGCAAATTTCCCATAACAGTTGGAGATTTCAATACTCCTCTCTAAGCAATTGTAAACAAACAATTAAAAAATCACTAAGGATATTGAAGACTTAAACAACAGTATCAACTAACATTTCACCACATAACAGCAGAATACACATTCAAGTGCACATGAAACTAGATCAAACCATATTCTGGGCCATAATATAAGATTTGATAGATTTGAACGAAATAAATCAAAGTATGTTTCCTGATTACAATGTAATTATATTAGAAATTGGTAACAGAGAGAAATCTGGAAAATCCCTCAAATATTTAGGAATTAAACAATAGGCTTCTAAATAACCCATAGATCAAAGAAAAAAATTACAAATGATATTAGAAATATCTTGATTTAAATTAAAACAAAAATACGACATTCCAAAATTTGTGGGAAATGGGTAAAGTAATGTATAAAGGGACCTTTATAATGTTAAACACTTATCCTGGAAAAGAAGAAAGATCTAAAATCAGTATTCTAGGTTCCCCAGTAAGAAATTAGAAAAACAAGAGCAGATTCAACCCAAAGTAAGCAAAAGGAAGGAAGGAATAAAGATAACAGTGAAAATCAGTACAAATCAGTACACATGTTCTGATAGAAAAACAACAGGAAAAAAAAAGCTGACTTTTTATCATCAACAAAATTGACAAACATCTAACCAGAATGATTATATTAAAAAAAGAAGGCCAAAAAAATGAAGAGACTCCTCTAAAGATTTTACAGACATTGCAAGAACAATGAGATAGGTAAACAAATGTTTGCCAGTAAATTTCACAACTTGAATAAAACAAAGAGATTCTTTGAAAGACACAAATTACCAAAGCTTGTTCAACAGGAAATTGATAACCTGAATAACTCTTTATCTATTAAATTGAATGCATGGCTAAAAAGAAAAAAGAAAAAAGAAAAAAAGAAAACAATTTTCCACAAAGAAAATTCCAAGCCTAGGAAACTTACCCAAATCTTTCCCCTTCTGATTGTGTTTTCAAAAGTCTAAAGTTGGGAAGAATGTTAGAGATCATGAACAAGGTCATGGCTGATGACATGAAGGGAGAAAGATCCTGAAAGATCCTGAGCCAAGAATGGTATTTCCTCAGCTGGGGAAATGAGAGCTTTGGGACTTGCATCCCAGAGCAGAAGGCATCTGGGCCCCAATTCCTGACAGCAGGCCAGACAGGCAGCAAACTTCAAGACATGTGGCTATAGGGTACATCATGGAAGACAGGACCAAAGTCTACCCAGGTAGAGTTCTGGTTGCAAGAGAGTCACCGGGGCTGAAAAGCTCACATGGAGGGAGGCAGTGGTCCTCTCAAGGTACCCTTTGTGGACAGTGATTTGAGGACCAGTCAGACTTCATCCAAAGCCTTTATACTTTGTAACAAGCCTGGGAAACCTTGATACAACCCTAAAAATGGCTGCAGTTTATCTCCCATCAGTCTAGTAAGAATGGTTCTCAAACAAAAAATTGAGTTAAGAAGAAAAACAATATTTCTTATACATTTGAGATTATAGGCTAAGAGACATACTCACTACAAAAATATAAGTAAGGAAATGACATAAAACAATATCAAAAGGAAAGCATCAGGATGAAGAAAAATATATAAATTGTATTTGATAACCTTTTATGACAAACACTATCTCAAAGTCAGAAAAAAATAATCTGGCACAGATTCCACCAGAAAAGCAGAAAAAGGAGAAAGGAACTGATTATTTGTATAGATGGAAATAGAAATAAACCACCAAAGGGAAGATGGACTGCTTTTATAGAGTAACCCCGAAGTCAGCTGAGGCCACTCACTCTGTTGTTTGAGCTGTGCATGAACTATAATTTGACCACAATTTTGCTTACTATCACAGATTTACCCATGATTTCTGCAAATTTCAGGAAGCATGTATTTTATGGCCACCCAAGCCCACTGAACAACCAGCCCAGATGGCCAGAGTCTCACCTTCCAGGACTGTTCTCTGTCTGTCATATACTGACATTAAAGCTTTTGACTTAGCAAAAAGCTACTTAGTACAGGGAGGAATTATGGAAATTCTTTAGAAGCAAAAAAGAAGAGCCAAATTAGCATTCTTTTCTCTCAATTCACTAACAAGTAAATATTTATTCTCTCTTCCTCCATTCCTCGTATCAAGGGGCTGGCAAGTAATAAACATCTCCCCACCCCTTATTACACCCTTATGAAAAAAGTCACCCATTGTTGAGGCCCACACCATCTCCTCCCTAAATTTAGACATTATCCTGGGAGACTTCATGTAAGTATCCCTTCTAACATACTAATCTCTTCGTCCTTCAACCATTTTAATGGTTGCAGCCCAGTTTTGCATTGTAGAACTTTGGCAATGCACATCAAGGAGATTTCAAAAGACTCAGAAGAATACTAAATAAATCAGCAGCAATTTCAAGGCCATCGTGACTACTGAATATCAAAGTCTCATAATTTGCATAAAATATCTACAGTTGTTACACTCCTCAAAAGCGTGCGGCTGTTTAAGTAGAACAGTTTCTGATCCTGACTGATTTATACACATCTTGCATCTATGGTTACAATATCAGCTGAATCCTGAGCCCAACTCAGCAATCATACTTCCTGTTCCCACTCAGCTCCTTCCACTTCTACCTCAGGACTCTCCACAAGTCTTCTGACCACTCTTGCCATCTGTCCCCTTGGCCAGGAAGTTGTTCTCATTCACAGGGAAAGCAGAGTTTCTCAAGCATGAATACTAGTTCTCTATCCTCACTCCACAGAATAGTTTGTATTGCACCCACACATTGGTTGCCTCTGATCTTCTGAGAGGTGGCCTTCCTCCATCCAGGGTTAATCCCACCTCATGTGCTTGGGCTTCATTTCCCCGTTTTCTCAGACACATGGCTTTTCAAATATTCCCTCTTGTTCCTACGTCTTCGATCTCTCCCTTTCCACTGGCTTCTTTTCTTAAATAAATAAACACGCTCACATTTCTTAAATCCTATGGGTGTGTGTGGGGGGGGCGTTAAATCTTTCATTTCACAGTAACCTTTTCTGTTTCCTCATCCCCATTTACTGTTTTTTTTTTCCCCATCATTAGAAACATTTGTTGCTATTTCTGATGATTAAAAGAATACATTTTTACTTCAGAACAACTTTTAAATTAACCAGAATTACAAACAGTCTACTTTAATTTTCTCTAACTTGGCTACATGTAGCAAATGTATCAAGCCCTTGTAAAAGGAAAGAGGCCAATATTTTTGGAAAAGTGAACAAAAAATTGACACAGATTCAACTACCACTCCCATCTTCCCTGCCCCCTCTACCCCTATTCTCTCCCTCCTAGTCCCAAAGCCCAACACTGTGCATTCTCCACCTTGGGGCAGGTATGGCTGGTGACAGCTGAGTATTTAAATGGCTCCTTCTGGTCCACATCTTGACTGTCCTGAGCTCCCCAGCTCCTTGAGGAGCAAGGAGGTCACAGGGTGAAAGTGAGTTGATGGATATCATGGCAACATATCTTTAAATACGCTTCCCACCCCCAACTTCAGTCCATCTCCTCTCTAAAGCTATTATATTCACTTTACCTGGCTTATTTACTCTTAAACTAAGTCAGAGGACTAGAGGGTAGTAATTATTATTGACTTAATTACTTTATCTTGGTAATAATTTGATAATAATCAGTAGTAATTAGGAATCAAAACATTCTTTTGGTAAAGTCTCATGGATCTATCTATACAAAGTCACATCTTTCTCTGATCCTTCATTTGTTGTCACATCTCTGTCTGACCACAGCCAGAAAAAGGTTCTCAGCTCTTAAGGCCTCATGGAAATAGACTGGGCCCACTCAAATAACTCAGGATAATCTCCCATTTTAAGGTCCTTAACAGTAATCACATCTGAAAAATCCCTTTGTCCATATAAAGTAATATATTAATTCATAGTTTCTGGGGATTAACATGTGGACCTCTTTGGAAGGTCATGATTCTGCCCACCACACATGATACATTTTAAACCTTCGATGACTGAATCTCTTGCTATAATTCTTTACAAGTGTAAGAGTGTAACATAATGAGTCTGGTTCACTGGTGTGAACTTTTATGTCGATGATCACATGTCAACCCAGACAGGGTTAAAGCCAAGAGGACTTGTTTCATCTATTCAAGCTATCAGTCCAAAAGTAAAATCTAAAATCTATGCACTGTTAGAAACACAGAGAATCCCTCAACTGTCTGATGATAATGAGAAGTACTTAGTTATTTAATAAAACTGTTTACATTATAAATTTGTTCATTTTAATTAAATTCTCAACTTTTTTTTTCACCTCTGTGTAGAAATGATCAGTGACTCCAAATAGCTACTGTGTCTCATTAAAGCTTTTTGGTTTTCACAATGACCATCCAAATCATGAGAATGTCATTTCAAAAGAAACCATTATTCTTTGAGGTAATATGCCTAATTGGATGAATTTTCAAATTGGCACTACCTGCAGATGTTTTTGTTCATCTGAATAGCTTGAATTTATTCCTACTAAGCAGTATTCCAGAGATGACATGTACACAATAACAATAAAACTAGATCTGAGGAGAGGAATTGTTTGATTATGGTGTGCTTGATTCCTTTTGCTAGCTGAACAAATTGGTTCCAAATTCAGCCAAAGATTTTGTGGAGAGAATTTAAAAATAAAAAGACTCAAACAACTTAATAAAAAATATTCTCAGGACTATTTTTCCAACTCCATTGGCAGCCTCAACTGAATAAGGAATGTTTTTCCTATCATTTTGGGCACCTTTAGTAAATAACACAAGTACAAGTTCTGGCAATCTCTTCAGATGGCTTTTTTAACTAATATTTTTTGAACAAAAATCACTTACATTACTTTTGTTAGGAACTGACAAAAGAGTGTTGCAGAAAAATCAGACTGGTGAGAAACCAAGCACCACTTGGAGAGCTGGAGAACTCAGGTTTATTACGCCCACGGTCCCAGAAAAGCGAGCGCTCTGAAGATCTGGGCCCCAAGCTCAGGGACAACCTTGCTTTTATGGGGCTCATTTGTGCAGTTACAGTTGGCCAGTTGGCATGAGCCAATTGGTTAATTTGTCCTCAGGTGGTTACAGAGCACAGGAGTTGCTGTGGGCTACAGGCAGTTATAGAGCATGAGATTTTCAGACATGAATTTAGGCAATACATCTGTTATCTAGAGAGAACAAGCAAGGGGGAAGGTGAGTCTTCAGTTGATCTCGAAGTCACCCTGCCCTTTGGCCTATGCAGCAAATATGTCTACAGAAGTAGAACAAAGAGCTGATTACAAGGTTAGCCATTTAAGTGGAAAATTCCTCTTCAAGAGTAAATTATATGTAATCACCTCTCAAAATATGAGTGCACACAAAGTAAACTTGATACAAGTTTACATCAAAATTCAAACATTCTCATTAATGTAGATCCTCAAATTCTTTTTTCCTTAAGCCATGTGAGTTGAGCTCAGTATCTTTATTTCCTGACTAATCTTAACCACTTTCCTTCTCACTGGAGAAAATTTGGTAAATTCATTAAATATACCACTGTTTATACTCTATGGTTTACTTTTTTATGTTTATTTGTAGCAAGTGATACTACTTTTCTACATAGTAATATAAATTTTCTTTGAAAATACATTTATAGAGAGAGAAAAAAAATGGTGTAGATGATAGAGGCTCTGTTCAGCCCTCTGGTGACCAAATCAAAGTTGTGACAGTAATAAGAAGCAGCAGCAAGAAAAAATTGCCTGGGATCTTGATGAACAAGCCATACAACTAGGGAGAAGTTCAACAAAGCACCCTGCAATGGTAGGTGAGACGGAGTGAGGACACGGAACTGCCCGGTCTCCAGCGGCTGAGTGAGATGGAGGCTGTGGCAGCCATAAAAGCCTCTTAAAGAGGCCGCGTTCATGAGCAGATTTTCATGGTGATGACCTGCTCACTCTGAGTACCAGTGCCGATTGGGGTGCATGCAGGGGCCAGCAGGAACTTACAGGGAGACATTGTTGGAGTGAGGGCACAGGTAAGACTCTCTGTACAGAAGTGCTGGCAATATCCATTGTTCCCTGTTGAGCCCTCCCCATTCCCAGTGCATGGACACTGCATTGCCATAGCTGTGACGTCACCAAACTGGATGACAGAGGTTGCTCCGCCCAGAGCATTCCCTGAAATCCCACCTTCCCCAACTCATGGCTCCACCCAAGCCACATCCAGGTGTATCTCCAGCGAGTTAGGTGCTCCTTGCTAAGACTCACCCTGGAGGAGACAGCTGGCCTTGGTTTCTTGTGTTGCCATTTATGGTAACTATAAGCACAGTATCTGTGGATTGCTTGCTGAATCTTAACAGGTGGCTCTGGAGGAGTAGAGGCTTGGCTAAATTTGGCCTGCAGCTGAAACCCTCTCAGGACTGTGCCACTGGACAGACACCTACTTGAGAAATCCACACTAATAAGACCAAGAGACTAAGGAGCTTTGCTTAGCACATAGAAAACACATATACACGCACACAAACACACACACACGCAGAGAAAGGCAGCCAAAATGGGAAGGCAAAGAAGCAGAAACCATATGAGAGAAGAGAACAGAGATCTATATATAATAGAGCCAACTAATCTAACAGATGCAGAGTTCAAAACACTGGTTATAAAGATGCTCAATGAACTTTTGGAAAGTGTAGAGAACTTCAACAAAGAGATAAAAAAATGAAAATGGAAATTATAAAAGGGAACCAGTCTGAAATGAAGAACACATTATCTGAGATGAGAAGTATATTACATGGAATAAACAAAGTGAATAAAGAAAAGGATCAAATACCCTATCTAGAGGACAGTAAAGTCAAGGACATTCAATTAGAATGACAAGAAAATAGATGCCAAGACTATACGAACAATTTAAGGAAGATATAGGACACTCTTAACGGTCCAAATATCCATCTGATTGGCATAACTGAAGAAAATCAAGATGTTGAACAGCTGTTTGAAGAAATAATGATGGAGAACTTCCCTAATCTGGTGAAGAAAATGGACATAAAACCCCAGGAAGCTCAGAGAATTCCAAAAACCAGGGATCCAAAGAGGTCCACACCAAGACACATCATGATTAAAATGCCAAAGTTTACATACAAAGAAAGAATATTAAAAGCAGCAAGAGAAAAACAGATAGTTACTTATAAGGGAACACCTGTAAGACTGGCAGCTGACTTCTCAAAAGAAACTGTGCAGGACAGAGGGCTTAGCAAAAAATATTCTACAGTATGAAGACCCAGGATCTACAACCAAGAATAATTTATCCAGCAAAGCTATCATTTAGAGTTGAAGGACAGATAAAGAGCTTCTCAGACAAAACTAAGCTAAAGGAATTTATCACCACCAAGCCGGTATTACAGAAAATGTTGGAGGGACTTCTTTAAGAAGAAAAAACATGTATCAAAAACAGGAAGAAAGAATGGTAACAGTTACACTCCTATCAATAAATACCTTAAATGGAAAAAATTTAGTGCTCCAGCCAAAAGATAGAGTGGCTGAAAGGATGAGAAAATAAGACCCCTACATATGAAAAGGAAGGGAATGGAAAAAGATATTGCTTTGATGGATCTAGAAGGTATTTAAGTCAGACAAAGATAAACACTATACAATTTCACTTATATGTGGAATCTAAGGAATAAAAAGAACAAACTAATCAAAAAACAGACTCACAAATGTAGCGGAACAATTTGGTGTCAGACAGAGGGAAGGGGAGTTTGAGGGGCTGGGAGAATGGGGTGAAGTGTTAAAAAAGTACCAGTTAGTATCTGATGGATGTCACAGGGATGGGGAGCATGGCACAGGCAATGTAGTAGCATTAATACATTGGCTAGGTGGAAAGTCGGGGAGGGAGGAAGTAATTGGGGGGATCATTTTACGAATTACATAGATGTCTAACCAATGTACTGCATACTTGAAACTAATTAAAATAAATAAATTTTAAAATTAAATTGTCTATCAGAAGAGAAATAATCCAAAATGTACCTCAGGTTAAGGTGCTATTCTAAAGAGGAGCTTGGAAAATGTTTTGAGTAATATCAGACTGGAAGACTGATTCAGTAAAGTGAGTCGTTTAGCTTCTTGAGGTGAGAGTTTCAAAAGTGACAATACTCATTCATATATATTTTTAAATTGTTTACTAAATTATCAGTATTGAGCAGTATTTATTTAAAGTTTGGCCAGTCCTGTGCAGGAGCACTTTATACAGGACCACCTGCATGAGATTCACCCAGTATATTTGTTAAAAATTCAATTTCTTGGGCCCACATCCAAGATTTTGTGATTCTGGATTTAGTATGTTTGGGTAGAGCCAGGAACCTGCATTTTTTAATTTTTAAGTGTATTGGGGGTGACATTGTTTAATATGATTATATAATTTTCAGGTGTACATCATCATTTGACATCTATATATTCTATTGTGTGATAACCACGCAAAGTCCAGTTTCCTTCAGCTACCATATATTTGATCCCCTTTACCCACTTCACCTCCCCATCCCTCTATAGTTGACCCCATTTACCCCGTCTACCTCTCCCCTTCTCCCTCACCCCCTACCCTCTGGTAACCACTAGTTCATTGTCCATGTCCATAAATCTCTGTTTGTCCTGTTCATTTGTTGCTTTTAGGTTTATATCCCACATACAAGTGATATCCTGTGATTTTAAACTTTTTCTGTCTTATTTTGCTTAGTATAATTATTTCGAGGTCCATCCATGTTGTCGCAAATGGCAGTATTTCATCTCTTCTTATGGCTGAGTAATATTCCATTGTATATATGTGCCACAGCTTCTTTAGCCAATCATCTATCGTAGGACACTTCAGTTGCTTCCATGTCCTGGCCACTGTGAATAATGCTACTATTACCATCAGTGGGAAAATATCTTTATGGATATGAGTTTTCAAGTCTTTGGGGCAAATACCCAGTAGAGGGATTGCTGGATCATATGGTAGATCAATTCTTAGTGTTTTGAGGAACCTCCATACTGTTTTCCATAGCGGATGTACCAATTTGCAGTCCCACCAGCAGTGTATGAGGGTTCCTTTCTCTCTACATTCTCTCCAACAATTGTTATTACTTGTCCTGTTGATTATACCTATTCTAACAGGTGTGAGATGGTATCTCATTGTGGTTTTGATTTGCATTACCTTAATAGCTAGTGATGTTGAGCATCTTTTTGTATATTTGTTCGCCATTTGTGTGTCCTCTAGGGAGAAGTGTCTGTTCAGGTGCTCTGCCCATTTTTGATTAGATCATTTTTTGTTGTTGTTGTTATTGAGTCATATGAGTTCTTTGTATATTTTGGATATGAGGCCCTTATCAGAGGCATTGCTTGGAAATATGTTTTTCCATTCAAATGGTTGTTTCTTTACCTTGCTGATGGTTTCTTTTGCTGAGCAGAAGGTTTTTAGTTTGATGTAGTCCCATCGATTTATTTTTGCTTTTACTTCCCTTGCCTTTGAGGTCAAATTCATAAAATTCTCTTTAAGTCCAAGGTCCTTGAGTTTAGTTTCTATCTTTTCTTCTATGTATTTTATTTTTTCAGGTGTTATATTCACGTCTTTAATCCATTTTGTGTTAATTTTGGTGTGTAGTGATAGACAACAGTCTAGTTTCATTCTTTTGCAGGTGGCTTTCCAGTTTTCTCCACACTATTTCTTGAAGAGGCTTTCCTTTCTCCACCGTGTGTTTTTGGCTTTTTTGTCAAAATCTATTTACCCATATAAATATGGGTTTACTTCTGGACTCTCAATTCTGTTCCACTGGTCTGTATGTCTGTTTTGCTGCCAATACCATGCTGTTTTGGTTACTGTCACTTTGGAGTATAATTTGAAGTCAGGCAGAGTGATGCCTCTAGCCTCGTTCTTTTTTTTTGAGGATGGCTTTGGCAATTTGGGGTCTTTTGTGCTTCTATCCAAATCTGATCATTTTTTTTGTTCTATTTCTTTAAAAAATGTCAATAGGATTTTGATGGGGATTGCATTAAATCTATGTAATGCTTTAGGTAATATGGTTATTGGTTATTTTAACTATGTTGATTCTTCCAATTTAAGAACACGAAATATCTTTCCATTTCTTTGTATCTTGTTTGTTTTCTTTTAATAAGTTCTTGTAGTTTTCATTTTATAGGTCTTTCATATGTTTCATTAAATTTATTCCTAGGTATTTTATTCTTTTTGTTGCAATTGGAAAAGAAATTATTTTTTCATTTTTCTGATGCTTCATTATTAGAGAATAGGTCTGTTATGGATTTTTGAACGTTGATTTTGTATTCAGAGACTTTAGTGTATTTGCTTATTGTTTCTAGTAGTGTTCTTGTTCTTATGGAGTCTTTAGGGTTTTCTATATAGAGAATCAAGTCATCCACAAATACTGATAGTTTGACTTCTTCATTTCCTATTTGGATGCCTTTTGTATACTTCCCTTGCCTGATTACATTCAGTAGGACCTCCAATGTTATATTGAATAACAGTGACAATAGTGGACAGCCTTGCCTTGTTCCTGATCTCAGGGGGAGGGTTTTCAGTTTTTCATCATTAAGTATAATATTGACTGAGGGTTTGCCATATATGGTTTGTATTATGTTAAGGTACTTCCCTTCTATACCGATTTTGTTAAGTGTTTTGATCATAAATGGATGCTGTATCTTGTCGAAGGCCTTTTCTGTATCTACTGATGTGATCATATGATTCTTATTTTTAAGTTTGTTTATGTGGTGTATCACATTAATTGATTTGCGTATGTTGAACCATCCCTGTGCTCCTGGGATGAAGCCCACTTGATGGTGTATAATCTTTTTAATAATATGTTGCTGTATTTAGAGGAACCTGCATTTTTAACAAGCCCCCTGAGCCTCTTTACCCACTAAAGTTGGAGAATAACTGCCTACAAAAAAAAATACATTTATATTAGTGAATATGAGTCAAATTAAACAAAATAGTGTACATTGAAATTTGGGAAACGCTGACATAACAAATTAAAAGCATTTGCCTAAGTGCCTGGCAAACAGCAAATACATGATGAATGATAACTACTATTTAAAAATTTTTATTTATATTTTTAGTTAAATGATTGTAAAACTCTACATTTATATTATTTAATCTACAATTTAAAATTTATTCAACAAATAGATATTGTCTGCCTATACATGTCAGGCCCTGGGAATTCAAAGATGAAAAAGAAGAAAATAGTCCCTGCTTTCAAGCAGCTATCATTTTAGTGGAGAGAGATATACTCAACAACCAAGAACAATATAATGTTTTATTTCTTATTATAGACCTATATGCAAAGTATTGTAGAAGCACAGGGGAAGAACCCCTAGGTTTGCAGGGCAAGGTCAGGGAACTCTTTATCGAAGAAAGCGATTGAGCAGAAATGTGAAGGGTGAGTGAAGGGACTCACAGGCATTTCCATCGTCCAGAAGATGCAGCTTATGGAAGGGAACAGAGGGAGATGAGGCTTAACAGGAAGGTGGGGGCAACCCTGTGGACCTTCACAGCCATGCGTAAAAGTTTCGGTTTTATCATGTGGCTAGCAGGGAGCCAGTGAGTAACTTAGTTCTGGGAAGTAAAATAATTAGATTTTCATGCTAGAAAAATCACTCAAGGAGGGGCAATGTGGAAAAGCCATTGGAGGGGACAAGGCTAGAGGCAGGAGAGTGGCAGGTAGCTGTGCAATAGTCCATGTGAAAGCTGATTCAGATCAGACCAGGACAGTGGATGGAGAGGAGGGGCAGATCAGAGCAATGGGAAGGCAGAAGAGTCAGCCAGACTTGGTGATGGATTGGATGTGGAAGGGAGGAGAAGGCCCTCTTCAGCCCTCCATACAAATTTGCCAGATTTCTAGATAATCCTGTAGTCAGTTCCACTTTCTCTTAGTCAAACCAGAACAGCATTCTTTGCAGTTACTCTCTGAAACCCTCATGCAAAATAACAGGAACCATTTAGTTTCCAAATCAAGCAACTGTTGATTGCCTTATCTTTGGAAATCAGTATTCCATTCACAATACTGCAAATGTCTGCTGATGAATGTGACTTGAACAGATGTTAAAATAATGTTTTGGGTAAGTAGGGTGCTCTGTGAACAAGGTTAGAATCTTCCCAGTATTATTTTCCAACACCACACACCTGGCATCTTGGCTAATTGAAACTGTTAGATATTATCCAACATAAATCCTCCTTCTATGGCTAATGTAGCATGAAATTATGCCAATCGAAGCAAAACATAACGCATAATAAACATTGGCAAAACTGGTGGCTGTAACAGCAGCTTTGCATATGGAGTGCAAAATCAAGTTTTCTTCTTGGAACATGTGGCCAATTCTTTTTTTAAGTGGAGTGCACAAAACAAAATAAGGAATGTCTACTAAATTTGCATTGTAACGTAAAAATTTATTGGTTATGGAAACAGCAATAAGGGTCACAAAAAGGATCCTAGTCAAGGTTTTCTCTGATTTTGGGAAGGTGTTTTTGACAACCTGGTGCCTTGCAAGTGTGTGCACATCTTCCACATCAGATACTGAAGACAGACCTGGCTGTTCAGAGCCAGTCACAAAAGACGCACAATTCTCCCATCCTCTACAATGCTTCTCCATTTATTTGTCCTACCTTAAGGGCTAGGTTATCCTCGATGACGACAACAGCTAACATTTGGGGAGCCAGATATGATCTAAAAGCTTTACATATATTACTTTGATTAATCCACTTGACAATCCTATGAGACAAGTACTATTATTACTCATACTTTTTAGCGGAGGAAACTAAGGCACAGAGAAGTTTAGTAATATGCCAAAATTCAGACAATTAGGGAGTGGCAAAGTCAGGGTTCGGACCTCAGGATTCCTAACTGCTTTTCTGTACTGACTATAATTGGGTGGAGATGCTTAATGACCTCAGGGCCTGGAGTCATATCTTGGCATTTATTCCTTAAGCAGAGTCTCTTGAATGAGAAACTAGAAAACCTACCATATTCTTTATGTCAATGAAATATAGCTAGAAAATTTAATTAAACATTAAGATTTCATTTACAATAATGACCCCAGACACTTGGGCATTAATCAATTAGCCAAGAGAGCTAATCAATGAAAACTCCAAAATCAAGGAGGAGACTACTTAAGTTGAGGTTGTCATCATTAAAATATATAAAGATGTTTTATATTTTCTTTTTTTCTGCATAAACTTCATCACAAATTTATAAAGTTCTAGAAAATATTAGAGAATTTTAATTAAAATGAATATTTCAAAGATAAAATCATTTTTAAATTATGATAAAAACTACACAAGACTCTCCAGAAATTAACTTCACCAATTATATGAACTTAATGAATTATAAAGCGTGACTAGTATAGCAGAGGGGAAAAGGAAACTCTGCTTAATAAATGCTGTTGAAACAAGTCTACAGCTGGGTAGCAGATGTACAAAATTGTTTGACTCCCCAAACTGCAAACTATTACAAGTGCGCTAAAAAATTACAGTATATAAAATCTATAAAGCACTAGCTCATCCAGCTGGGAAAGAGAAATAAACTTATAAAGAAATGAGAATTTTTATCAGTCCCAAGATGTTTGGATTTCTTATTTCTTTTTGAGCCTATGGTGTCGCATTTCTTTTTTCTTTTCTTTCATTCTCTTTTTTCTTCCCAGATAATTTTTATAACAGTTTGAGCTGAAATGACAACATATGCTTGGGAGCAAGATCTCAAATGCTCTTATGCCATTGCATTTTTATGGCTTATCTCATCTATCCAGTTCTGTTGCTTCTTTAACATGGAAAAATAATTTTTTTTTTCAGGTTGTTATAATCTGCTGGAAGTGGGGACACAAATGAATGGCCATGGAAAAAGAAGGGACTTCTACCTGGCCTATGGCATGCTTTCCTCCAAAATGCCCACAGTCAGATTGACATAAGAGAAGTCCAAAACTGTAGAGAATTTTAATGAGTTTATTTGAGCCAAACTGACAATTGCTGGGAAGTGAAATCTCAATGGATTAAGGAAATGCTCCAGAGAATGGCAGTTTTGTAGCTTATTTTATACATTAGACTCAAAGGAGAAAATGTAAAATCCATTGGTGGTGGATTAATGGGGGCAGGAAAAAGCAAAACAGGAAAAACTCTGGGAATGGATAAAAAGTAAAACAGAGGGACACATACTTCTTTTATATTGGTGGGTATAGGAGAGTTAATAATTAATATTTACAGCACATAGAGATGGTATGTGGGGAACAAGATAACCATGAGGGATTCTTGCCCTGGTGCTGCAGGCTGTGCTGGGAGGGGTCTGGAGAAAATGAAATTACTACAACATTCCAAGAGTATGTTATCCTGGATGCAAAAAGACCATTAACAAGCTTGCTTAAGGTAAAGATTGACCTTTGTCAAGAAAGGCCCAGAATGAGACTACCTGCCATGACCTGCTTTTTGTTAGGAAGTTTTATGTTCAGTCCATCCTAGATGGTTAATTACAGTCTCTGAAGGCCCGCCATGCTGGCCTCTCCTAAGCTTACCAGGTTTAGTATGTGGCCCCTTTTCCCTCCACACTCACATAACTAGGTTACATGACAGTCTGTTTGATTTCATAGGTTTGGATATTTTTAAATTTTATTATTGCATAATGGAACACATTTTGTATATGTCACAAGAAAAACAACAGTCAAGAAACTACATTCGTGAGGCTACAAATGACTAAAGCTATCTTATGAACATACAAATACAGAACCAGTAGTATTTTCTAAATGCCCTGAGAGAGGGAAGGGGCAAGCCATTAGACGCGCGCCCTTCCCTTCCGCGCTTCTCCGAAGGTTCCCACAGCCAGAACCAGAACACAAGAAGGAACTCAACCTCGCCCTTCCTATCTGCCACACCTGGGGGTCAACCTCGACCTCAAATTTTCAGAAAAAGCAAGGAGGTCAAATTCAAACGTTTGACGGCCCAGACCCACACTCGGTCATCAAGAAGCCAGGAGCCCTTCCCAACCTCAGGAGGCTCCAAGGTTACGGCGAAGGCGGTCAACCAATCAGAGCGGAGGCGCCGCCGCCATGCTTGCTACGGGCAAAAAAAGGAAGGAAAGGTTGGCGTCAGTAGAAAAGCGCTGTAGAGCAACCGCTCAGGGCTTCGGAAATTGACCAAACAGGCCACTCCACCCTCAGTTAAAATGGCAAACTTTGTTGCTTCACTAGCTTGGAATCGGCGTCAGGAAGGCTTTCTACGTGGGGCCGCCAAGCAAGTCAGAAAACAGTTTTACACCGCAGCTCGGGTGGATTAATTGTCGCTTCTTTCCGGCGGGATTTCACAAATGGCTTTTACACTTGCAGTGCTAGAGCTCAGGTGTAGAGGGCGAGTTAGAACACACTGCCCCTTCCCTCCGCGAGCTGAAGCCGACGCCCAGGAGCGAGGGTCACAGAGCTGCGGGGCTAGGTCCGCGGAAATAGCCTTCCCAGGGAGAGGTCGCAGGGGTCGCCTGGCTTCTAAGGAAGCGGAGGCCTTACTGGGAGCGTTTGCGCCCCTCGTGGACCCGCACGAGGGAATTTGGGAGAGCCAGGTGTTCCTCCGTCTCTGTCTTAGCTGCCATTTGGGCGGCTTTTTTACTTCAGGCGATTTCGGTCTCGATGCAGTTTTGGTTCCAGACTTGAATAATTATTCTTGAAGCCGGCATGGGTTACAGCGTCATCAAAGCATTTTATTTATTGACCATGGATTCTTATGATGCACCAGAACTGGCTCCCTGACAAAGTGCATCCTCAAGCCTTTAGGACTACTTTATAGGTGCCATCTCTCTGCAGAAACGACGTAAATCAGTCAGGGAGCGGATTTCATTTGTCCCGACTCCACCTCGAAGGAAAATTCCTCAGTGTTCACAGTTGCAGGAAGATGTTTATCTTCAAAAGGTTGCATTCCTTCTGCAATGGACTTTATATAATTTAACTCTCTTTTATCAATTCTGTACTGATCTTAAAGAGTATTCTAAACCTCTGGGTGCATTTATTGCTGCTGAAAGAGCAAAAAGGACTTGCCGTGGAAGTGAGAAATTTCAACATCAAAGTGATTTTCTCTGCTCTCCTAGGAATGAAAGGAACACAAAGAGATCCTGAAGCATTTCTTGTCCAGATTCTGTCAAAATCTCAGTTGCTATCTGAGAACAGAGAGGGTAAAGTGTTGTGGACTGGTTGGTTCTGCTGTATATTTGGTGACAGTGTTGGGGAGACTTTCAGATTTCACTTGTCTACTCTTATTCCTTGCAAATAGAGCAGCAACTAATACAGCCGTAATTGGAACCTGCTTTCAGAAAACTTGACTGTTATTTCAGTCCCTTAGCAGTCAATGCGTTTAATCTTGGATGGCAGCTATGTAGACTGCATACGAAGTGGACCATTATATGGCTACTACTGAATGTCTTTGGTCTGTATCCTGTAGCACTCAAGGTCTGGACATTTATGCCATACATCCAGAGGATACAAAGGCTTTGCGTGACAATGTCCATAAAACACCTAAGGAAGTTACACAGGAGGAAGTTGACTAAGTTGTGGCCTGCCTTTATTCACATTTCCATAGGCATTTCAAAATTCATTTGTCAGCCACGAGATTTCATGTTTCAACATCTATAGTTTTAGCACGTACTCGGAAAAATAAAGATTCTGTGTCATAAATACCTCATTGGAGTATTGGCATATTTGACAGAACTGGCAGTTTTTCGAATTGAGCAAGGTCTGTGGGGACTATAAAGTATGGATTATATACCTTTTCCTCATTGATTATTTGCTTTATTGCTATGCTGAGAGGGATTGCTGAAGAAATGGGCATTTATCTTTGCATCTGTTTTCCTCACAATGTCTTCAGAGCAGGGGTTCTCAACACTGTTATGAACTGGGCTGCACAGCAAGAGGTGAGTGGTGGACGAACAAAGCAAAGCTTCATCGTATTTGCAACCGCTCCCCAGCGCTAGCATCACCGCCTCAGCTCCACCTCTGATCGTCAGACATTAGATTCTCATAGGAGCACTGGTCCCTGGTGCCACAAAGGTTGAGGACCGCTGCTTTAGAGTTACCCAGTTGGAAGCCCAGAGGATCTAGAAAAGCAAAAAAAGTACTAGTGGACAAACCACAGCCCAGGTGCTCATGGAATAGTCGTGATGCTCTGGGATGCCAGTCTCTAGAAAATGCTGAGTTGTTAATTTGTAAAAATTAACATCTTTCTAAAAAATATATTTATTGCATCAAACTTAGGACTCAAATGAGACATCACTAGTATTGAGTATTTCTGCTCTGGGCCTTTAAAACCTTTAATTCCTTTAAGTATTTTAGACTTGCATTCAGAGAGAATTTATGTCTTCTAAAGACATTTCCTTAGCATCATTTTGCTGCGTAGAACTAGCAATCAAAAAATCCTCTCTTAAGGAAATAATCGTTCAATTCTTATTGCGATGTTGAATTAAATATTCACTTTTTATATGAAAAAAGGGGGCAGATTTCATTCTAGGAGTGATTTCAGAGTAGATGAATTAGGAGCTTACAGGGGGGGCAACAGAAAGACAAAATCTACAAAAATACTCAGCTTCAATAACAAAGGAAGAGTATTTTAAATAACTGAAAGTACTATTACCATAAATAATAAACGAGAACTTCTTAATTGTCCTTGTCACCCTAGTCCAACCACAAAGAAAAAAGTGATAGGCAAACCATGGGAACATGGAAATGGGCAAAGATTTTTCTTTTTAATGTCTTTAAACATAATTTTATTTTTTTTATTAGAAACACATTTATTTTTAAAAATTAATTTATTTTTTACTTGAAGAAATTATTTAAATCCTCTCCCGTCTATCTCGCCCTTCCCCCTCCCTGCCTACCTTCTGGTAACCTCTAGTCCATTGTCCGTGTCCATGGGGTAAAGATTTCTAAGTGTACTTTCTGAGCAATGCTGTGCTCGCACCTTTGATCGACTCCGTATTGACTGCATTATTTTACAATTCCATAGGGGCAGATTAACTTACGGATTTTTTTTTTTTTTTTTGTCTGGTAGAGATAAATATGATTTCTGTCCAGTGGAAAAGAAAATGCCAAAGGTTACAGCTGATGGCCTTGCAGGATACTAAGCTGCTTATCAATCCCCAGCTCTCAAATGCTCCTTGAACCAGTTTTAACATCTTATTGGTTCTCTCATCAAATAATGGGCTTATTTGACATGAGCTTATTTTATATTTGCAAGAGAAGCAAGGTATTATAACCTTTCTGAAAATTGACGTTAGCCCTTTTGGAGGTCATCCTGTTGAGATGTCCAAATGGACTTATCTGACAGCCAATTAAACTACCTTACTTGACAAGTGCACCCATGAGTTGCTTAAGCTCAGACATGTATTTTCTTGGTTTCTAGAGTGATTCTCAAGTAGTGATAAAATTACAGGTTCTGGTGAGTTTTTCTCTTTCTGATTCTATGGTTTTATTTCTGCAAGGCCAATCAATTATTCCCCATTAAAAGCAGCAATGATCGGAAAATCTGCTGATATGGTCTCATGGTTTGGGGATCTCTGTTGGATGGGATAGATGACAGAGAATCTGGTTTGTTTGTCTTTTTGTTTGTGTCTTTGTGAGCTCAATTCAATAAACCAGATATTTGATGCCCACTGTGAAGGAACTCTTTGAGATCAAAACAGGTGAGCTTTTGTGTTTCTGTGTTTACTTTTGATTTGTGGCTAAAGTCATACAACTGAAGCTATAAGCTCTCTTTGCGTTTATGTTTAGAATTTAGAATAGCCTTTACCTCTAACTGTGCAAGTATGAAATATTTCCCTATATCCAAAGGTTGTTAATAATTACCTCTCTTAAGTTAAAGGAGTCCTATTCTGATTGTTCATAGAGATAAATAGTTGCCTAAACAAGTGAAATAGTCACAAAATTTACAGAAAATAAACCAATTGTAACTTTAATACTTTAATGTGCTAAACTTTTAGGGGAAAAAATCGTTCTTATAGAAACTGCTAGCTCAGAAACATTTTAAAAATTCAAATTTATATAATTAAGGCAAATCATTGGACAAACCAGACTAAGTTGAAAATTTTGATTTAAGAAAATAAAGTTTTATGTTTTTTCTGATTTAACAATACTAAGTAAACTATAAACATACATTTTACTTTTTTATCAGATTTAGATTTATTTTCTCATAAAGACATTAGTTAATTTAAATGTCATAAATTTGTTATATTGGTTATTTATTAAATAAGCTAACATTACTCCTATGTAATGTTTAAGATTGTCAAAATGTATATTTGTGTTTAAATTGAATCATAATTTCAACTAAGTTTTTATAACAGCAACTATGTTTTATAGTATGCCAGCTTAAACGTAATTTCCAAGATCCTCGGGTAACTTAAAAACTTGGATTAATAGTAAATCAATTTAATTAATGAATAATCTTTTGATACCTGAATAATTTCTAAATATGACTGAACACAGAACACTGATTACTAAGTATGATCTTAAGTTTTTGGTTTTTATTTTGGGTTTATTTTTTTTATTTTTTACTTTTTTAATACACAAGGAGTGATTATATCTTTGGGTCATGTTAAGGAATGTGTTCATTTTGTCACTTTAAGAAGTTGTGAGAAGAAGGTGTATGTGTGTGGCTGTATGGAGTAATGTTATATGTATCATGAGCTTTGCTAGTCTGCGGAAATGCTTTAAGTAACAAACAATTCTCAGTGACCTGCCTCCCAGTTTTCTATTTGAATATAAGTTAGTTACTTTTGTTAAGAGTTACCATTAATGTATACTAGCAGCAGTAGCGACAATTACAACTGTGCATGCAAAATAATGGGATGAATTGTTTTCAAGGAAAAAGAGAGTTTTGTCCTAAAATAAAACATGTTTGTTTCAGAATATGCAAGTGTTGAAAATGAGAGGGAAACAGATTTTATTTGCTTTAGTTTATTCTAGCTGAGTCTGAAAAGAAACCATGATATACATTAAATTTTTATAGAGTTTTGATGGGCTTATTCACCTAGTAATTTTTTAAAAGTGGGGAGAGCATCATGAAACATTACTTCCATTTACTATATTAATGCAAAACTAGAACTTGGCATTTTTCCTGTTTCATGATGGCTTGGTCCTAGAGCTCTTACCAAGTGGTGGTAAAAAGTTATCCTTTACCTTCTGAGCGATCTACCCAGATAGCAGAGATTCTACAGCTTGACAGAATAATGTCCTTGACCATTCAAAACTAAACACAAAATGGTCCTCACTTGTAAAAGAGCTAAGTGTTCTTACAATCCTGCCGCTTTGTTTTATGTTTATTTAAAAATATTTTCGCATTGGCTAAATAAGTGACCACGTATTGATTCTTAGGCCCCCTGTCATCCTATCTTAATCAAGTATCCAAATATACTCTAATTATTCTTTCAATTTTGTCTTCCTTTCAAAAAAAATTTTTTTTTCTTTTGCTAAAAGGGCTCTTTTATACAAACTATTTTGAACTATCCCATGCGGCCCTGGAAAGATATATTCTTTCCACCTTATAAAAGGAAAAATACTGGAAATAATTAGGTTTGTGTGGCATACTCCGTTTATATGTAAGAGGTGCCAAATCAGAAGAGATGCTCGGCCTTTCCTAAATTAAGTTTGTATCAGTAAAATGTTATTAATGCTAGTATTTCAAAATGTGTATGTTTTACAAGAAGGTCTATGGAGATTTATAAATGCCTTCCCTGTCACTAATATATTCTTACTTTCAGGGGAAACATTGATTAAACCCTGATCCCAGTAGAGAATTTTACTTTCCTCCATTCTGATACTTTGCAATATATTAACCATAACTATTCAGTCGCATGGTCATGGGGATGTCTGCTCCTCTCAGATGCTTGTCTGAAGGCTCTGCTGTAAGCTAGAATTTGTTCTTTATGAAAGAACAGTTGCAAAACCCTTGGGAAAGGACTGTAACAGTTACTTTCAAGTATCCATACTTCAAAGAATAGACTTCTCTGTACAGACTTTTGAGCTGAAGTTGCTTAGATAACATTCAGACTATTCCAGTGAACTAAGTGGGGATTTCCAGGATTCTTTTTAGTCCAGATGCAGACATATGTCATGAAAGCAGATTACTGACCCAAGATCCAGCCACACAGGAATCAATTCCAACAAGATTGACCTGAGGGAAATTTCATATGCTATTTTGTTTGGAATATTGTTGGTATTATTTTCAATACTCTAGTTTTCATGGAAATAGGAGGAGGTCCTTTCTCTGTTTTTAAAACTATAGCTAACTCTCAATTTAGTAGCCTATGCTTTTGCAAACAAACTTTTGTGCATTTTAATGTGAAAACTCTAAAATCTTTGTACATTTAAATGGTGTCTGATTCTCACTGAGCCCTCAGAATTCAGGAAACAAACACTTTTATTGAATCTCCTTACTTTTCATAACAATATAGTTATTTGTACAGGTTTAATAATAATTTGTCCTTATTTTTATCTTGAAACAATGGGAAAGTCAACTGTGCGATCAAGACCATACCTGGAGTGTTATATTTGAGAATGATTCTTATTTGTCAGGTCTAAATAGGTACTGCAGGTCAAATACAGCATCTGATGCTCAAAATTATATGGCTCTAAGTTTGCAGAGTAAACTCAAGTTGGCCTAATTGTTAATTAATTATCTTGCTACACCTATGTAAATAATCAAGCTAACCAAATCTTATGAGACCAGCCTTGACTGTATCAAGAATAGTCTTTGGAGATTATTTCTGACTGCAAGTGAGGGAAACTGTCAGAGTGATTATGCAAAACCTGGAAATAAGCAAAAGAGATTTCTGGGTGTTCTTTCGGTGCAGTGTTAGACTTGCCCTTTGATTTACTTTCTATCATTTGGACTATTTTATAGCATTTTACAGGTTAACCTAAAGAGATCTGGTAGAGATGCAAATAATATGTCTGGTAGAAAAGATAACAATGAGAATTACAGTTTATTGCCTGTAGATAGTAAACAGTTTTTGTCTAATCCAACAATCTTATCCTAATGATCCTTCATTAGATTGTAAGTGCCCAGCTCTGCAAATGCTTTGAGCCAATATTAACATCTTCCTGGATCTCCTATTAATGAGTTGGATAAAGTTTTTAAAATGTGTTTATTATAGATTTGTGTTAAAGGTATAATTTTACCTATTTTAGCAGAGGTTCAAAATGTTTTCTAAATAAATACAAAGCCCCATAGATGAAGATCCAGAGTATGCCCTTAACAGATGAGACCAGGGGGCCGAAATCTAGCCCATGCTGCATCCATAAAGCCATCTGCCCTGTTGTGGGCCTGTGTCCATCAGAGGAAGGGCACCCTTTTCTTCAGACAAAGATGTGCCTGCATGGCCGCTATCTTCTAATTTGCCAAAGGCACTCTTAGGCTAGTGGTAGCCCTAACTGTATGTGTGAAAGTAACAATGATATTTTAAAAGTGTAAAACGTAATGAAGTAAGTACTGCATGAAAACTTACTTGTGGGTAACCTGTAAATATTTTCATTCTCTGAAAAAAAATATGCCAATACATAACAAGCTATGAAACTCACTATAATTTAATTCAATGATTCTGTTTTAGGGTATATAGCCCAAGAAAATAAACTCTCCCCCTCTCTCCTCCAAAAATAGATATATGCACATTACTAACATCAAAAATTTTCAAACAATATGCATAGTAGCCCCAAGGACTATGTTAATACCTTGCAGTATTTCTATAAACTAATAGTACGTAAAAAAAAAAAAAAAAAAAAAAAGAGCAGACTAGAGAAATGTAAACTGTTTTATGGTGGGATCATGTACCCCTGCTCTGTAGCTCCTGGCACACAGTAAATAAGGTGCTCACTAAAAGTGTGATAATGGAATGAATATGTACAGGATATATGCACCTAAAGAACATTGTAAAATCATAATGCATATATAACAATCCAATTCCAGCAAGGCTGGAAAGGATCAGAGACATGAGGAGGCCTGTGGAGTTTGAACTTTACACTGGCCAAGAAGAATTAAAGAATGTTTTTCAAGAAGCAGTAGGATGAAAATAGTATTATAGGCGGTAGTAGTGACTAATTGGATCACGGTTAATGTGGGATAAAGATGGCTCCAGTATTCCCAGTTTTGAAAGCTGGCAAAAAATTAAGAGTGAAAGAGTCTCCATTTATATATGGTAATAGAGACTTCGAAGTGCTATAAATACTAAAGAGCTTAATATTAATTCTTTTTCTGTAAAGTGTAAATTTCTAGTTAACTTGGTATTAAGAATCTTGATTTTAAAAAATCTTAATTGATCCGGGTCTGTTAAAGTAGAAACACCTTGAATTTCCAGGAGATTATCACTAGAGGGCAACCTAATCATATCCACTTGATGTCTTTAGACTACCCTGAAGTGTAGCCCTTGGACCAACAACATCAGTCCCATCAGGGTGCTTATTACAAATGCAGACTATTGGGCTCTCCTGAGACCCACAGAATCAGAATCTGTATTTCAACAAACTCCCCAGTGGCTGGTATGCACACTGAAGTTTGAGAAGCACTGTGTAGGACACACAGGTCTCTCCTACCTTTTTGTTGATGATGGCTTGGCATTTCTTTTCAGATGCCAGGCCTCAATCACTCATTTGCTGTGTTTATCTTTTCCACTGTATTGCTCCACATTTTCCCGTGGCTGTTGTCCATTTCACACTTCCCTCAAAACTAATGGAATGTGTATATGGATGAACCGGACGGAAGTAGGTTTTAAAGGCTACCCAGCAAGCTCCACAGCTGCTCAGCTCGTTCCTACTGCTAGCAGTTTTTAAGGCCAAACACAGAGCAGCTGTTTCAACCCTTTTGCATTTCTGCAGGATAAAAAGATAAATTCTGATTTTGGTTTACCAAAACAGAAACAGAGAACAGCTGCTTTTTAAAGAATGTTTACCACTGAGGTCGCATTTTTAAAGTAAGATTTAGCTCTTGAAATCACTCTGTCCAGAAAACCAAGCAACATGAACAGTCTTCCCCCATACTCTCCCAGTACAGGAGGAAAGGGAGGAAAGGAAGTGGGTCTGTCTACGGGCAGGGCCAGACTAGATCCTTGTGGACAGGAACCTGATGTATGACTGGCTCCATCCATCTTTGCAACTGTTCCTCTCCACAAAGGCACTGGCAGATTCGGGGCAATATGTTAACTCTTGGCTCCATTTCTGCCTTTTACGCTAGTGGAATTTTACCAACCCGCATTTGAATTTCCCTGCATCTTTCTGATGTCAAAATGAGCCTTCGCTTGCCCTCACCACAGGGAGAGAGGATCGCAGATGTAATGTCTCCCACGGGTGGAAACAGCACAATCCCAGGGCAGCAACTAGAGCCTTGACCCATATCCTCAATTACAATTCAACTATGTTCTAAAAATCTAACACAGAAATTCAAACTTTCCAGGGCATCAGAATCCCCTGGAGGGTATGTTAAAACACAGATTGCTGGGCTCCACCTACAAAGTATCTGATCCAGTAGGTGTGAGGTAGGATGTGAGAATTTGCATTTGTGCTGTGCTCCCAGGTGATGTTCATGCTGCTAATTGGAGACCACACTTTGAACACCACCAAGATGTTCAAAAGCATCTTAATTTACTGCTATACATTCCTGCAATGAGTTAGTTGTGGCAGGCTAGTTGTCTACAGAATTTCTGTAGACAATAGTCAAATTTTGGGGGTTTTGTTCCCTATTTAAAAGACCATTTTAAACCGTCTGCTGAACTAAGTACAGATTAAAATATGACTTGACTTAGCCCAACCCCACTAAGAAGCAGATTTACTCTCTGGATTTTTAGTCTTGTTTCACAGGCAAACAGGACTTCTGTTAAAAACAAAAACAAAAAACAAAACCTACCTCTCGCTTTTACTTCTGTAACCCACAAGGTGGGGCTGCTGGGCTGCCATGAAGGAGGCTGGGAAAATCCCCATGATCAGAGGGCATCAGTAATGTTTCTAAGGTTGCCAAGAGCATCTTAGCATCAGCTTGAAGAATGTAGTATTTCGGGTTACCCATAATCAATAACACAGTGTGACTCCAAGGACTCCTGATGGTCCTTTTTCTCACCAAGTCATCGATTTCTTCCCACCTCCTTGTATCAGGGTTTATAATTAATTTTTGTTAAGGTAAGGTATTGTGTTCTGTTAAAATACAAATAATCTCAAGAAGGATAAACATTATCAATTGCAAAAGTTTGAATTAGGACATTGAATTATTTTATAGTTTGGTTGTCAGAGAGGTAAGACAGGTGGATTCAAAACGTAGAAATCTTGGTTGGGAGACTGACCTGCTCATCAACAGCCCTGCACCTCCACCATTCTGAGGAGTTAAAGGGGAGTGACATCAGTAAGATGGCAAAATAAGAGTTTCTGTCATCTCCCAAGGACATCAATTTTTGACAACCACCCACAGGCAAGAATACCTTTGTAGGAGTCCAGAGGTCCAGCAGAAAAGTTCTAGTATACCACTGGAGCAAAAAAAAAAAAAAAAAAAAAAAAAAAAAATCCAAGAATCAATGCATTGAAGAAGGTAAGAACAATTTCACTTTATCTGTATTACCCCTCCCCTAAGGCAGCAAGTGCTAAGAGAGACCCCTTCAGCCCACAATTTCTGTCACAGGGGAGAGGGAGAACATAGTGAATGTTCAGCTTCCCAAGCTGTGCAGGATACTGCCCAAGAGGCTCACTCCTTCTCACCCCACCCAGAAGACTAAAGTGATCAGCATAGGTGAGAGTCTAGAACAGGATGGAAGCACAGCAATAAGGGCTCAGAACTCATCAAAGGGTCATGGAAGCTTTACAGACTCCATCAAGAAGCCTAACCATGAGCTTATAGGTATACCTCACCTATGTACCCCTCTGGCCCACAGGTATCCCCAATGCCCTGCATGCCTACCCTATCCCCCATAGCCATCCCTAGGCAACCCCTCAGACTGCAAAAGTGAGCCTTTGCAGACTGCTTGAAAGCATATAAAGAATGCTGACCCAAATCCACAAAGATAGGAAAGGCACACAAATCTGAACATTTTGTGGTACTGCCCCAGGGAAAATAAACAGAAGGCTCTCAACACTGCTTGACTGTGTGGGGTTAAGAGAAGGCATACAATCTTAAGAATTCCCTACCCCAGGAGGGAACAAGAGGTATGGAGCAGGCATGTCCATAGACAAGGTCTCAGAGAGCCTTAGAATCCCTAGCGGGGCTGACTGGTGAAAGTTTTTCTCTCCTGAAGCCAAGTAGTAAAAGACTGGAGATGGTGACTTCTTTAAATGCAATGACAGCAATGCAAGATGCCAAAAAAAAAAAAAAAACATGAAAAATCAAGGAAGTAAGACACCACCAAAAGAACACAATTTTTCAGTAACCAACCCCCCCAAAATGGAGATTTATGAATTGCTCGACAAAAAATTTAAAATAATTGTTTTAAGGAACCCTGTCAAGCTATGAGAACACAGACAACTCAGTGAAATCAGGAAAACAAAAACAAAATAGGAATTTCAACAAAGAAATATAAATCATAAAGAACCAAAGAAATCTGGAGTTGAAAAATACAATGAATGTAATGTGTTAATGAAAGAATGTCCAGCCTAAGAAAAAAGTCTTATAACAGTTTGAGCCAAACTGACAACAGTTGCTGGGAAGCAAAATCTCAACAGAATGAGAAAATGCTCCACAGAATGGTAGTTTTGCAGCTTAGGTTATACATTAGAATCAAAGGAGGAGATATAAGGAGGATTACATGAAATGCATTGGTGGTAGGTTAGGTAGGCAGGAGAAAGCAAAGTGAGGAAATCTCTGAAACTGGATAAAAAGCAAAATGGAGAGATGCATATTTCTTTTACATTGGTGGATAAGGAATAGTTAACATTTACAACACATAGAGATGGTATGTGGACAACAAGTTAACAATGTGGCCTCATTTTTCTGGTGCTGGTGATTGTGCCTTCGGGGGTCTGGAGAAGAAAATTACTCTGACATTTCAAAGGCATGTTATCTTAGATATGCAAAGACAATAGACAGGGTCACTTAAGGTAAAGACTGATCTTTGTCAAGGAAGCTACAGGCCTAGGTCATACTACCTGCCATAACCTGGTTTTAGTTAGGAATTTTTATGTTCAGAACATCCTGTATGGTTATTTTCTGTATCTGAGTTTGTAAATTCCACCATTCCAGCTTTCCTTGAGCTTGTCAGATTTAGTATGTGGCCCTTTTTTTGTCCACTAATGAAAAATTAAAAACGCTACAGAGAGAACATCAACAGCTCAACAGACTTGATCGATCAAGTGTTGTTTGAGAGTGTCCAGTATGGAGTGCAGCCTTTCTTAAATTTTCTATAATTTCCTAAACTTTTTGGCTATGAAATGGTTCTTTCATGGGTTTGGCAGAGCCTGAGTTTGAGACATGCCAGCCTAGCACAATAGCGTGGGAATGGAATGATATTATAATGGTATTTGTCCGGGAACCCCAGGTCCCTGAACATCTAATCATGTCCTTGAAAAGCCACCAGTCCCTAAAAACTCACATAAGGGAAATATACGTTCAGGAGAAAATAATAGGTAAATTGACACTCATCGTTATTGAGATTTGATTCCTATCCAAACATAATGAAAGATAATCAACCATGTAAAAAATGCCTTGTGTCTAGATTAGATCAAGTCTGGAGCCTAGAACTACAGCAAGTTAAAAGGCCTCCTTTCTTTTTTGCCTACATCTTTGATCTTCCTACTCTGAAGATGAGAAAATGTTGACCCAAAGTGCAGAAGAAAAGAGGAAAGCAAGAAAGACAATGCTTTCCCCACTAAAGGCTCTCTCAGGTATTGGCAATTGCAACGTGGAACTGCATCCTTGGCTCTTCTGAGATCACCTTCCAAGGCAGTCCAAAGAGTCAGTGCAGATGAGTACCAGAGGAAAAAAAGAGTGGTCACCGAACCTGCCTCTTGGATATTGAGCATTCTAAGGGCTGGGCTTTCAGAAGGGAAGCATGTCATCAGTCCATCCATCCATTCATTCTATCATTAATTTGTCTAGAGCACCAGGTGTTCAGGGAAACTACAGACAGAGTCTTTGTCCTCAGGAGCTTGCTTCTGAAGGGTGGGGGAGGGGCGAGACAGAAACTGATTAAATCAACAAATACACACACACACACACACACACACACATAGATATAGATATACATATATATGTATATATGTACATATCTATATCTCTATATATGTAATTTAAAATTTCTTCTCTCTTTTTTCAGGCACATTGGTAAATTTGATTTTCTGATCTCCCTGAAGCTAGCTGAGATTTGGGTTCATACCTGTTTTCTCATTGTCCCCTTTCCCACTTGTTTCAGCTGCTCAACAAATTACCCCTAAACTTGGCAGATTTGATTATGCTCATGGATTTTGTGGGCCATGAATTCAAACAGGGCATAGTAGAATGGTTTGCCTCTGCTGCAGTGTCTTGGGCCTCAGCTTTGAGCTGGAATCATCCAAAGGCTCCTGCACTCACATCTGTGGTACTTGGGTTGGGCCAACTGGAAGACTAGGACTACTGGCCGGAGTGCCTTCGCTTGGCCTCTGCACGTGGCTCGGGCTTCCTCACACTGTGGAGACTTCTTACATGGTGGCTCAGGGCTCCAAGCATGAGAGTTGCATTCCCTGTTCTGGCCCAACCTTGGAAGTCACAGAACATCATTTCTGCCAAACTATATTGTTCAAAGGAGTCACAAGTTCACCCAGGTTCAAGGGGAGGGGACATGTATTCTACCTCTTAAGGAGGGAATGTGGTAATATCACACTGCAGAGGAACATTTGGGATAGAGGAATTGTTGTGGCTATCTACAGAAAATGCACTCTGCCACATACCCCTTGTAACCCTCAGCTTACTAATCATCTGGATCTGGCAGTTTTCACTTTGAATGGGTGTTGAATTTTGTTGAAGACTTCCTTGCACCTATATTAGAAAACTATATAGTTTTCCTCCATTGTTCTCTTAGTACAGAAAATTTCTTTTAATGTATAAAGCTGTCTTAGTAGTTTTTAGACCAAAAGTCTGTCATCTCATGGCATGAATTACTAGTGCAGACACTGTCAAACAGGTTGTAAGAAAAAAAGAAAGGGGACAAATATTTATTAAGGGCCTACTCTATGCCAAGCATTGCAATAGGTACTTTATTTCTTCACATACTTCAGTCTCTTCAGTCTTCTTTGTTATGAATATGCCACTGCTATAACTCCTCCTCACAAGCAGAGGATAGAAAACAGAGAAACATCTCTTAAAGTTACATGCAGATAGAATAGGAGAAAAGCAGGAGAGGGATATGGAATTAAGGCATTTAGAGACTCACATATGCGAGTATCTTTTCCCATGACCATATACATTAAATGAATCAACAGATATAAACATTGCCTGGGACATAAGAGCTCCATAAAGGTAGCTATGATGATGATGATGATAATGATGATGATGATGATGATAATGATGATGATGATCTTATAACCTTCTTGAGGACAGATACCATATCATATATGGTTTCCAAACTCTATAGTCCCTTGCAATAGTACACACTCAATGTACATGTGCTGGTTAATTGATGAATCCACCCTCCAAGAGTAGATGTTGTAAATTGGAGCGGAGGTTGTTAATCAGGACACTCTTCTCCTAGTATTTGAAAGTTTAACCCTAGGATTTGAGATGAGGGATTACATGGGATTTCTGTGTGGGAGTTCTAGAAAAGAACTAACTATACATGAACACCTTAAAGAAGAGCATTGTACTCAGTCCTGGCATTTGGAAGATGAGTTTTACATGAGATAAGAATCTTGCTGGTGTATCAGTTAGGATGCATTCGACTGTATGCAAGAGAAAATCTGACTCATTGGAACATTTATTATTTCCTTGGTAAGATGTCTAGAAGTAGATGACTTTCTAGTGCCCTTGGTGAAATTTATTTCCTCAAGTTCAGAAAATGGCTGCTACACTCCAGGTATCACATTCTCTCACAGTTGCATTCAAAATAGGAAAAGCCAGTGTGAATAGAAAACTCACCTTCTTATGGTGATCTACCTTTATTTATGAAAAAAATCTGTGTCTGCTCAGAGCAGTTCCATCCCTCTATCGAAGGCAGGACTTCATATGACAACCTACTCCATCTTGTGATTATGATGACTTTGGATTGATTCTTTTCTTAAAGAGGAGAAATGCGCAGTCGAAGTAGAAGGTGAATTAGGCATCTCAAATATTCTCCACCTATCTTTTTCATGCTATAAATTGTGGTTGGCACTTGTGATTTATAGAAGCAGCATGACCCTAACTCTGGAGGAAATTACAGTCTATTGGGAGGGCCAGACAGGAAAACATTTTAAAACAATCTAATTTAGTAAAAATAATGTTAGAAAAGTGTGCTGTAGGGCCCACAGTTCGCAGGCAGTTAACCCTGCTGGGAGTGCCTGGGAAGGCTCTTGGAGAGGAGAGAGTTCAGCCTGGGGCTTTAAGTATGACAGTGCAAAAGAACAGAATCCTGGGAGGAGATAACATGAAAAAAGGGCAGAGGCAATATTCGCTATGATGTTATAATGGTGGATACATTTGTCCAAACTCACAGAGTGTGCAACACCAAGAGTGAACACTATTATATATAACATAAGAACTTTGAGTGGGGGCAGGAGGTACATGGGAACTCTGTACTTTCCACTCCATTTTGCCTGTGAAGCTAAAATTGGTCTAAATAATAAAGTCTATTAAAAGTAAAAAGGCACTGGGATACTTGTACTCTTGGGAGAACGTAGTTCCTTAAGTGGTGGAGGAAGAAAACAGAGTCAGTGATCAAAAGCAGTAGAAGCGATATATTTAGTGAGCATTTAATATGGCCCAGGACTGTTAAATGGCATCTGGAGTATAATCGATTGTTCCAGTCATGACCCTGAATACTCACTCCTCCTGTGTCCATGCAGTCATGCAGTCCTCACCCACATGGACTCCTGGCTTCTCAGTGTCATTTGCTTTGGCCAGTTAGACATTGGAAAACATGTTGCTGACAGAGGCTTGCAAAACACTTGCACATGAGGCTTATATTCTTGCTGCTGAGAACTCGTCCACATCGTGTGAAGAAGCCTGTACTACCCTAGAAGATGAGGGACCACGGGAGCAGAGACCAGCTGTCCCAGCTGAGGCCCTAGCCTAGAATAACCAGCCTGCCAACTGTAGATGTGGGACAGAAAGCCATCCTAAACTGTCCAGCCCCAGTCGAGTTGCCCACCACCATAAAATGAGCCAAGGCAACCTCTATCAGAATGACCACCTTCCTGACCTAATATTCTGCTACTCTCTCTAGCTCACTCCACTCCAGCTGCACTAGCCTACTAGTCATTCCTCAAACTTCAATCCTGCCAGCTCACTTCCACCTCAGGGCCTTGATACTTGCTGTTCTCTATCTTCAGATATCCTCCACGTCTTTGCTTAAATGTGACCTTTAATAAGAGGCCATCGGCTTTAAAATTCAATTCTTAACCCCTAGTACTTCCTATATCTTTTCCCTGATTTATTGTTTTTAGTGCACTGGTCACCTTCCAATAGATGATGTACTTTTTGTATTTTGTTGGCTTCTGTTTTCTTCCACCAGAATGTTAATTCCAGTGAGCAGAAACTTAATTTTGTTCACTGATCTATCTGACGTATCTTCAACATCTAGAATAGTATCTGGCACTGTACATGCTCAATAAATATTTGTTAAATGAATAAAAAGGATATTCTGCTCATTGCAATTTTAGAAATATCTCTGCCTAAGTAACCCAATCTATCATGGTTACAAACAATGTGGATGTCACTAAAATTAAAAACCTAAGTACAGGACTATTTAAATCCCAGAAAGTGCAGAAATTCACTCAAACAGTAAGAGGAGAAGCATATACACTTTTGGCCCAGAACTCAGCTGTCAAGATCCATCATGGTTCCAAGTATTTCGCTCTGTTGTTTCTGCAAATTTACTTACATTTGTCAGAACAGAGTCCCAATTTCTGGAAAATATGGTCCCATACAGTAAAAGCAATTTACTTTATAAGAAAAGTGTAGGCACCAAAAAAGGGGCCCTGCCGGTAACATTCTGGGGTCGGACTCATAGAGCAGTGTTCACGCTCTGAGTCTGCAAGTCCTCTGGGAGCAGGCCCCCCTCTCTGTCACTCCTCCACCCCATTCCTCCTGGTTTCCCTCTGCGCTGCGTGTCTTCAGTCACCTGGACCTACTGGGAATCCCCCAACACTTAATGGCATTTTCTTGTCCTGGGCCTCCACCCATGCTCTCTCCTTTGCCTGGAAGGAATTCGCTTCTCCTTGTCTTCCCAGATTTCTCTGCCACTCACCCTTTGGAACCAAGCTCAAACAATAGTTTCTTGGGGACCTTTTTGGCTCTCTCCAGTCAGGTGTTCTACTGTGTAGCCTGCGATAATAATCATATGTACTGAGCCTTTAGGCTGACTCGCCCATATCTCTATAGACCATAGCATCTTGAGGCTAGGGGCTGTGTGTGTAAGACTTGATTTTTTGTCTCCAAGATTTGGCAAAACAAACAAATATGTGTTGAATACATGAGTAAATGACCACATGTGACCACATAATAGGAATTATGCTCAGTGTATATGAGGCCACATTCCTGTATTAGATATAGATACCTCTTTCTAGAGCTAACCCTTGGTTCGTGGGAAATGGAAAAGAGCCGTTCCCTTTTAAGGACTGAAGTGTAAAGGTGGGACTTTTGTCTCTGACTTTCAGAGGAGTCCAAACTGATGTTGCCAGATTTACTTGATAAACACAAATATAGACCCATGAAAGTCCTGTCAGCCAAAATCAACCAGGCTTAAAAGTAAGGCAAGAACAAACATAGAAAAACTCAAAGGACTCAATTGGAAAGGGAAACATGTGCCAAGTAAGTCCAACAGAGCCCTTCTCTCGTTTTAAGCAAGGAAAGGAAATCAGCAGGACAAAAAAACTAAACATCCCCCTTCCTCTGAGGACAGGGAAGGCTTGGGTCTGTATCCCGCTATGACTGGGAGCCTGTCTGCCGGTGGCCGCTGAAGGAATTCTGTGGGCATTCCTAACAGCCAGGTAAGTCTCCTTCTCCACCAAGAGCAGAGTCC
>CM053513.1:16980160-17085494 GCA_028627145.1 Eidolon dupreanum | reverse complement strand
CAGCAGCAGCAGCCACCTTCTCGCCCCAATATCAACCACCTCTCACAGCACAACTTCAGTAGGCCATCACCTTCCCTACCAGAGGCAGAGGCAGTAAACCTCACATGCAGCCAGACTACCCAGGCTTGAACCCCTACTTGCCAGCTGTATGACTTTGGTTAGTCTGAACTTTTCTAGGCCTCAGTTTCCTTGTCTGTAAAGTGGGATTATAATAGTACATACTTATTTCATGGAGTGTTAAGAGGATTAAGCAGCTTAATATATATAAAGCACTAGAAAAGTGCCTGAGCATAGTGAGTGCTGTACAAGCTAGCTATTATTATTACCAGTAATGAAGAATGGGGGTGATTACGGGGAGTAAAGAGGCTGATGAACTCATGCAGTCATATAGCATTCTGTTATTAACCTAGTATAGTGCAAAAAGAATCTCTAATTTACTTTTACTCCAGTGAGTGGTTCATGGACCAGAAAGTTTTGACCCCTATCCCCACCTTCCCTGAATCTAAGCAAGCCAGGTGTGGATTTTCTCCTGATCCCTCTTTAGCTGAAAATTATTCTCTCCCTGACCAACTCACAGTTCCAGCTGATGCTTAAATAAGGTGACTTTCCTCAGAGAGAACTGCATTTATTTTTCAGGAAAGTTTTTTTTGAGAACTTTTCCCTAAACTCACTATTACTGTAGACTTCCTCCAAATCAAAAACAGAAATTGCATCACTATCTAGCTTCCAATTATATATTTAGCCACTTCAGCCATGTGGGTATTTAAGATTATCAAATCTGTTCCTTACATTTAGAGATGAAACCTTGAGGCTAACTCACATTATCCAAGGTCCCACAACCTATCAGTGTCACCTGCCTCTCGGCCTCCAGCTCCATGCCCTGCCCTGGGCACCACACAGCCTCCCCGAGGATGCTGGGACCTATGATGGAACCCTTGTGCAATAACAGGGTTCTACTGCATCTATTTATTGATCAATTTGAAATCTTATACAAGATTATAATGGACCTGAGGTAGAAATCTAAAATAGAAGACTGAGAGCTAAGATCATAGATTCATTTTACTAAATTTTTGGTGCATAGATTTTTTTAAATAGGTATTTGAGAAGGGCAAATGAAAGAAAGAAGGAGGAAAAAGTTCAGGCAAACTAAAGTCAATTAGTTTAACATTGGGAACTGAGAAAATAAGGTTCGATCTATAATTGGGAATATTATGAAATGAAGGAGGTAGCATTTTCCCTCTTTGACAATAAATCATGTTAAATTAACCAAATTTCTTTGATAAGATTACAAACGTGCCACAAAGAATATCATGTTAGATATTGTATTTCCGTACATGGTGGATCTAAAGAGAAACAAAAGCAATTCTCATCTTTTCATCTGGATTTCAGCCAAGGACCTCAACTCAGTCATAGATAGGAATTGCTTGTGTTCAGAATCCTTCGAATGTAGCCAGGTGAATACTTGTCCCAGTGCTGTGTTTGTAAGTGATGGGCAGAGATGAGGAGGCCGTCTCAATTCTGGCCTGGGTCCCCATAAACACCCTGTCCGTGGCCTCATAGATGCAGTGGGAGAAGTCATTTCTTTTGTGCCCCTGTCCCCAGACCTGTATGGGTCGTCGGGGCAGTCTCTGTGTCTGTGGAGATGAAGTCTCCAGCTGGTGTCTTTCCACTCACCAGGGCCTTTTCTCCTAGCAACAGTGTGGGCTCATTGTCTTGCAGCTCCCTGATGGGCTGGTATGAGTCACCCCACTCTGTGAAGGTTTTATTGATGTGATTGGCAGAGAACACCACTGGAACAGTTAGAGGTCAAGCGTATAGTGCTGAGCTGGGCACATTGTTTACAAATAAAATGTGTAGTTTTCTGCTTTCCAAGTAACACAGGTAAAATACTCAATTATACACTTTTAGGTTTTCATTTTCCAGAAACTATATAATTTTTCATCTTAACTTTTCTCAGGATCTTCTTTTTGTAACTTCAGAGTAGAAAAGAAAATTGGCTTCAGGAACTTTAAATGCATATTACCAAGTGAAAGAAGTTAATTTGAAAAGATTATATCCTGTATGATTCCAACTATATGACAGTCCTGGAAAAAAGAAAACTGTGGAGACAGTATAAAGCTCAGTGATTGCCAGAGATTGTGGGGATAGGGAAGGGAGGGGTGGATAGGCAGGGCACAGAGGATTTTTAGGACAGTGAAACTATTCTATATGATACGGTAATGGTGGATACATGTCATCATACATTTGTCCAAACGCATAGAATGTACAACACTGAGACTGAACCTTAAGGTAGACTATGAACTGTGGGTGATTATAATACATCAGTGGAGGTTCATTCTTGCTAAAAGAAAAAAAAAAGGTATTCTGGTGACCGATGTTGATAATGGAGGAGGCTGTGCAAGGGGGGGGGCAGGGGATGTATAGGAGATCTCTGTACCTTCCTCTCAATTTTGTTGTGAACCTAACACTGCTCTAAAAAAAAAAATAGAGTAAAAAAAATCTTCCCATTTTCCCCCAAATTACATGACTTCTTTGGAGCCGGAAATAAAATGTGATCATGATTGATAACCTGCCTGTTTTCCCTGTTTCTCTCTCCCTTCTCATTGCCTGGTTGGTGCATTTTCAGATTTGTTCCCTGTGCATGAAAGAACCATTTCACAGATTAGTTCAGAGGTTACCATGGTGCCAGATCTGTGCCAAGCCCAGTGTTCCCCCTCCCCCAGAATGTGGCAACGCGCCAGACTCTCAAATTCTCTTTCCTTGACCCTAAGAGCTTCTTTAGCCTGTAGCAAACCCTGACAATGCCCAATTCATCCCTCTCCTCCTCTTTCTTCTCTCTCTCTCTCTCTCTCTCTCTCTCTCTTTCACACACACACACACACACACACACACACACACACACACACACCGCACTAACCCCAGAGGTCATTTACAGATAAGTTCCCCTACGGTAGGGCTTCTCTGAGAGCTTATCCTCAGTTAAACCCCAGGAGTCACTCTCAGCCTGTGAGGGGCAAGTGGTTTGGTGGATGAATACCCCACTTTTCTCACCCCTGGCAAGGGGACAGTTCTCAGGCATATTCCACAGTCTCTCAAGTGTCCCCGGAAGAACTGAGCCTATTGCCCATGGTAGTAATCTGCTCAGTCACACACCCAAAAACAGTAATTGTACCTGGATCCTTGTCTCAGGGTCTGTTTTGGGGGAAACTCAAACTAAAATGAACTTCTCTCTCTCCTCTTCAACAAATTCCTGGCTTCATTCTCATTCTTCCCTACTGCATTCAAAAGAGGCAGCATTGCGCCCAAGGTTAAAAGCTATCCCTATCCTCTGGGACCCAAATAGGAATGTCCCACCATCACCTCTGAACCTTTTGGTGCCCCTCTCAGTGGCTCCTTTCCCTCATCAGCCTCTGGCCCCAGAGATCTGGCTAGTCCCCTGGGGCGAGAGGTGCCCAGAGGTGTGGCTAGGCAACGTTCAATTTGCTTACATCATTCAAGACACCCTAGGGCTTAGAGCTTTGTTGATGTTTGGAGATGGGGTCTCTAAGGAGATGTTCTCCAACCTTGAGTTGGCCTGAAGCTTTCCTCTCTAGTTCCTGTGTACCCACCAGGCACAGCTGTGTGACTGCTGAACACATCCCTGCTCACGCCAGCACGTTTCCTCTGCTTTGTGACCTGGACTATCTCTAACCTGGGAAGGAATCCCATCTCCTCTCCCTAAGTGTCTCCCTTCCAGCTATTCTACTGACAATAAAAACTTAAGGCATTTCATTCCATAACTGGAGATGACATTTAAAATAACAGCAAAACCATCCAAGCCACATCTTCAAGCTAATACTACCCTGAGAATGACTGAACGCAGACGAAGACGGGGCAAAGCACCTGGGGTACTGACCCAATCTTTGCTGACCTTGTCTCAGGCAGCACCTGGCTGTAGTGTTTCCTGGCTGGCTTTAGCTAGGGTGTAACTGAATAAAAGCACAGGGGGTCAGAATGAAGTGCTTCAAAGGCCAGTTTGGGGAAGACCAAAATGACACCAAGTATCAACTCGCAACAGTTAAAGCAGGACAAGAGGGGCCTCCACCATGCTGGGCAAAGCTCCTCCTCCCCTAACATCCTTTCTACAACAGTTCCTCTTCCTCAGGAGCTCTCCCTCTGGTCTTCCTCTTCCTCTGCTTCTGTCCTGGGAATTGGCTTCCAGCCTGGATGTTTTCTCTTCTCACCTGGAAAGGATAAGCAAACGCACCTGGGGCACCTACAGACCCACCTTCCCAGTATCAAGGGAAGAGCCTCAACACCCCTCACCTCACCCCCAAGAAACACATCAAAAAGAGAAGAGGACAAATGAATCAGCAATCGTTTCATCAACAGCTGGGACCCCTGCCGTGGCCTCACCTCCCACTGAGGCAGTATAGTTAACCTAGGGGAGACCTCTCCTCACTCCAGGATGCAGCTCTGGAATTTTTCCTCAGTCCCTTACTCAGCCCTCTCCCAGCAGCTCTGGAATTTCCCCCTTGTCTGTTACCTAGTCCTCCTCTGTTTTAATTTCAAGCATGAGACCCCTCTCCAGGTGGCATGAGAAACAAGCCAAGACCAGGAGGCAGCCTTGGGACACCCCTGCCACCAAGAAAACAAAACCCTGTAACTCGGACAGCTCCAGGCAGACTCTGTTTCTCCGAGAGGCCCGCACTTTTAAGTGTGCACTTCTGCTTTAATAAAATTTGGCTTTCCTGCTTGCTGTTTGTCGTGCCCTTGAATTCTTTCTCCCGGCATAAGACAAGAACCTGGTCACAGGAGCTCTGGGGTCGGGTCGTTCTTTGGACTCCCGCCCTGTCGAGCTCTCCAGCATCACCACGACTCATACTGGAAAGAACACCACAGAAACTGGGTTCAAGCAAGTTTCCATGATGGTTTTGCTGATGAACGTCTCCATGGACCAGCTTACTTCAGCCCTCCAGGAATCTATGATTTAGTCCTTTTGGGAACAGTGGTTGAGAGCTTGGGCTCTGGCCCCAGACCCTGCTGGGTCTGCATCCTTATTCCTTCACTTACTTTCTCTGTGATTTTGGGCAACTAACTTACTCAGTTTCTTCCTCTGTTAAAAGGGACGATAATAGTACATACCTCATTCATTTGCTGGGAGAATTAAATAATCCATTTAAAGTGCTTGGCACTATTCCTGCACATAGTAAGCATATACAATATCTTGGTAATTACGTTGTTTAGCTAAGTAGGTTGGCCCACATTTTACTCTTCAAATTTCATGAAACCATTTTCATTCTATTATCCTTCCACCCGCCCAAACCCCTGGCCCCACCGTGAAAACTCGGCAATTGCTTTTTAGCTCAATTAAGTTTCTCTGATCTCACATGTCACAGAAGTGTGATATGGGACTGTTTTGAAATTTTGTTCCAGTGTCTGCTTTGTTTTGGTCATTAAGATAAATGACCATGCACAGGAGGTTTCATATTCTCTCTCAAAAGGCTCAGGGGCTAGAGTTGCAGCTATAGGTTTAGGTTCTTGGGGGTGGGAGTGGAAGGGTGGGGATGGGGTGCAGGGCTGATGCTGTTCCAGGAGGTTCCCTCAGGGCCGATCCCACTCTTTTGGAGGTTGGGCAGGTCTCTAAGAAACATTTTTCAGATTGTTTATGTTGTGGTCTATCTAAGGCAATTTGGTCATTCACATTATTAGGCCCGTTTAAAAATTAATGAATATGGGTCACAATAAAAAGAGATGCGTGAGCTTGTTACAGGAAACCACCTCTCATCAGGTGATTTGCTACTATAAAAGCAAGTCTCAGAGGACTCAGTCACACCTACAGATATTTACTAGCAAGTCACAGAGCCTGTTTTGTAAGTTCCACGAAATGATGGCTCTCTGCTCTTTCAGGCACTCTATCAAGGACTTTGCATGAAAAGTTTGCCGAAGGTGGACTCAGCAATGTCCGAGCAGCAGAATTCAGCAGACTGGACGGGACTGTGTGAGAGATGCCTCTGGAAGCCCAGGATGCAGGACTGTGCCTGAAACCTTGGGCACCATTCCAAAGTATAAAGGCAACGGGGCTGACAGGGCAGGAGGATCCCAGCCTCATCCAGTGTTTGAAGCCAGTGCACAGGGCACAGCCCCAAGTCATTTCCACTAATGTGAAGTCAGGTATAAAACCCATTGTGCTAATTATCAAATCCTCTGTGAGGAGACAATCGTGGAGAGAACGTTAACTAAAGAGCCTAGAGTTTTCCTCCCTGGAATGTGGGCTTCTGCTTAGTCTTTTAAATACTAACTAAACACTCCTAAGTTGTGTTTTCCCAGTTAAGAATGGTGAAGATCAAAATTCACACACACACACACACACACACACACAACACACACACACACATACACACACACACATCTTTGCTGAAGTACTTAAAAGTATAGACACTATAACAGCTTTGATTCCTTTTTGTGTTATCCAAGTTAGAAAAAATGGCACTGCTTACACTTAGCCACCAATTTTAAAAACTAGCCAGCCACAAAGTCATAGAATGAAGATCATACCTGGGCTCAGTTTTGTGTATTTATGTAGCTGGCTATGTACATAATAACCCTCATCTCTAAGTCTCCGCACCCTACATCTCTCCAAATTTATCCTTCTGTCAGGAGCCCAAGGCATCTGGGAGTGTCCCCACCCATCATGATGTAGATAACTAGGGTCTCTTAAAAGGCAGGGCTTGGGGCCCTGAACATCCACTTCAAGTGGCTCATGGGAGGGTGCTGTAGGGGAGGTGGCTCTGAAAAAGGAGCCCAAGTGGAGACAGTCCCTGGTCACGAAGGGGTCATGAATGAAAAGACAAGGCTGGACTCCGGGATGTGGGTGGAATGGCAAAAACAAATTAGAAAGGAGAAGTGCAAGGAGGTGTTGACTGCATCAGACCTGGAGCATGCTTACAGCTTCAGTGTCCATCAGCTGCCTTTGCTCGTCATGGCTTTTCAGATTAGCCACCTCAAGTGCAGGTGACTTTTCAACAAGCACTGCTGGTTATTCGCTAGGAGAACCTCGGGTGGTGGTTCTCATTCTTCTCAGTTCTCTCCTGGGGTGATTATTTGGAATGCAAATTCCGGGGGCCCCATGTCCAGAGGTTCTCCTTCAGCAAGTCTGGGGTGGGACCCAGAAATCTGCATTTTTAAGAAGTACCCAAGTAAATCTGTTACGTGATGATTCACATGTAGCTCTGCTCCAGGTTTAGTGTGCTTTTTTTTCTGCCACAAGAAAAAAGCTTTATTAATTATTCAAATACCACATACTCAATATAAATTTGAACAATACATAGGAGTGTAAAGAAAAAATGAGCCAGCTGAAGTCCTATCACTTAAGATATTTGGTTATCTTATTAACATTTATAAACTATCACTTCAGGAAATGTTTAAGCATGAATAAATATATAAGTGGGATCATACATATTTGGGGATACTTCAATGCACTCTTTTCTTTCTTTCTTTGGGTACCATCCCCTCACTCCTGCTTACATCCCCCCCACCACATACTCCTATAAGCATCTTCACCATATTTTTCTCCCTGCTCATATAATCATGTAAAAATATGTACATGAGATTTTGTCACTATTTGACAAAAATGTGGGGTTTTTTGATTTTCATTATATATACAGTATTTAACGATGCCTTTTAGTGGCTGCATGATACTCCATGGTATCACACAACACAAGCTTTCACTCTAGTATTTTCTTGCCACAAACAGTGCTTGCTGCAAGAGACACTCCTTGCCCTCAAGTTGTTTATAGTATTTTAGGCTAAACCATTGTGTTTGGAAGTGGAGCATCAGCTTTTAGTGTGTAAAAAACCACACCAAAACTTAGTGGCTTAAACTAATAATCATTTGCCTTAGAGCGGGGTCAGCTGGATGGTTCTCCTACCCCGGCTGGTTCAGCTGATGTCTACTGGGCTCCCAGTGCATTTCTGGTCAGCCAGCAGCTTGGCTGGCCACTGCATGGCCTCACTCACAGGTCCAGGGCTTGGCAGGCTGGTTGGTTAGGTGGCAGGAGCGTCTTAGCTGGGAGGCCTTGTCTCTGCTTTGCATGGGCTCTTATCTCTAGTGGACTGGCACTGGCTTTATCTCAAGGTGTTCACAGGGTTCCAAAGAGCAGCAAGAGAGGGCAAGGCCCAGTGTGCAGGCCCCTTTCACATCTCTGCCTGTGTTGTGTTTGCTTTTATCCCACTGGCCAAGGCGAGGCACGTAGCCAAACCCAGAGTCAGTATGAGAAATGAGGAATGAGAAATGAAGGGGAGTAGCGTTGGCCACTTTGGCATAAGGATTGTTTTGAGCTCAAGGCAGTTGAGAGGAAGCCGATGCAAGAAACTCTCTGCCCTTCCCCTATTTGCCTAAAACCAGAACATATATTTGCACAGAAGTTAATAACTGACAACCCTCAATGCTTATCAGCCAGAGAGGGCACCTGCATAAGGGTTTAGTGTTGTTTTCGCTCTTGAACTCTACTGACTAGCCTTTACCTTCCATTAGTCCCCCGTAGACTTACCTTCTTATAATTTGCCGTTCTCCAAACTCACAACCTTTTCGTTTGTCCTATCACTTCTCTGAAAATATATTATTATTATTTTTGTTAAGATGCTACATAAACCCACGTTCTAACCACCCTCTTTGAGTTACTCATCCCTGAGTTTCCTCCATGTATATATGAGATATACATGTTAATAAACTTTTGTTTGTTTTTCTTGTTAATCTGTATTTTGTTACAGAGCTCCAGCCTAAAACCTGGAAAGATAGAAAGGAAAATAGTTTTTTCTTCTCTGCATAATCCAAGAGCATAAATAAAGGTAGGAGAATTATGCTGGCCATTCTTGCAAACAACTTACCATAGGAGATATCGGTTAAGAGTTTCTAAATATTTAATTTGAAACCTAAAGTCTGTGGAACTTTGTGAATTAGAAGAAAAGAACCTGTCATTTCCTGCTTAAGGATTGGTTCAAATGACGTGACAAAGTTAGTACATTTCTAATGATCTAAGTGTTGCCGGACTCATGGGACACAGTGTCTGGAAGAGCTGACACCATCAGGCCTGGTCTCCCTCCTTCCACAAATGCTCCCCGTGGGGAGTTCTCCCAGCAGCTGCTCTCTGCACCTGCTACTGTGCAGAGGAAGCTTCTTTTTCCTTGAGTCTCATATGTCCAGAGATTCTATGCACACATCCTGTGGAAAGCCCTTAGTAGAACACCAGGCTTCCACCGGGGTTATGTTTCTGACTCTGCATTGCCAATTATCAGGGTCATCGCAGGTCTCCAGCCTTTGACCTCAGACTTAGAAGACTGAGTTCTAGTCACATCATGTCTCTGGACTTCACTTTTTTAATCCGTTGGTTTGAGGAGCTGGTCAAGAACAGTGCTTCTAGAAGTTTAACGTACATACGAATCACCTGGATCTTGACAGAAATGCAGCACTTAAGGTCCCACGCTGATAGTGAATCAGCACCTGCTGTTTAACGAAATCTCTTGGTCTAGAGCTGCTGTTCTCAATCTTGGTGGCACTTTAGAATCTCCTAGGGGAGCTTTAAAGTAGGGGTACCTGGTTCCCCCTCCTAGAGATTCTAATTTAATCATTCTGGGGGTGCAGCCTGGGCTTGAATGGGTGAGGAGAGGAGAGCTGGAGGAACCTGGAGAGAGGAGCTATGGGAAAGGACTCAGCCTCAGGTGCAGAGGCACAGCCACTGCCCCCCGTAGCCTTGTGGAGAAGTAGCTACAGGGGAATTCATATTTCAGCCTCCATCTCCTGCCACCCTCTCACTTCCTGCCAGTGCTTCCCATTCGTGGAACTCAACTGGATTCCAGAGCACAAGGGAGCCCAGTTGATGCAATCTATAAATGTCAGTCTCCTGGACTCATGGCTGGATGAAGAGGGTGGAGAATGGATCTGACAAGACAGGTGGAAATTATCTAGCAAAGGATGCTTGTTTTGAAAGGCAGATTACTGGGCCCCATACCAGACCTTTTGAAGCAGATCTTTGCTTTAAGGCAGAGGCCCAGAAACCTGAATTTCTAAAATGTTGCTGAGATATACACCATAAATTTGAGAAGGGTTGGATGAGATGATCTCTGAAGTTCTTTCCACCTCAAGAGTCTCTGACATTATTACTTACCATGGCCACTATTCCCTTGCATTCACTGCTATGGTACTTTGCTTGGCTTTTTGACTTTTGCAATCTATACTTCAAAGTCTATTAGTTAAAATGTGTATGCCTAGAGGTTATTATGCTGAGTGAAATAAGACAGAAAAAGATAAATACCATATGATTTCACTTATATGCAGAATCTAAAGAATAAAAAGAACAAGCTAATCAAAAACAGACTCATAAATATAGTGGACAATTTGGTACCAGAAAGAGGAGAGAGGGTTTGAGGGGCTGGGAGAATGGGGTAAAGAGTTAAAGAAGGACAAATTGGTAGTTGATAGATGGTCACAGGGATGGGGAGCATGGCATAGGGAATGCAGTCAGCATTAATATGTTAGCTAGGTGGAGAGCCAACGGTGGGAAAGAGCAATTGGAGGGATCGTTTTATGAACTATATAGATGTCTAACCAATGTACTGTATACTTGAAACTAATTTAAATAAATACTTTTTTAAAAATGTGTATGCCTAAGTAACTAACGAGACTTTGTTGGGTCTGCTTCCCACATTTATAGTCTCTGACCTGAAATGTGTAGCTAGGATGTCCTAGTTTTGCCATCTGCCTGGTGACATTATGAAGATTCAACAAGTTGTAGTAGGGCCACAAACATCAAATTGTATTCCGCTGTTTTTAGTTCTAATTGGGAATTTCAATGAGAACTTTCACGCTTACCACTACGTAGCTGTTCTTTCCTTTTCTTGCAGCCATGATGAAGAATCTCACACAGACATGGAATCTCACTCTGGAAGGCTTTGGGAAGCTATTTCTGTTCATTGACTGTTTTATCACAAACATATTAAGAAAGATAGTTTAAATATTTACCAGAGCTAATGGAAGAAGTGTATTCTTGATAAGACATTTGACTACACATGACATTAAAAATTCCTTTGAGGACTGAATTTTGTAGAACCTTTGTGTAACCCAAATGTCCTATATGACTATAAACAGAAGTAAAATTCTATCCTGACGCTTGACTTCAGACATCACAATTCCCCACTGGCTTGATCACAGGAAATGATTTTATCTCAGATCCACTCCTTCCTCTCCCAGGGATTTCTGGGGGCCAGGGCGTTTCCTAAGCATCCACAAATGTTCTGGAAGCACCACAGAGCATTCGCTCTGTCCTTCCTTTCCTGGTTCCCTCAGGTCTGTAGCTGCTGCCCACACAGTTTCTGGGAGAAAACTGGCCACTGTCCCCTGCCTTCCTAAGAAGGCCATGAGCCATTTCCAGGATCTCTGTGTGCTGCCTAATTTCCAGTCCTTAGGAGTGTTAGATTTGACTTGGATTTCATGCAGAGATGGGGAAAATGCCCCCTTTCCCATCCTAGACCACACTTTTCACGGCACAACTGCTACTTAGAAGCACGAGGAGCTTCTTCCCACAACTGTAGGTAGAGTCTGTATCTCACCCTTGTTGAAGCTGGAAAAGTGCTCTATGAGAGACAGCAACCAGTTCCTGCTTTTTGGAGTAGACGCTCTTTCTGGGCTTTGGGGAGGCCTCCTTTCATTCTGAATAAGGACCACTCTTGTCCCATGTGGAAGCCTTGAACCAGAGAACAAAATCGAACAAAGATTCTTCAGACTGAGATGTTAAAATATTTTTCTTTTATTTAAGTTGGATGTATCTTTAGCAGCACTGTAACTTTGCAGATATGTTGTAACGTATATAGTTTGATTGGACTGTCCCTGAAGATTATTGGATTTTTTTTTTAGTGGTGTGTGTGTGTGTGTGTGTGTGTGTGTGTGAATTTTGCTCAAGTATTTATCTTTCAGGAAGTTATAAGACCAGGCAAACCTCACCAGGTATGTTTTTTACTCATTCACTTCATCTCAACTGGAGGAAAAAGAAAGAATGCACAAGAACGAGACTGGACTGGGCTTTGAGCCAAGTTGCCTACTCTGGACTGCTGTAATTCCCCACACAAGGCTACCTAAGGCTAATAACTCAGACAGAGATAGATAGATTATCAGCTCTTAAGTCTGCCTCTCTTGAGCCCCATAGAACCACCTGATGCCCTATGCTGCAGGTGGGTTATTCCCCACCTTTGCTGTCCCACAGTGGAAAAAAGAGGTCGCCCTGGAAGGAAGGAGGGTAGGTTCCAGGTCTGTAGCAGGGGCTTGCACTCTGAGAAGAGTGATACTGTGGATTCTTGGAGGCTGGAGGGCTAAGGAAAGAAGTGGCCTATTGGAGACTTACTGGGAGAAAACATGACAAATAGGCTGTAGGAGCAGTGATATTCCATACTGAAAAATTTTTTAAAGTTTCTCTCTCTATTTTTTATTAGTTTCAAGTATACAGTACATTGGTTAGACATCTATATAGTTCATAATACAATCCCTCCCCTCCTCCCCTGACCCTCCACCTAGCCAACATATTAATGCTACTGCATGACCTATGCTGTGCTCCCCATCCTCATGTTCATCCATCAGCTACTAATTTGTACTTCGTTAGCCCTTCAGCCCATTCTCCCAGCCCACCAATTACCCCTCCACACTGTCCAACACCAAATTGTACACTATATTTGAGTCTGTTTTTGATTAGTTTGTTCTTTTTATTCCTTAGATTCTACATATAAGTGAAATCATATAGTGTTTATCTTTGTCTGACTTAAATACCTTCTAGGTCCATCAAAGCAATAACTTTTTCCACCCCCTTCCTTTTCATATGTAGGGGCCTTGTTTTATTATCCTTTTAGCCACTCTATCTTTTGGTTGGAGCACTAAATTTTTTTCCATTTAAGTTATTTATTGATAGGAGTGTAACTGTTACCATTCTTTCTTCCTGTTTTTGATATATGTTTTTTTCTTCTTAAAGAAGTCCCTCCAACATTTTCTGTAATACCGGCTTGGTGGTGATAAATTCCTTTAGCTCAGTTTTGTCTGAAAAGCTCTTTATCTGTCCTTCAACTCTAAATGATAGCTTTGCTGGATAAATTATTCTTGGTTGTAGATCCTGGGTCTTCATACTGTTGAATATTTTTTGCTAAGCCCTTCTGTTCTGCATAGTTTCTTTTGAGAAATCAGCTGCTAGTTTTATAGGTGTTCCCTTGTAAGTAACTATCTGTTTATCTATTGCTGCTTGTAATATTCTTTCTTTGTATTTAAACTTTGGCATTTTAATCATGATGTGTCTTGGTGTGGGCTTCTTTAGATCCCTGATTTTTGGAATCCTCTGAACTTCCTGGGGTTTTATGTCCATTTTCTTCACCAGATTAGGGAAGTTTTCCATCATTATTTCTTCAAACGGCTGTTCAACATCTTGATTTTCTTCAGTTACGCCAATCAGATGGGTATTTGGACCCTTAATAGTGTCTCATATGCTCCTTAAATTATTTTTATAGTCTTGACATCTTTTCTCTTGCCATTCTGATTGAGTGTCCTTGACTTTTCTGTCTTCTGGATAAGGCATTTGATTCTTTTCTTTATTCACTTTGTTTATTTCTTTTTAAAATTCCATTTAATATACTTCTCATCTCAGATAATGTGTTCTTCATTTCAGACTGGTTCCCTTTTATAATTTCTATTTCCATTTTTATGTTTTCTCTTTGTTGAAGTTCTCACTGAATTTATCTACACTTCCCAAAAGTTCATTGAGTATCTTTATAACCAGTGTTTTGAACTCTGCATCTGTTAGATTACTTGACTCCATTATATCTGGATCTCTGTTCTCTTCTCTCATATGGTTTCTGCTTCTTTGCCTTTCCATTTTGGCTGCCTTTCTGTGTCTTTTTCTATGTACTAAGCAAAGGTCCTAAGTCTCCTGGTCTTATTAGTGTGGATTTATGAAGTAGGTGTCTGTCCAGTGGCACAGTCCTGCGAGAGTTTCAGCTGCAGGCCAAATTTAGCCCAAGCCTCTACTCCTCCGGAGCCACCTGTTAAGATTCAGCAAGCAATCCACACCTCAAAATTACCTTAAAAGGCCACACCAAAAACCAAGGCCAGCTGTCTCCTCCCGTGTGTGTCTCAGCAAGGAACACCTGACTCACTGGAGGTACACCTGGATGTAGCTTGGGTGGGGCCATTGAGTTGGAGGAGGTGGGGTTTCAGGGAATCCTCTGTTATCCAGTTTGATGACATAACAGCTATGGCAGCTCTGTGTCCATGCACTGGGAGTGGGGAGGGCTCAACAGGGAACAATGGATAGATACCACCAGCACTTCTGTACTGATTGAGTCTTGCCTCGGCCCTTACTCTGACAATATCTCCTTGTAAGTCTCTGGTGCCCACTGTGCGCAGCCAAATCAGCGCTGATGCTCAGAGCGAGCAGGTCTGTCACCATGGAAATCTACTCATGGACTCAGCCCTTTTAAGAGGCTTCTGACGCTGCCACAGCTTGCATCTCACTCAGCCGCTAGAGACTGGGCAGCCTCACGTCTTCGCCCCATTCTACCTTATGCCATTACAAGGTGATTTCTTGGATTTTTCCCTAGATGTTTGGCTTGTTCATCCCAGGCAATTTTTCCTTGCTGCTGCTCCTTATTTCCATCACAACTTTGATTTGGTCACCAGAGGGATGAACAGAGCCTCTATCATCTATGCCATTTTTTTCTCTCATTACTCAATTTTAAGGTTTGTTTTCTGCATTATAATCCCTTTGATCTCAAGCCTTCATGTCAGTTATTATGACGGTGTGGAGTTAGTTATACTTTGAAGTCTTGCCTGTCCAATGCTTGAGAGCACGATGACTGCACAGTTACAGGTTGGAAAAAGGCAGTAGCAGAGGAGCAGAGAGGAGGGCTCCAAGGTGGAAGCAACAACGAAAAAAGGAATGTTAGCAACATGTATGGACTCCTCAGAAATATTCGGAGAAGACCTATGCAGGCTGGACTTTCTGTGGTGAGGCAAATGGGAAACTGAGCTAGCTGGGTAGGAAAGTCGATCACCCTTCCCCACCCCATCACACAGGCTGGAGGACTTGACATCATCAGCTGCCCTTATTTTTTCTTGCGTTCAAAAGCAGCTGTGCTTATGCCAGGGATCTTACAAGATCCTTAAGTCTAATTTCATCACCTTCTGGCCATTGCCTTTTGCCCCAAATCTCGTAAGAAATAATTCTGTCCATTTCTAATACTCCGAGCACAGTCCAAGGGGCCAAAACTGGAATGACTGCAATACCTGTCTCTCCCTCCTCTTCTACTTTCTACCATCCCCTGGACTTATGAAAAACTCCTTCTTCCTCTCATGTTTACAAAATCTCTTGTGCATATTACTGGATTCATAGGAGGGTAGCCATTCCTTAGCTTAGCCAGCTCAAAAAATCCTGTTGCATTTCTCACTGGCTTTCAGATGGACTCTTCTTGACAGTATCAAGGGGCAGCTTCATCACCCTTTCACAGAGAGTATATGTACTGCCTGCAGTATGCATAAGAAGAGTAGGCTCTTGTGTGGCCTTTCAAAGGTATATCCCAGGGGTCCATCCCATCAAACACCCATCCCAGTACTTAAATCTCCTCCTCAGTCACTGCTCACTAAGCACCAGGTAGCTATTTCCCAATGTGTCCAGGCCCCCAGCACCACTGGCACCCAAACTCCACTGTCCTGGAATCATGAGGCCAGTCTAAACATGTCTTTCACCATTCCATCTTTGGCCACCACCTTAGATGCAATTCTCTACCTCCTCTCCCCTCTCATGCATTCTCACCCCCATTCTGCTCTGTATTTCCTCCCAGTGACCCTTGCCCTACCCTGTTTCTTCTGGAAGTCTTATTCCTTCATAAGCAAATTCTCTTGATTATTAATCCATTTTTTTCAATCAGACAACATTTTTAAAAAGCATTCATAATGTATCAGGTATTGTTCTATGTGTTCAAAACACAGCGGTGAATAAGATAAACAGGTATCTGCTCATGGTGTTTACTCTCTAGTGAGGGGCAATTTTAAAAAACAAGTGAACTAGCATGTAAATAAATACACAAGATGCTTTCAGATGGTGACAAATAACTTGATAATGGAATAGTGTGACTGAAGGTGCAGAAAGAACACCTTTTTAGGTGATATGATTGCAGAAAGCCTATCTACGAATGCGACATTTGAGAAAGGTCTGAATGATGAGAGGAACTCAGCCATGGGGCAGTTCCAGGGTAAAGTTCCAACTCTATAGATTGGCAACACTATCAGTTTATAATCTCCAACCTTAGATATGCCCTTAGAAAATTCTGACAACTTTGAAATGTATGCTTGACAGCTTCCTTATCTGAATTGCTCATTAGACGTTCAAAATCGTTTTCACCTTCTTTAAGATCGTACTCCATCCTGCCTTCTCTCAACAACTGAGTTCGCCTTTTACTTCGCAGAGGAAACTGAGAGTTTAAAGGGAGTTCTTCTTCAACTTACTGCCTCTTTGTACCTGCAGCTACTACTCCTCTGAATCTATATTTTTCTCCTTCCTTCCCATCTCAAGAGATTTTTCCCTCCCCATCTACATTCATATGTTCTGGATCCCATCTTTTATTTCAATCTCTTGTTCTATACTGGCTTCTTCCATTTAATGTAAAAGAAATGCTCATATCATTCTCTTTTTTAGCATAAATACTATTTCTTCATTCTCATAAACCACTGATGGCCATGTAAGTTAGTTAAAATAAATATAATGATAATAAATTCAACAAGCATTTTGCAATACATTTCAAAGACTTTAGATTTCTGTATAAATTTTTATTCAGTAATTCCACTTCTAGAATTTATTATAGATGTGCTCAAAGTCCTAGTGACAAAGAGAATCAACTGTAATGCTGTTTATAATATTTAAATTTATAAAGCCATAATGTCTAATAATAGGGGAGATTACTTAAAACAATGTGATATAGATGTATAATGAAACACTATCTGCTGCCCTTAAAGATGATGTTATAGAAAAAAAATAGTTAGGACATGAAAAATTATTCATCATATATAAATACAAAAGTAGTCTATAAAATGTGAAAACCCTAATATCATTTAAAAAGTATTTTTCTGCAAGGACTATAAGCATATTGTATATACCAAATTTTTAATAATGATTAGGAGAGAAGAGATTATATAAAATAGTTTATATTTCATGTTTATCTACATATTCTAAATTTTTTATATTACGATGATACATGGTTTAGTAATGAGAAATAAATTTATTTTTATATTCTTCCTTTGTTCTTACATATCACTCTCTCACTTTTCTTCTTTCAGGGAGAAGTTTCTCCAAAGAGTAGCCTTCCCTCCTGCGTCCACATCTTTCTCTTCCTGTCTCTTCTCAGTCCTTGGCACTGTGCATTCTCACACCATCACCTCCCCGCCATTCAAGCTGCAAATTCAGTATTCTTTTGCTATTCACATCTTCTTCCACTTCTGTGCAGCATCAATGCCATTATCTATTATCTCCTTGAAATTCTAACCTGCCTGGATTCTGTGACACTCCTGTTTCTGATCCTTTTTATCTGGCCACTGCTTCTCAGTCTCTTTTTAAGGTTTCTCTTCATTTACCTGTCTCTTAAATATTAGTATTTCCCAGAATTCCTTCTTTCATCTTCTATTCTCATTTAACATACACTCCTGGGTAGTATCAAATGCACACACAGTTTACAGTTCCACCCATGTGCCTCCAGGTGATAGCGCCAGCCTAGTAAACAACTGCCCACCAGACAGCTTCACCTGGAGGTCCTACATTTTCCTCAAAATCAACATGTCTCCAGCTGATCTCACTATATTTCTCTAAGAGCTTGTTCTTCCTTCCATATTCACTATTTTAGATAATGACCTAACACTCAGTTGTATAAGTCAAAAATCTGTAAGTGGCCTAAGACCCTTCCTTTCTCCCTCATTTCCCCAACCCTACATACACTAATCTATTTTTTAAATGAGATATTCCAAATCATCACCTTTCTTTCAAGATGCTCATCTCATATGACTTCTCTCTCAATAAATGACCTTGCCCCTTACTTCACAGAGAAAATTAAAACTTCCTGGTAAGAGTTCCTTTATCTTCCATAAATCCTCTACAATACCAGAAGCTGGTGATACAGATATGAAAAAGCATAGTCTCCAGAGCATCAAGTCTATTGAACTTTGTGTATTTGGATATTAGGAAAGAGATATTTTTTTACTCAAGCAGTGTACATTATATTAATATTTAGATAAGACTTAGAGTGTAACCTGTTTGGCCAGATCCAAGGATAAATTTGAACCTCATGATCAAAAATGTCTAAAAGGCAAAGCAATAAAATCTGGCATAGGTATCTGGAAAAATTTGTATAAAAATCTTAACCCTTAAATGGGCACAGCTTGTGACTTGAGTTCTAGCTTGTTAATTTATATAAAAGCTTGTAACTGCATCCTTTCTTTGAGTCCACTCATCTAAAAATGCATCAGCAAATCTGAGTGCAGCCCATTTTCTGTGACGGCAAATGAACAAGCACAAACACCACAAAAACGTCACTGTTGTAGTGAAAGCACAAATAAAGTTTGGTGATCACTCAGAAGCAGAAGGTCTTAAGGAAAGACTCCACAGTGAGGATGGCATTTGAGTTGGAACTTGAAGGACATTTCCCATTTATTTATGTATATCCTTTCACATTCCAAAAGGAGTTAATGCAGTTACAGAAACAAATGCAGGGCTTCTACTTACAGAAAGATGGAGTAGATGGTAAATATGAATGATTTAATTTCTAGTTAGCGGAAAAACAAAGTGAAAACCATGAGAAACTGTTTTTGCTTCATGGACCAATTTTCTGATAATACAAAGCTGAATGAGAGAGCCAGCTCAGAATTCAGACAGATAAACAGACAGGAAAAAATGACAACAAAAGGAAGAAACTGAATGGGAGGTTGTCGTGTAATATAAGCCTTTTGTCATCGAAGGAACATTTTGAAGGCCATCTGGTGCTAGTTTGAGTTTAGTTATTGCTTATTTTCTTTTTTTTTAATCTTTATTTTTCAATTAGAGTTCACATTTTATAATATTTTATATTAGTTTCAGGTGTATAACATAGTGGTTAGATATCTATAATTTATAAAATGGTCCCTCCGATTAGTCTAGTACCCACCTAGCACCATACATAGGTATTAAAATATTATTGATTATATTCTCTATGCTGTACTTTATATCCCCATGACTAACTTGTAACTACCAATTTGTGCTTCTTAATCTCTTCATCTTTTTCACCCAGGCCCCCAATCCCTTTAATTTCTTGTTTAGTTCATTCAAATTTAATTTTTACATCTCACAGTAACTTGTATCAGAAAAAGGAGATGTTTCTGTACCGTAGATCCCACAGTGCTCTGCTGGAAGGCCGGGAGGACTGTTTGTAGCCAGCAGCACTCCTGTTACATGCCTTGGTTGAAGAGTTCTACATGCTTCCTCAAACCAACCAGGTAGCTATAAAGCACCTCATTTGTATGAAATAATAACCAGCAGGATCGATGACTTCCTCTTTCTTTCTCTCTTCAAGCTATGTGTTTTCAAATATAAGCATAAAGAACAATTGCCTGCATTTTTGTACCTACAGAGCACTGTTAGAACTTTCACCGCATCGGATCACTACCACAACCCCACGAAGTGGGTAACGTGGGGATATTACTGTTGCCACCTACAGAGCAGGGCACTGGGGTGTTCAGCCAGGATTCAAACATGGGTCTGCCTCCAGAGTCTACATTCCAAACTTCTCTTCTTTACCAAGGCCTTCTGCTGAAGAGGAATTCTCACTATTTTCCCCCAATGCAAGTGACTCTGCGTTTTCACCTATATATAGTTGGCACTTTCTTGAGGCAGGGGTAAACAAAGATCTTCATAATACATTAGAATATTTCATACCAAATACAAGCCAAAGTTCCACTGATGACTTGCCATTGGTTATCAAAACAGAGATTAACAGTCTGAGTCATAGAGTAATTTATTTCAAATTTGGCTTCCCATTGCTAAGTAATTTCAAAAGTGGGCCAACGGCGTGGGAATGGCTTGAGTGACGTCATGATTAGGCAACATGATTCCCACCCTGGGAGGTAAGACCCTGATTCAAGATTAGTGTTTGCCTCTTGCCACACACACACACACACACACACGCACGCACATGCACCTGCACACACACACACACACCCATCCAACAGTTTAGACTAAGTGAGCCGCTCTCCATTTTGTGGTTTTTATCTCTTAGCCACAGAGCTGCCTGATATATTCTCATCTTTCAAGATGAGCTGCCAACTTTCCATTCCCAGCCCCAGAATTAAGAAAAAGACTCGCCCTCCAAAGTGATTGCTGGCGCTTTTATTTTTTTCCCTCCCTTTTGGCATCAGTGTTTTTAATGGAAACCTGATCCACTTGTCACCAAAAATACAGAGTATTGCCTCAGAAGAGCTGGGCCAAATCTCTCTACTGGGGTCTTATTTCAGGGGTGATCACCCTGCATGCTGAAAAGAGGGCTTCAGAGAAAGACCGGAAAGACAGCTCCTCCGGAGGGGTTAGAGGGAGCTTCTCTGACATCCCAGGGGACGTTCTTAAACAGACGATGTCCTGACAAATGAGAGTGCCAAATGTGTCAGTCCTGGGAGGTTCACCTTCTCTAGAATGAAACTCACAATTTAATCATATAAGATACAACAATGTTAGAATTCAAAACACTTTTGAGTAACAAAATACCATCTTCTTGTTTGTTCTCAGAGATGGTCAAATTGTACAACGGGAAAGACAGTAAGAATCCCTGCCTCATGGGTTTTTGCGAGAATTCAGTGAGCTAAGGGGTGTGTATCAGAGACCTGGCACACAGACGCAGCAGACTGAGGTAGTTAATGGTGCAGACTCTGGTTCCCGATCACCTGGATCAAATGTTACTGCCGTTTACTAGCCAGGTGAACCAGAGTGAGTGAGTTGACTTTTCAGAGCTTCCATTTCCTCATCCTAAGTGGGGATAGAAATGATAATAGTGTCTCCTCATAAGGCTGTTGTGAGTGTCCAATGAGTGTGATCAATATGTGTAAGTTATCTAGAAGCATTCTTAACATATAATATGTCTTTTATAAGTGTGTTCTACCATAATTATAGGAAGTGTTCAATAAATGACGTGTATGATGTATTATTAGTGCACAGCTATCCCTTTTATGTACTTCTATATGCAGGCTTTCCTTCCTTAGCCCTGTAGGCTACTTTTAGATGTCTATAGATGGACTGAGATAGACATGGTCATTTTTGCCAATACACAGGATAAGCATATGGCTACTAGGTCTACACTCAGGAAGAGGAAGATAAATAATATTTACTGAGCCAAATACTTTACATGTATAGATTAATTTAATCTTCACAATAACCTTGAAGGTAAATGTAGTGAGAATAAATGTGCTGAGGAATATTAATTTACTCCAAATCACAAAGCAGGGAAGAACAAAGCCAGAATCTGAAGATGGATCTGTCTGACTATAAAAACCCACATCTTCTCCCTTCCTCCTGCCTTGGGAAGGAACTCAGATTGGGGCTATGTCACCCCACCTTCTCAAGGAAATTCAACCTTACTTTCAATGGGATGCAAGGTATTTCATTCTACCTTACAATGTAAGTTTAAAGATGCAAACACCCTCTGCTGACAAAAATTCCCACTGAAGTGTAAGCATCTGATATAAGATCCTTTCCTGATATCAGGTTTGGTTGTGGCAGAAACAAGAGGGCACTGGTCCCAGAAAAGGGAGGTTAGGTCAAATTTAGGTCATGACTTATTTCTTTCCTGGTCAGTTGTACTTGCCCTAAAAAACTCCAATTTTCAATGTCTGCTCCCTGTATGTTTGTGTGTGTGTGTGTGTGTGTGTGTGTGTGTGTGTGTACATATATATACATATATACAAATATACGTATACACACAAATATATATTTAGTATAAGTATGTCTATATATATGTATACACACATATATTTAGTATAAGTATGTCTCATAAAATATTTGGCACATACTAAAAAAACATTTGTTTTTTTAATCTGAAATTTAAATTTAACAACGTTATCTTGTATTTTACCTGGCAACCTTAGTTCCTTGACCTAAAAGCTTTCCACTAGGTATGTCACAGACAGACAGAAGGGACAAAGACACCATCACTGAGCATTTACAACAGAGAAATAGTCCCAATACCTTCCTAATCCAGGAGCTTGAAATGAATTTTGAATTACAAATGTCTGGATAGGACTTAGCAATAACATTGTCCACAGACAACCAAAAAAGGACTGATTGACTGAGGGAGTGGTAACCAGGTTTGAGGGTAGCGGAGATGGGATGAGAAGGAGGAGTGGGCAGGAGGAGTCCTCATGCTGTGCTTTACAACCCATGTATTAGCTTTCTATTGCTGCTGTAACAAATTACCACAAACCAAGTGGCTTAACACAATACTCATTTATTATCTCACAGTTTCTATAGGTCACATGTCTAGGTGGGCTTAATCGGGTTTTCTGCTTAGGGTGTCATGTGGCTGAAATCAAGGGGTCAGCCGGCTTGGGTATGTACTGGAGGGTCTAGGGGAGAATTTGCTTCCAGGTTCATTCAGATTATTGGCAGAATTTAGTTCCTTCTCATGCAGTTGTAGGACTGATGTCCCTGTGTCTCTGTTGACTGTCAGCCGGAGATCATTCCCAACTTATAGAGACCACCCACTTCACTGGCTTGTGGCCTTCTCCCATCTTCAAAGCTAGCACCAGTGCATATATCTTTCTCAAGCCTCATATCTCTTTAGCTCCCCCTCTGCTACATTTTTCTGACTTTTTGCCTTCTTCTCATGCTAAAAGCTTCTGAGAATATATTGGGCCCATCCAGCTAATCCAGGATAATCTCTTTCTTTTTAATGTCAACTGATTAATAACCGCAATTACATTTGCGTAGTCTCATTTGCTATGTAATGTAGTATATCAACAGGTATGAAACTGGGGGCAAAGGTCATAGGGTCAAAGTTCTGCCTAACGCAAGAGGCTTTGAAAGTTGACAGCTCATTCTGGCTAGGGCTAGACAACCTTCCAAAGCAGAAGAGCAACTTTCTGTTATATCAGGGATGGCATGTGTTCACTTATCCATGTCTGGTCCAGTGCAAAATAATCAGGGTAGAACTGAAAGGACTCTGTTCTGATCCCAGCCCTGCATTTACTTAACCAAGCAAACTTAGACAAGCTGTTTAAAGTTTCTGGGCTTCCAGCTGTTTTACCTGTCAGATGTGACACACTGGATGAAGAGTCTAGCTCATGGGCAGATACCTCAGTGTGACTTTTAGGCCTGACCACAGGCTTTACCTGCCAGGCCTCATGGAGGAGAGCTTCCCTCCTTACACCAGACTCAGTACACAGCTACGGCACTGCGGTCTCAGCAGGGAGGTGCAGTCCAGGGCTCAGGCCCTCTGGCCAGCCTTGGTCTCACACAGATCTGCATTCCTCGCCCAGGCACCTCCATTTGGAGGCCACTTTATTGGGGAGCTTTCCTCAGGAGACTCTGCCAGGATCTCGTGATAGAGGAAAGAAGTAGGAACCTGGACGACACTTTCTCTCTATACTGACTTAGTATTCAGTACTTTTCTACTCCGAGTAGTCCTTCCATCGGTTCCCCCACACCCATCCGGGCCCTAGGTTCATAAGACTGCCAGAGTCTTTTGCTCAGGGCTCGCTCAGTAGTGAGACGATTCATTTGACCCTTTGTGCTGATCCATCTGACCCTTACTTAGCACTTTTTCATGGGGAAAATGGAGCAGGAGTCACCAGTGCATTTTCCCATCTAGCATCTTGCTTATACCATAAGCAGTAAGTGATTAAAGGCGTGACTATTACTTTCATTTTGGCTTGTTGTCTTAATTAGTTACTCTGACACCTGGCAGTCCAGCTTTCTCCAGCTCAGCAGAGCACTTGACAACACTGGACCGCCTAGTTTCCCTAGTAGTGACGTGAGTTACATGGCTCATTCATTCATTTATTCAGTAACATTTTTTCAGCCCCTATAATGGGTTGGGTACTTGCTAAATGCCAAGGATACAAAGATGAGTAAGACCTGTTCCATCACTGGCAGGAAGGTTACATTCCAGCTCGGGCATGTGTCATTAATTATGACACAGCGTAATTAATTCTCTCATCAAGTATTTGTTGAAAGCCTAACTTCTTGTTCAAGATCTCATATAACCCTCTCAATGATCCTTTGAGATAAATTTTACGATTATCTTTAGAGATAAGTAAACCAAGCCTCAGAGAATAAAATATTTTGCTCAAGGCCCCACAACTAGTAAGTGATAGATCAAGATTCAAACTCAGGTCTTTTGTTTTAAATTCAGTGCTCGCTCTCCTTCATCCCAGCTAGAAATAAATGCTGTAAGGACTCAGAGGATGTGAATCATTCTTCCTGGAGAGGAATGCCATTATACCTCAGGTCTTTGAAAAAGTAAAATACTTTGTATGATGGTTACTATCAGTATCATCACCACAATTTACATTTTTACTACTTTTAGTAAATGAGATAAAAGTTCCAAGTCATCTGTAGGCCATCATGCAAAGGCCTCATTCACAGCCAGCTCAGCTGAGCCTGTGCTGATGACACAGACGCTCGAGACAGGTGCAGATGGTCTTCTCCGGGAGAGTTTTTGGGAGTCTGTCTTTACATGATGACCCATTAAACACAATGACTCTCAAAAAATGCTGGCTCTTTAATGAGGCCATTTTAGGATCAGAATCCTATCTGGACATAAAGGAATCCATTTATTCCATCTCACTTGCTTGAAAGAAAAAGCCAAACGTGGGTGTTTGCAGAATGCTGGGTAACAATAAAAGGCTCAGCACTCAGAGCTGGGAGGAGAGCAAAAGCGAGCATGATGTAATCGTCTCCTCCCTGAAATATTTCCTCTCAGTGTCCATGGGTGTGAAGTTGTCTGCAAATATTTAACATAAGTGCTCTTGTCGAGATCCAATCTCTGGCGCTCTGGTGCTGTGTCCAGACAGAGACGAACGTCATGGAACTCCACCCTGGCATGTCCCCCCAGGAAGGCAGCTTCTTACTCTCATTTGTTTATTTCACCCCCACTTCCCAATGCTTCTTTCCTCTCAGGTTCTTCGTGGAAAGCAATTCGCACAGACCCTGGAGGCCCTGCTCCTTGGCTTTGCATTTGCCCCCTGAAACATTCTGCAGCCACAGAGCAAATCCAATTTTCTTATCCCAGGTCATCCTCAGATGGATATAAACCACCTGGCCCCACCGACTGGTTATGACACTCTTTTTCCTCTTAAATCTTGGTTCTTCCTAGATGATAGAGCTTCAAGTTGCAAAATAGGAAGAATGAATTTTATGGCTTGATGGTAGCTAAGTCATAACCTCACTCAACTTCAGTCTTCCCAGTTATCAAATAGGACTAGTATATGCATTTATTATGTGAAATTTTATAAAATACTTTAACCTTATTGGAGAAGGATCCCAGAGAGCTACAAAGCATCATGCTGGTCTTATTGGCTATTGAGTAGTGATAGCAATAGTTGGAATCCCCATTGATTTGCATTTCTTCCCTTAATAATCATCTACTGAGTACCACTGCATGTAGAGCCCTCTGCTGAATAACCGTGGGTTTACAGAGACACAATCTCTGTCTTTCTAGAATTTAGCATTTACTACTTAAAACAAGCAAAGTAGACTACACTGGAGAAGAGGAACTAAAAGGTGTCCTTGGTGATGTATCATGTTGGTTCTGAGCAATGTGTCACAGAATTTGACATTTTGAATGACCAAACAAGGCTGATGTTGATATAGCTGCCTTCACTCACATGCCTCTTTGAGCCATCTGAGAGGCAAGGCCCTGGCAAGTCCTCAGTCTTCTTATTGAGCTTAATGCACATGGGTGGTTTGGTGTTTGCCAAAGGCCAACAGAGTTAATTTCAGGTCTGTTAGTGGGCACTATGGGGCTTTAAGTGCAGTCATTGTTAATTCATGAGATTCAAAGGAGACACTGAAAGAGTTGGCTCTCTCCAGCCTTAACAGGCTGGCCTGAACATTTTGGGGCAGAAGCATTTCGTGAGTGATTAGAGGAGCCACGCCTTAGTTGGGGCAGAGAAAGTGATGACTCACCCTGAGCTACTTAGGTTGGGCAGGAAACAGCTGATTCTTTTGTTGCTGTTCCAGGTGGGGCTGAACTTCCCTGGTGGACATGTTGCATTAGGATTTGAATATGAGTTTAACCGCAGCTCTCTCTTTCATGGGTGCTTCCTGGGCATTTGGGAAAAGAACTGAGCAATAGGATGAGCTAAACCAGACAAATAGGAAGGAAACATCATGCTCTGCCAGGCCATCCCCTCAAAGTAGGTCACAACAAATCTGAACTGTGCAGACTCTTTGGGCCGTAAGTGGAACTGGGAGGAGCACATGACAAACAAGTAATTCTGTCCGCACTATTGGCTTTGGAACTCAGTGCACCTGGCGAGAAACCCCAAAGTTGTAGTTCTCCTAGAACTACCAGTAGCCAGGAGAGATCCTCTTGTGTGGGCTCTGCTGGGTTGAACCTTAGTTCGGCCATGATGACCATAGCTTACTTCCATTCTTTGCACTGCAGAATCCTCATTTGTAAAATAAGATCAATAATAGAAGCCACCTGTTGGGGTATTTGTTGGGATTAATAAATCAAAACACAGAAGCACCTAGAATAAAGCATGGCTCAGAGTAAGGACTTAATATATGTTTAGCTATTTTTGAGTAGATCAAGAGGAAGGTATGAATCAATATCAGCAATTGTGTAGACACTGAGTGTTAAATTATGACTAGAAGTAACCTTATGTTTTTCTTAGTTTTAACAAGTCCTAGTAAAGACGTATTCCCACAGGAAGTGACTCTACATTTCATAAGGTTCTCTCCTTCTAAGTCTGGGGGCATATGTTTCCTACATGGTCCAGTTCTATATGTCTCAAAATTGAATGGTATATAAATCACTTGGGGGATCTTAGTAAAATGTAGATATGACTCAGCAGGTATGGGGGTAACTGTGATTCTGCATTTCTAACAAGACCCCAGATGATGCTACTGCTGCTGGTTCATAAACTTTGGGTAACAAGGATCTAGCTGGCACAGTCCAATAGAACCTCCTGTGATGATGGAAATCTTCTGTATCTGCACTGTCCAATACAGTAGCCATAACCACTAATCATATGTGACTAGGGAACACTTAAAATGTGGCTGTCGAAAATTAAAGTTTTAATTTTATTTAATTGAAGTGTAAATAATCACATGCGGTTAGTGATTCCAGTATTGAACAGCACAGTTCTATACACTTGTGTCCAGGAAGTCAAGGTCATGATTTGGACCCTTGTTAGGAACACAGACAGAACTATGTTCAGAATCACATGTTATATCTTAGATTACTACAGAGACTGAACAAAAGAAGTGTATAGCTCTACCCAGTTCATCTATGCACCCAGAAAATACAGTCAAAGTATATGGTGTTATGTTTCAAATGTTAGTAAAATAATCTTCCTCTTTGCAAATAAACTTCTGAATAGAGCTGTCTGATCTAGTTCCTTCCCTCAGTCCTAAATCTGGGTCTTGAACTACTGTTTACTTTCTGTGTGTTGGTAAGGAAAAAATAAAAAGAAAGTATTTCATTAACATTAATTCAGTAATACTTCCAGCTCCATAATCTTTACTTTTTAGTTGTTTGCCTTGCATGTCTTCAGCGTGTACCCTTGATATCCAGACACATCATAGAAATAGACATCCTCTGAACTAAAAAAAAAAAGGGTGGTGAACACACAGTGCAGTATTCAGATGATGTATTATTGAATTGTACACTTGAAACCTACATACCTACATACTACATACAATGTCACCCCAATAAATTTAATTTTTAAAAAAGAAAGTTGAATGAAACAAATAGATGAAAAAATATTTGTGTAAAGACTCTATCAACAAATAATAACATAAGAATTTGAAATGTTCGACAGAGAGGAATAATAATCCAAATAATCTTTGATTTCTGCTAGAGCTTCCTAGGTTGTGGCGGACATGCCAAACATCCTGGATAAATACTGAGGAGTCTTACACCCATGTCGGTGACAAATATCTGACTCTGATCCAGAGTGCAGAGCTGGATTCTGAAGAGATGCCAGGGCCTAGTGTTTTAAAATTGGTGTAAAGAGGAAGTCAGCCCTGTTTCTCACTACATCTTTGTGAGAAATGTGTCAATGTTTTTACCTGCTGTTGATGTTACATGTAAAAGATCAATTTCAATAATCTCCAAGATACTGTACTGATTTTAGAAATGACACGGCATTTTTTTTTTCAACATTTTGCATTTTTAGCATGTGAATATTTGGAACTACATTTTATACATAAGTTTAAATAACAAACATTCAACTGAGTAAATTTTAAAGATCTAATTGGATTTATTAAATGATTTATGAAATAGGAAGCATTCCATCCAGCAAGTAGAAAGCTCTGTCAAAATGCAGAAAAAGAAAGGTTTTTAAAGGCAGAGAGGGGGTAGAAAGAAGGAAATTATTAGCAAAAATTACACTGTTACAGGCAAAAGTGCCCTCCCAAGAGAAATGGAAGGGATCTATCAGCAGATTACCTCCTAGTGCTGACCAGGAAATTTCACATTCCCAGGAGAAGCAAAAATTGCAATTAGGTTAGGTATTAAGTCTTGGTTTGCTGACATGAGGCTTAGCACAAGTGACTCCATTTGGGATCTGCTATATCTTCTTTAACAATAAATACAAAGTAAAGAAATATTATATTAGCTATAGTTATGTATTATATATAGCTATAGTTTTGAGAATCTCTACTTCAACAAAGAATATCAAATCGAATTTAATAACTATTAGAGTTTTAATGCTTACCTTTTATTTCATAATAATAGAAAGTACATTCTATATCCACATTGTTTTGATTAGAAGTATTATAGATCTGGGATCTATTGAGAGACTACCCAATATATGCTCCCATACCATGCTACCAAGATGTGAGTGTTGAAAAGAACATGTGTAGAATGAGGATGATTCAATTCTTATTCGAGGACAAAGCTGAGGTTCCTGCCATAGTGAATAGTGAAAGAAGGATGTTAACAATCAGCATTCATGCAGAAATTAAAGTGGGTTTAAACATTAAACACTTTGTCAAAGGACTGCAAAATACACAAATATTGGACATTCTATTGATTATGACATAGCACTTAATAGTGAAGATTAACTCTCAAATGAGCAAGAATTCTAGTTGTCCAAAGAACAAAGGAGTATTCTTCTCTTTTATTTCCTTTTATCATTGCCTCACCACTCCCCAATTTCCCTTTCTAGCTATCTCTGTTTTTTTTTTTTTAGCTATTAGAAAGTTTGTCTTTATTCCTTTGTCCTACCCCATGTCTTTTTCCACTGGAAAGATGTGTCCCTTTAACTGGTCATCAAATGTACCCAGCACTGTGTAAGACGTGATAGAAAGATAGAAAGAACACATGTGGGATTCCTTCCCACAGGCAATTTAGAATGTATCCTGGAAGGTAACCCTGCATATATGAAGCAATAACATATCAGAAACACAAGTGATTGAAAGCCACTCACCAATCATATAGAAAAGCTGGAATGGTTGACCACAAGAAGGGCCAAAAAAAAATTCTCAGTGAGGATTCATAATGTAAGGCTGATGGTTGGGAAATAACTGCAGAAAACCAGGCCAATACTAACGAGTGTCCGGGGAAAGTTGAACTAAACCTCTAGGTCTAAGAGTCTATTTTTCAATGATAGTTCATTTAGGCAAAGGGGTTCTGGGCCCACAAAGCCACAATGGTAAAGGAGAGCCTTGAACAAAACTTGTATACCTATTGGATACAGACAGGCTAGGCCTGGCTCTTTAGTAGTACCTGGACCCACAAATGACAACACCCTCAGCTGGACTTCTTCTGCTTAGAATGGAAAGAGAAGTACATATATGGATCACAAACGCAGGAATAATGCAGGATTTGGGATCTGAATCAGGCAGAGCTGGATAAATTGGATCTCAGCCAAGAGCTTCTGGGTCATTTAAAGCTGTACTTTCCTTTAATTTTATTAATTGTCTTTCAGAGAAAATGCTGGATAATGTTTGGTCATGCCTAAGTAAAAATTCTAGTTTGACTATTAGCCTTGGGAAAAAAGTTGGTCTAAACTTATTGTGGTTTTATGTAACACCTATTGGAGTAGTATCTTTGCATCATGAGTGGCATTTTTATTAAAAAAAAAAAAAAACAACAAAACTTTCATCGAGATAAAATTGACATATAACATTAACTTCAGTTGTACAATATATGATTCCGTATTTGCATATATTGTTAAAAGTCTAGTTAACATCCATCACTACACAGTTACAATTTTTTTTCTTGTGATGAGAACCATTAATATCTACTCTCTTGGCAACTTTTAAATATACAATACAGTATTAACTAAGTCTCCAGGACTTACTAATTTTATAACTGGAAGTTTATACCTTTTGACCAACTTCACCCATTTCTCCCCCTGCCCCACTTGTGAGTTGCATTCTTAATAAATAAAGCATATTCATAAAGCATGTTGTTGAGGTTAAGAAAAGCCACAAATAAAAGCAGATAAATAACTGAGATTCTAGGGGATATAGGAACTGAGGAATAAGAAACAAGAGTATGATCTTGATAAATATTGAAACCTTAGAGAATAAGCAAGAGGAAATATATTATGATTACTTAGGAATTTTTAAAAATTCACTGCTATAAATCAGTGGAATCAAACTGAAAATGACAGATGTCAAAATATACAATAGCAGAGAGAGGAAGATATAAAAACCGTGTTCTTAAATTCTTTAAGTTTGACAGAGACTCACAGACATGGACTGTAGACTAGTGGTTACTAGCCGGGTGGGGGAGGAGTGGGGTGGTAGATGGGATAAAGGGGGTCAAATATAGGGTTTAGGGGGAGGGTGAAGTGGGTAAAGGGAGTCAAATATATGATAGCTGAAGGAAACTGGACTTTGGGTGGTAAACACACAATAGAATATATAGATGTCAAATTATAATGCACACTTGAAAATTATATAATTGTATTAACCAATGTCATCCCAATAAACTTAATGAAAATTTTTTAAATATTTAAAAAATAAAATTAAATACATACATACATTCTTTAAGTTTGAGAACTAAGGGACACAAGTGAGATTGTGTCTACAGTGCAACAGATTTGAAATGTTAAAAATGCACACAGTTATTTTCTTTACCCATTCAGAGGCCTAGATTGTTGCCTTTTCTACTAAATTGGTGAATAGAGCTTTGTTTCAAGTGTCCTTGAGACACAGCCTTTATTTAGGATCCCTGGAGGATTTGGAGGAGCCAGTGGGAGAGGGGGAGGGTACTGTAAAATAATCTAGAAGAAAGGATAGTTCCTTAGAGTCCCAAGATAAGTCCCAAATTATGTAGCACATTTTTCAGAAAGCATTCCTGCCTCTATGTGAACCCCAAAGTGAAGAGCTCTACTTTGTACCACCTACCCTTCCCTTTTGGGGCTCTTTATCGTTATGCATCCACATTGCCCAAGGAGTTGATTGAAATTTGATTCTTTAGCAACCTTGATATATTTGAAATGTGATTAAAAAGAAAAAAGGAAATAAAAAGTCATCACCACTTATATTTAATTGTTAATTAATGAGAAAACACAATGGTACTGAATTTGTCGGGATTTTTTTGGTTGGAGTGATCTTCCTTAACTCAAACTAGCTAAAGCAAAAAGAGGAAGTTATTCAAGGCTAGTAGGGTGTCTTAAGGAGCCTAAGGAGAGAAACGATGCTGGGTCTCAGGAAGGGGTGGATCCAGGCTCTCACATCCTATCAACACTCTATCTTGCCCCCGCTTGAAGCACATCTACTTATTTCTTCCCTGAATTCCATTGCACCCACTGTCAGGTTGTTGCTCATGAGCACAGAGGTCACCAACAAAGGTGAGGCTGCTGTTTAATTTCCTCCAAAGCCTTGAGATACTGGAAGGGTGTTAATTACTAATCTTCCTAGGAAGCTGCCTTCACTCTGATGCAGGACAGGGCAAATGTCCCTGAGTTGGAGGCAGAGACCAAACTCTGCACCGAGAGAAGAAGAGGGTCCTTTGGCAGAGTGTGGAAAGAATTCAACACACACGCCAAAGTTAGAGTCAAAAGGAAACTTTATTCATAGAGGGATAACACTCCACAGACAGAGTGTGGTCTCCTCTCAGAGGCAGAGAGAGAGAGAGGGACAGTGAGAGAGACTCTAAGTGTTCCTGGAATTCAGTTTATATATCTTTCTTTAGTTCCCATTTTCTTTAATCTGGACAGATGGTGAGGAAGGGGAAGAGAAAGAGTGTGTAGCATGAAAAGTTAAGAATATGTAGAGTGAAAGTCCTGCTGGCAGTTCCCAGCCTTTAATCCATAGGTTTCCCATAGTTTTAGGCACAGGGAATGCCTCTTGGTTCCTGCTTCCCCTTCACAGGTGTGGAGAATGGGTTGTTAGTAAGCCAGCAGAAATCTTCCTTTGTTCTGAAGGTGTCCTTGCCTGGCTGCAGGGTTGATTGGCATATTGCAGTCTTTGATTGTGGCTTCATTAACATTTTTAATTCTCTTGCCTCCTCCCTACATTAATTCTCACCAGGAATCCCAGGAAGTTGCAAGGCTTCTGACAGTACCATCTAAGGAATCTCAGTGCTTTTGTTCCTCTGCCTGCTGAAATCCTAGTCACTCTTCATTGTCCACTTCAAACCTATAAAATCTTGCCAAATTTTTCTATCCAAAATTAACCCTTCCCTTTTCCTGTGTCCCTAGTACTTTGTCTACACTACCAAGTATGCTATTAATCCTTTAAATTTCTCTCCACAGTGCCGGGAACAGCCAGTCTTGGCATCTAGTAGGGGCTTTCTATGTACCAAATTGGACCAAACCAGAACATCTGACCCGGAAGGTCAGTTGTTCAAGAGGTGGATGGCCAGACCCCTCAGGACACCTCAGACAAATTACCATGACATTGACAGGTCCAAGGGCTGCCCCAAGAGCTTGGGCTCAAATCATTATTTTAAGTCAAGGAAGGAGGCAGCTATGACAACATGTAAATTCATCTTTCTAGATAGAACAAGCGATAAAATAATGACTCAAAGTAACATTGAAAAGGCACAGCAGTGTCTTGCCTTCTTTTCAATGTTCTCATTTATATTAAACACCTCAGCACCAAGTTTTGCCCTTCAAGCCCTGTACTGGCTCCCAGCTTAACGACCTCAAGGCACTGTTTGAACCCAACTTGATCAACGCCCACATTCCTCTTTGTTAAGCTTCAAAGAGTAGGATGTAGGAAAAAGCACCTTTTTTTTTTACTGTTCTTTCTTTGAAATTTGTTTTTCTGTGATGTCCAAAGGTTTCTAATAAGAAACAATAAAATAATCCAGCTCCAGCTTTAACCTTCAAATTCCCCTCATCACCTGTGTTTTTGCATCACTCACTCCACAAGTGCTGTGTTCTGTCCTCTTCTTTCTGTGCAACCTTCCACTGGTTCCTCCCCAGAGACTAGCTTCCCACAGGGTCAGCCGTTGCCCCACAAACGTAAAAGATTAATGAACAAACACAGTTGTATACTGTCTCCCCTTGGTGTGTGGTGAGGGGGAGGGGGAGACACTTTTCTCTGGCCAGGACTGCCTAGGGGCGTTTCACCTTCCACACTGTGCTACAATCGCTATTGTTCCCTGTACTGAGGACAGTACTGCAGGCAGGGACGGGTGGTCCCCCCACCCAAAGCCATTGTGCTGGAAGACTTCCTTTCCCTCGCTAGTGCACACCAGTGGCCTAGGCGCTGTCAGTTCCTGGGGGACCCGGGCACAGAATGCCTCACATATAAAGGGGGTGCCTTTGTGGTGGGAGCAAAAGTCACCATTTTGAACAGTGCTCAGAGCATTCTGGTTTGCCTTTGTGTCAAACAACTCAAGTTAAATTGCATTTTATCTCTAAGACAGCATTGTCACCATTATGGTGCTTTGCAGATAGTAAGTAAGCACAATGTAAACAAACTTCAGTGAAGAGACATTCACGTTTTAATTTGGGGTGGCTTTCATTGCTAGTTTGGTTGCATCACAACCCTCACCTATTTAGAAAGGAATAAAAGGTGCAGTTTCTTGATCCATTTGATAACAAATTCTGGGCCTCCATTCTCTTTCATGGTCCATGGCACTGAATTTAAGAGGCAAAATATTATATTTAAATAGAAAAGAATGCATTGAAAAAAGGCAGAGCAAGATTCTATTTTTAAAAAATGAAATTTGAAAATTAGACTTGTGTAGTTGCCTGAAGAATTTTTATTCTGTTATATTTTTGTTTTGAGCAAGAAGCAATCCATATTTCTCTTCAGAATATGAATTTTTATGCCATTAGTGTTAAACTTTTTATTCTCTTTCACTATCAATAAACAAACTTATTTATCTAGAGAAGTTTTGTAGAGGCCTTAGCTTGAGAGTACTTCACACCGTATTTCTGGAATCTTCTCGTCTTCCTTTTAAGACCTGCCTAAGAAAGCTACGTTGATGGAGGTGTGAAAGATTTTACACTTCTTCATATGGTTCATTACTTTAATGAGGAAAAAAGAACAGCATGGACACAAAGCAAGAAAAAGCACTTTCTATTGGAGTGATCATTTCACATCAAAAGAATCTTAAATATTTCAAAGGAAATTATAGTTTAAAAAAGATCGAATATCACATGAACATGAGATAATCTTTGATAACAGGTACCAACTTGTTTATAAATAGTAGTGGATTCCCTTGTTTATACCTGGCCTAACAATATCCACCTTTAAACTTCTGAAGATCCGATGAAAATGCTCTTCTATTACATCCCTCCTGATGCCCCTTCCCCCATACATACAGGTATGAGACCTCTAAACACAGCAGCCCCCTCTGTGTGCTATGTATGGCAGTCTGTCTTGAAGTGAAGGCTTGTACTGCTCACTGCATGACAGCCAATAAATCTAGTGACAAGAAGTTGGGGCAAGGACAGCAACTTTATTTGGAAATCCAGCAAGCCTGAGATAGCAGACCAGCATTCTAAAGAACCATCTAGAAGAAGTACAGAATTCAGTCTTCTTTATGTCAGGGGAAGGGGAAAACAGCAAAGGTTTAAGGTCAGGAAGTGGTTGATGACTGTAGACATCTGGATGCCAGCAAGGGTCCCAGGGGATGGTGGAACTTCTTTGCTTTCGGTCAACAAACTTCTGTTACGGTGGTCCCAGTCATGATGTTCTTATAAGTCTTTTGATAAACAGTTATTACTTTTGTACATAACTTCCTTTTCTCCTTGGTAGTTTTGAGCAAGGAGTTTGTGTCAGTAATTCCCAGGCTACTGAATGTTAGATTCCTTTAATGATTAGCATATCTATATGCAGGACTAAGCAGAAGTTGCTAACCAACATGTTATGGAAACTGTGCAGGCTCGAGCAAGAAGGAGTCAGAAAGACTGATTATTTTATCCTATTACAGTAATGTAATCTTCTGTGTACAATTCCAAGTCACCTTGCTCTTTGAGAGCAAGACTATGTCTTACTCTTTTGTTTTGAATTTTCCACTATACCTACCATTGTGGCTGACACATCAAAAAAGAAATTAAATATTTGTTGAATTTAACTAGATTTGAATGTCTCCACAAAATTCCATCATCTCTAGATTATCTTCCCCAGAGCAGTTTAAGGTGGTTATTATTTTTTACCTCTAGAATTACTGCAAAAGAGGGAAAGGTTTAGGTGAAATGTGGTAACATAAATGAAATTTGCTTTTGTTGTCTTCCTACCAACTTTTGTCTCCTGATGCCTAATTCTGCCAAGGACTCTCTACCTGGGCACCTCATTGGACCCACCTGGGGCCATTGGAGCCTGTGACTTTTATGTTTCATTGTTTCAAATTTCTTTTATGCCAATTTTTTATTATATAATACATATATGCTCATTAAAGAAAAAAATTAGAAAATACAGACAAGCAAAATTAAAATCGCCTATAAATCCACTCTCCAGATAGGATGATGTGGTAAATTCTTCGAACTTATAAATAGTGAGTTTAGTTTGCTTATTTTCCTGAATAAAGATATCAAATACCTTTTGTACAGAGACAGCAATTAACCTTGGAGCAGATTCTTTTTGTTGTGTGAATATCACTTCAGTGGCCCTTTTAGATTTGCAATAATAAGGTTAGATAGGAACACTTGGACTTAAGTTCAGAGTGTAAAGGGATCTCTTCTTTGATCTAGCAACACTGACCCTTCCTCCCAAACCCTTCCCTATTTATGTAGTATGTAGAGTTTAGGGAAGGTGGTGGACTAAGTGCGGAGCCTGGTATTCTTGGGTTTAGAATGGCCTGGCAATCCATTCAGTAGTCCTGGAAGGTCAATGTTAGAGAGACTAGTTGGAGTAGACCAAGGTGGCCCCAGTCAAGAACCAGGAGTAGAGAAGAGCAAGGAGATTGCTTAAATAAATAAACTTGAGGAGAATGAAAGTCCAGATTGGAAACCCAAGCTTAGCACATAGGAACTGTGGGGAAACCATATGTAACCCAGCATGTGGTTGCTATTTGAAGTAGCTCCAGGCCTAGTCACCTCAGCACAGTGAATGTGCTTTGAGGAGCAATGGCTGAGCAGAAGAGTGTTTGTTAAGGAGAACTGTTAACATCCAATGTGGGGTATATCTGAGGCTTGAGCAGTAATCTGAACCTACTAATCCCAATAATAGTAGACAACATTTTTTGCCAATCTATAGTAAGTGGGCCTTCAGCTATGACACAGTGAGGCTACAAGAAGTAGTGGGGCAGAGAGTGGAGTGGGGAGAGGAAATGTTAAGTCTCTAATTCCCTCTCTTCCTGCTCCTGGAAACGTGTGTGTGTGTGTGTGTGTGTGTGTGTGTGTGTGTGTGTGTGTAGGGAATGGTTGGTACTTAGTAAGTTGGGGAATTTGAACATTGGGAGATGAAAAGAGTCCTTCCAAAGTTATCAGTCTGCCTAGAAATGGAGATGTAGGTGTTGAAGCAATCAATTATACAATTCAATTATGAGATTCTATTTGTGCCCCAAAGGATAGAAGCAAGTTATGCTATGGATGATTGTGACTGTATATGTGTGTGTGATTTTTATTGAGGGCTGCACATTAATTGGTGCTCATTGCTTTAGTTCAGATAACTTCAGGCATGGATGACAGTGCAAAGCAAAGATTTCATTTTATTTTTTGGTGAAATGGACTTCCTGACCTACTTCTTAAGTATTCAACCATTTCACTGATGTCAGACCGGTTCCATTCCATCTCATAATTAGTTGGCTAGGATCAGGAGAAAAGCCTACGAAAAGATCTGGGAAGGAGCAAGAAGAATTACTGAGAAAAAGGACTCCTAGAGTCAGTTAAGTGCTGAAAGTTCCCAAAGCCACAAAGCCCCAAAGTGTTTCCAGCTCAACTTCCCACCCTCTGTCATGTGCCACTGGCCTGGTAACAACTGCAGCCTCTCTTTAGTCACAAAGTTTTATTTTAAGTTTTTCATTTTTGCTGAAATTAAAAAAAAAAATAAATGAAAACTTTCAAAGATAGACAAAAGTAGAAAGAACTAAGTATAATTAACTCCCAAGTACCCATCACTGAGGTTCAAGAATGATCAATGATGTTTCAGCAATTTTTTGGAGCAAATTCTAGACATCGTATCATTTAGATAGATGATAGATAGATAGATAGATAGATAGGGAAATATATCTTAAAAACAAAATATATATTTGTATGCTCAAGCTGCCATACAGAATACCACAGACAGACTGGATGTCTCAAGCAGCAGACATTTATTGTCTCACAGTTCTGGAGGCTGAAAGTCTAAGATCAAGATGTAGTCAGGGTTGAGTTCTGGTGAGACCTTTCTTTCTGACTTACAGATGGCTGCCTTCTCTCTGTTTCCTCATATGGCCTTTCTTCTGTGCTCCTGCATTCCGGGTACCTCTTCCTCTTCCTATAAGGAAAGCAGTCCTAGATAATTAGGACCTCACCCTATGACCTCATTTAATGTTAATTACCTCCTTAAAGGTCCTACCTTCAGATACACTTTCATGGAAGTTAGAGCTTCAACATACAGATTTTGGGGGAAAACAATTCAGTCCGAAACATAAAGATTTTTTAAAACATAAACACAATATCATTATCACACCTAAAAATAGTAACAATAATCTCTATATATCAAATATTTAGTCAAAGTTCAACTTTTCTGAATTGCTTTATAAATATTTTTATAATAGCTTCAAATTTTTATCTTATCGACAATCTATGGAACTATCTTGTTTTTATCTTTAAAAATTCATCGATAAGTGTGCATTTATTGAACATATACTATGTACTCAGCATTGTTCTAAGCACAATGAGTATCTAAGTGCCTATGTAGGAAAATGATAAGCAATGAGGTCAAGTAGGTAAGATGGGGCCAGACTGCAGAGGACATTAAAAGTTATAGCAGAAAAGTTTAAACTTGATTTGGTTGAAAATAAACAACTGTTGAAGATTTTTTATGTTTGAGTTGGCAGGATGACTTTCATTTTCTACAGTGGATGAGCACATGTCCTGGCAATTTCCTTTACCTTTCATGTTTGTCTCCTAGATTTGTTGAAAGATCAAATAAAATAATGAACATTCTATACAAACCTAAATTGTGATGATGAAAGTATAAAGATTATTTAGTTTATAGAAACCTGCCTTTATAGTCAACTGATTATAGTACAAATATTCTGCAAACAAGGGAGATATGTATAGATAAATAGATCATAGATATTCAATATGATATATATTTCAATATTCGATAAGAGATTTTAAATAAAAGTTTTTAAATGGTAAAATAACAATATGCATAATATAAATAAGAGCATCCATGATAGCCAGGAGTGAAAGAAATTAACTTCAAAGACTTAAAAGATAAGTTTTTCTTACATTTTCTAAATATGCATTTAAGTTTTTTAATTGTATAAGTCTTAACTGATACAATAATAGCTAAGTGTACAGACAAATGTTATACAGTATAAAGGAAATTTAACTCTAGTTATTTTTAGCTAACTGGATTTAAAATAAACCTAAGACCTCACTAGAGGTCAAGTTTTTGCAAAGATATAAAAGTTGAGCTATGGTTGGCAGGGACACATGTGATAGAATTTTGAAACACTTGTAATCTATGAGTCATACATCTGGAATGTTGGAGAAGAAAGAATGGCAGTAATCAATCCAAGAGTGACACAAAGGCATGTCCTCTGTGAGCTATTCCAAGTCTATTTTAGCAAGTGCACATGTCTCCGAAGTGAAAGATACTTTCTAAATGGTCAAATGGCACCTGGATCATACAGGGTTTTTTTAAAAGTCTTTTAAAATCATTTCAAAACTAATTAGACTCTCCAAAATATTCAGTAAGAGAAATAATTTCTAAAATGTAGAAAGGGATTTAAGAAAAAAGCTATATGTTGGGACTAGAGTTTATCATTATAAATATTGTCAGTATCTGTGTTTAGCATTATTAAATAAGGATATGCCAGAAAACACATGGTTCAGATTAATTAAAAAGCAGGAAATATCACACAGACTATATTTGAAGTTAGAGAACAACTGTGTTTTGTTTGGTGGTTTGCCAGAAGAACTCAAAGACTCAGCAACAGATTATACTTAGGGTAAAGATTTATTATAGGAAAAGATACTGAGCAAAAGCAGCAGGAAATAGATGTGCATCAGTGGAGGCCAGAAAGATTCAGCACAGGCTTCTCATGTCCTTCCTCATTTCAGGCCGCACAGGAGCACTTTCTCTCTGGCAGATCAGTCTAGATATATGTGGAATGTCCTGTCCAGAAAAGTCCATCTGAGTCTCAGAATCCAAGGCCTTTATAGGGGACAGGTCACATAGGTTCATTCTGCTACACAACCAGCCATGACAACCCAAATCAAGATGTACCATAAACACAGATGCACATCATCACTCTTGAGATTTGTGCAAACCAACTTGACAAGCCAGTACAGTGTACAGACTGGACCATTGCTCCAAGTGTATATAACAAAATTACTCATAAAGAAGTTACCAGGGAACACATTCCTAGGTGTAGGCCAAGGGTCAACCATGGTTCCTTTGGAGACATGTAAGGAATACAGACCTGATGTGATGACTCTTTCATTAACGATATTTTGTGCTGAACCAAAGGGAGCAGGCTTACAAGATAGTATTACTCCTGAGAGAATGCCTGGTATGCTCCAACACTTCCTTTCCCAGTTTCTTCCCCAGCAATACCATCTTCCACTTTCTCTCCTGTCCTCATTTCCAAATCCTCATTTCCAAATCCTTTCAAACTTCCAAGGCATTGGTTGATTACCCAGGTATTCATGCCCCATTGGTAGCCAGCATTTGTGCAGTCAGGATCAGCTACCTAATTTGTAGGGTCTGATGAAAACTAAAAATACTGGGCCCCTGGTTCAAAAATTATTAGGAATTTCAAGAAAGTGACAGCATAGCATTAAATCAAGAGGGATCCCTAGCACAGAGTGCTTTGGAACTCAGTTTGCACACCCATGAAGCCAGTCCTGAGTGCAATAATTATCTTCTGAAGGTTTGCTTCTTCCAAGAAACCAAATTATTGATCAAAAGATGACTTGGTGAAATTAGAGCCAGATGAAAGAAATTGCGTGTTGCTGAGAAGCTGTTTGTGCCCTATTAATTTAGTGTGGTTTTTCCACCAGTACATGTTAGACAGCTAAGGGGAAGTGACAAGTGTGCTCGCCTTAAGGTTAGACTCTTAGTTCAGCCCCTTACTGTCAGTGTGACCTTGGAACATCACTTAGCTTCTCAGACTCCATATCTTTCTCAATAAAACAGGAATGATAATGATACTGAGTTTATGGGGACAACTGTAAATATTAAAAGAGATAATGTATCCAAACTAAAGTACTATGCAAGTGTTATTAGCCTTCTCTCAAGAGATATTTCTGCCGAGATAACAAATACTGGTCTGTTATTTCCTCTTCCCCAGATAGTACTGGAGACACCCTGCAGATACATTTCTTTTTCAACTTTTCCCCAAGATACTAATGCTTTTCTCTTTACAGCATTATAACATAACCTCATGTTTCCCCAAGTCACAAAATACAGTTATAGTTATAGTTGATATTTCAGGGGAGACTGATACATTCACATCACCCAGATTGAATAACTTCTATGGATGGTTAATATTACATACTTCATGTTTTGTTCTAATACAAATTCAGAGAATGTCATTTTCAAAGTTTGTCCCTAAATTGTAGATCATATAATATCTGCAGTCATCTATGTGCAAAATACATTACAATCTTGTTAATCCTTCAGCTTCTTAACTACTGCTCTGTGCACATAAAGATCTTACTAAATATTTGCTGAATGAATGAATTAGTGAATGAATAAATGAAAGGAAGAGATCATAGTCTGGAAATACCAATGCTGAACCTTGTTTATGATCATCTAGAATGATTTCTTGGATATCAGAAATAGTTGCTACCTAAAGACTTCAAGCATGGGGAAATGTAAGTACTTGATCCCAGGAAAGATGCAGTCCTAGTGAGAGTGGCTACTGGGGCAGATATGGAACAGAAGGGACGAGGACAAGCCACTGATCAGCCCACACGCATTGGCCTTTCTTGGCTGAGAAAAGCGTGCCAGCCTTGGGTTCTGAGTCTGCTTGAATGAGGTCAAAGGGCACCCCAGGGCCAGATCTGGGTGCATGACCACCCAAGGAAGGGCCAGTCTGGAATCTGTGGTTTTTTCACTTCCTCCTTATGCTACAGCTTCCACTCTTCTTCCCTCTACTGTATAACAACCACACAATCAGGGCCACTGTTATCTATCCTAGGCCAGATCCATTCCATGAGTCATCTCTTAGACCGTTCCCACTCCCATGGACCTGGTCCTCTTAGAGGAAGTAAAGGGTTAACCTACATTCTTGGCTCTGAAAGAGTAGGCTAGCTTTTGGAGGTGGCTCAAAGGAAAGAAACAAATGGTTTTCATTTCCAGACTTCTATTTCTTATATATATATTTGGGCCAGGTGTGTAATAAAGACAATAAACATGTGTCGACAAGCTGGGCGGAGCCCCCACTCTGGTCAGCTCACGGAAGTTGAGAGCTCACAGTTCAGAATGTGACTGTGCTCTTTCAGACAAGCCACTTAGCCTGGATATTGGAAAGGACCCAAGAAAGTCCAATAAAAGTAAATTGCTTGCTCTAAAAATGGCAGTGTTCAATTTTTAATGTCATGAAAGAAACAAGTGAATGACTCGGACCATTCTGCCTTTAGGGTGATTAAGAAACCCAAAGTTATTATGACACTAAGCCTTTAAATGAGAATTGAGAATCCTCTGCAAAATCTTTGAGCAAATTAAAATCTTTATTGTTGTGCTTCCAGGGTCCCTAGAAAACAGAGTGAAAATAATTAAAGCATGGTTATTGTAACACCGACAGTGCTCATGATTTTGGAGATGATCCTCAGCTCCAGAGAGTGCAGAATGCTCCAGTTATATACTGGTTTAATTAAATAGAATAATAAATTAAAACACATCATTAGAAGAAGCTAATATTTCCTGGGGGTTGATCTGATGAACTGAATTTTCAGCAGTTAGAACGAGATTTTCCCTCTTATTGTAAGGAGTGCTTTTCTCATCTAGACAATGATGACGCTCCTTATTATATGAAAAATATAGTAACATGATATATTAAAATAGAAAAATTGGTAGGAACTTTTGGCTTTAAATAACACGTATATTTTTAGCTCTATCACTATTAAATTTGGTACCACTGCAACAGTGGCATATTTACTCATCACATCTTTTGATCCCTAACACTATTCTCTACCAAAAGAAGAAAGAACTCCTTGAGGGTACCTGATTCCATGTCTTGGGGCAAAAAAAATAAGAGTAGTTCTGGGACATCATGTCTTGCCAAAAAGCAAGAATGCCTTTAAAGATGCCAGAAGCAGGGCTAAAGGGCAAAGCTACTTGCTCAAACAGTCTCCCACTGTGAAAGAGAGCCTCAGAGAACAGTAAATGTTATTGTTAATATAATTAGGACAAGTTGAATCTATGAAAAAACATGAGTTTAAGATATCCCAAAGGAAATATTAACATAAATTATACAAAAGGTAATTGTAGTAAAAAAAACAGTAACTATAAAAGGATATGTTCTATTTGTACTGATTTTAATAAATAAAAGAGAGCGGGTATATTTTCTTTCATTAAGTTTATACCTATTTATAAAGTAAGGACATATACTTGCATCTATCTGTATGAGTAAAAATGATGATTATAAGATACTGTGAAAAGTTCAAGAAATTGTAGAGATTATACAAAGTGGTTATTCACTTTGGTCACAGACAAAGTAAATATATCATAATGGAAAAACATGTTGTCTAACACTAGCCACATTGAACTTTAAAAATAAACTCTTTTGAAGTAAGATACCAAGTTGCAAAAAATATCAATGATCTTGAAAAGTTTTACTGAGCTGGTTGACTGTCAGCAAGAAGTTCAGCCTGGATGCCCAAGGGCTCAGGTTTGACTCACGGTAAGTCCTGCACTCAGACCAAGAATTAGTGAATAAGCCATATCATATAAATGGACTGGTCTAGGGGATATTCTTTTGGGTCTAGTAAGATTACTGCAATCCTGGGAAAGTATCCAAATAGCATTAGGAAAACCTTAGAAAGATATCAAAATAGGAATAGTCATAACGCAAAAAGGTATAAAAACAAGTACAAAAATAATGAAGAAACAGAGTAAGCCCATGAGATTAATGTTTCAGAAATAATTTAAGTGTAATAGTACAGTTTATAATATTTGTATACGTTTTAACGATTAAAGGATTTGAAGTGTTTTTAAAATCAGCACTACTAATACATATGTTTGTAATCACAGTTGAAATTAAGATAATGTAATTAATTAAATTTGATTTTTAAATGCTCAAGAAAATTTAGTTTCAGACCTTTATTAGATACATGAATTTAACAATCTGGGCATTAAACAAAGTACAAATAGTTGTGAGTATTCTTCTCCATGTTCCAAAGCCCAAGGACATTAAAGAATATAAATCACATTTCGGAAGGGTGACATGTGGCAGGAATAATCTGGACTGATGATAGTATTCAGAGGGGAAGATGGGAAGAGAAGGGGGAGGGAGGACTGGAGGCCTCTTTTGTTCCAAGTTCATTATTTAAAATAGGCTTGTGGGCAAATAGGTGTTCATATTATTATACTTTATACACTCTTCTGTGTTGAAATATTTCACAATAAAATGAATTCACAGTTGTACTTGAAGAAAGAGAAACTTTCTCTGATGGGAAAGATGGTCTTAGTCTACAATGAATGGCTAGATTTGTTCAAGTTATATTGAAAAACTTCAGCACCTTGTAATTTTACCTCTAAAACAGAATTTTACAAGTTCAACACCATTTTAACAACTGTTCAAGATTGTTAACTACATTGCAATTAGCCTTAATATTGGATTCTAATGACATTAATGTTCATCTATTACATGTCTTAGATTTTCAAAAAACCGTTTAACACATTTTCCAGAAATAAAGTCTCATTTCCTCTGTAGACTTTTGACTTGTGCTGTGCCTTCAAAAACTATACGTATATGTGGGAAAACATTTCACGAACTAACAATGTTCTATTTGTTGAGTTAACCGAGCAAGTTACCAATAGTAAGTTATTTTTACATTAACTCTGGGAAGCAATAACCATCATGGAAAACAAAAATGCAACTAACTCACAGTAACAAATAAATAATCCCTTAGTGCATTATAATGGATTAACTTCATGAGAGAAGAGAAATATGAAAAATGTATCTCTAGTGATGTTCTGTACCTTATGCATACCTGTGCAGTGTTCAAAAGCTATCAATACATGGACTGAAAATTGTACAGTAGAAGTCACATACTGGGCCATTGTCACACTGGGAATTTTGTTACAAAGAACCACTTAAAATGGATTCTTCCATAGCAGTCTTCAGAGGGGTGGCTCTGTCTAGAAAGCTTTGACAGGGCTCATGTCTGGACCAAGAACTCAAAATCTCTGGAGTTAACCATGCTAGAGGAAAGGTTAGGTTTTCCCCACAGTTGCCTGCTGAGGTTTGGCAGCAGATGGAACTTGAAAGAGTTCTTTGCTCATTTTAGGTAGATTGATTCCAATTGACTATCCTTAGTGCACATATACTGGAACTTTGGGTCAACGTTTCAGTTAATCAATTCTGTATTTGCTGATTCTACACTTTCAGAAACGTCAAGCTTTGACATTCGTTATTTGAGTCCAGACTAGCTCTTAAAGATTTTCTTTCTTTTGTAACTTGTAATCTTACCTATCTGTTGTACCTTGTAATAGTTATCTTTCTTTTTACTAAAACTTTTTGCTAAACTCACCTCTAAGACAATGGGGTTTGAGGATGCCTCCACTTATTGACACAGTCACTATTTGCTAAGAGTGAAAGCAAGTAAATGAAAATATGGCATAGGTGTTCACAGCACCACAGACAAGATGTCTCACCCCTGCAAGGGTTCTGTGGTACCGGGAAGCACCGCCTGCACAGCCCAGCACTTGCTGGATTGGGCCTCTGGCTCCTGGCACTTGCCGGCTGTGGACTTCAGCTGGTTATTCTACCTCTCTACGCTGCAGTTTTCCCAATGAAGATGAATTCCTTCATGTTGAACACCTTTTCTAATAGGGACATTTTATTCAGGGCCATGATTAGGGTGATACGAGTGAGACAGGGTTGCACAAGCACAGAGTTAGATTTTCTCTTTACTAAAATTTTTGATATTTGGTTCATCATGGATATTTTGCATTAATTTTGATTTTTAAAATTTTGCATTAAATTATTATTTATCTTGATTACCAAGTTTTTTGGATCCCCCTTAATTTTATGTTTGAGACAAATGTCTCACTGTCCTCACCCTAGTAAGAGCCCTCCCACATCTAAATAGCCTCCAAGCTTCATGGAATCTACTCTCTCTTTCTCTTATCACTCTTCTGCTCTCCATTCTCACAGCTCAGTTTTGATTCATCTCATTACTTCCTTCCAAGATGACTGCAGGAGTCCTAGCTAGTCAGCCCTAACTAGTCTACCTGTCTTCCTTGCAATGCAGCCTCTAAATCATTGCCAGTGGAATCTCCCTATATGGAAAATCAGATCATGTCACTCTCCTGTTTTAAATCCCTCAAAAATGTTCACTAGCTATCAGAATACCCAAGCTTATTCTCCAAGTCTTTCATATCTTGGCAGCTGCCTAGTTTTGTGGCCTCATTTCCTGTCTTAGCCTACGTGAGGCTCTCCCTCCCACATGCATTGTGCTGTTTCATGCCACCATGCTTTTGCACCTGCTGTTCCCTCTCTCTGGAATGCCCTCCCCACTTCTTTATTCAGCTCACTTGTGTCCATTGTGCTACACTGAGTTCATTGGTATACTCTCTATATCAGACTGTTAGCTCAAGAGCAGGAATTATGACTTTTTATCTTTGTATTCTCATCTCCTACCACAATGTTAGTGGGACTCAGTAAATGTTTGTTTGTTTAATGAATAAATGAATTATATAAAAGGACTTAATAATGCATGGCACATAGTAGGTCCTCAAAAGTATCAGTCTTCCTTTCTTTTGGTAGATTTATGGTTGTCATTCTCAATGGCCAGATACTTTTTAAGAATTGATACTTTCTTAAAGAAAGGGTCTCAAGATATTTGACGTGCCATTGGTTAGAAGCTTTGTTTGAAGTTATCCAATTTAATTAAGCAAAGTAGGTAATACATTGTGCTGGTCCTGGCACACTAAAGGATGGATAAGAAACAATTCCTGCTGTCAAAGAATGTTCATCTAATGTAATTGGGTATGTGAAATCTCGGTTTACACTAATATAAGGCTTATTGCAGTAAAGTGCCACAGAGTGCCATACAAAAAGTTATGGTGGTTACATAACTTGTAGCTGAAGACTCAGTGGGTCGAGTTGTTGGGAGAGAGCACTCCACATGAAGAACGAAGAAGTACAAAGAAAATAGAACATCTGGAAACAGAAAGTAGGTTTAATAAGGTACATGCAGGGGAGCTGAGGGAGCAAAACCTGTAAAGTTGATTGAGAATATATTACAGAGGGTCTACAGTACCACACTGAGGGATTTGTGCTTGACCTAAGGCGACAAGAAGCTATAGGTTGTTGGGCTGAGGAGTGCCATGCATAGAGACTGCATAAGGAAGGTTACTCTGCTAGTAATGCTATCATGCATGTTTACTATCTGAAAGGGACCACAACACTGTGAATTATTTTTTTTAAAAACCCTCACAAATACACTGAGAATTATATTCCTCATTAAAAGACCATACTATTGTGAGATCCCACATTTAAAAAAAAAGGAACATTGCACTATATTTGAGTAACCTAAAAGCTTTGAATTTAGAAATATTTGTTGTACAGAATATGCATTTTCTCAAGTTAGAAGGAAAAGTTGGTGGGAGATTGTTGCTTTATTTAGTTGGTGATTTTTCCTTTCCAACTACTGAAGGGCAACCTTTGGTCTGGAGACCTTGTCATTTTATTCACCTAGATCTAACAGTCAACACAGAAGCTGGCTGGAACTCATTTCCTCTACTCCACTTCTATCAAGACCCTAAATATGGCAATCTCTGTGGAAGAGATATGCAAGGTGGGTCAATTTCTAGAACTTAGAGTAACCATTTTTTCTAGAAAGTGATGTGTTCAAAGTAAAACACTGGTGACATGCCATCAACTATTTGAAAATGCACACATGTGCCTTAACTTAGAAATGCCGATGTAGAACCTACAAACCCGAAGACATAGTTAAACGAGGATGTGTTTCTTTGTCTTCACTTACCTTTGCATTTAAGACAATTAGAAGGATATATAACTTTTCTGGAACAAATGAGTCATGAAAAGCCTAGTTTTTCCATACTGTAGCTATCTTAAAAATCTCAGGTTATAAAGAATCAGATAACTCAAGTGTAAGAAAGGCACAACTGTAACAGGAAGGGGGAAAACTAATCGGAAGCTTTAAATTATTATTCCTCCTAGGAAAACATCTTCTGGAGCAACAGGGCAGTGGTGTTATATGATTCTCAAACTTTGGTGTAAATTAGAATCACAAAGATAATTTGTAAAAGTGCATATGCTTGGGTTCTATCTCTGGAGATAGTTTCAGTAAGTCTTAGGGAGTGCAGGAGGACTCAGTTATTTTCATTAAACACACACATACACACACGCACGGTAATTTCAGTATGAACAAAGTTTAGTAACCATTAAGAAAAGGATTACTCATCTCTATGTTTCCCAAATCTCCAAGCACCCAACTGTCATCTTTTTATGTTTGTATAGTGTTTTCTAATGGAAATACTTGCTTTGACTTCTTCATAATTAGAATAAAATTCTTTTAGGTGGCTAAAATCCCATTATCTTCACATTCTGTCTATCTTTTCTAATGGGCTGACATAGGAAGAGAGAAATAAAAATGTCATTGGAAGATGCACTGAGAAGCAGATGCCAAGATAGGATTAAATGTGTAAGGACTTTATTAAAGAAAAGGACTCTGTGAGGGAATGTGGGATGGGAGCCGAGGAAACCTGGGAGAGCAGTTAACTGGCAGGTAAATCTGACCCAGACTGAAAGAGAGAGAGAGAATGTTGGGTAGAGGCATCTAGACCACTGCATAGTATAGGGAAGATTCAGCTATGTTGTTGATAAGTCCTTAAGCCAAAACAGATCTTATTTTTTAAAAAGAATTTAGATTTTATTTATAGATTCTTTCTACCTGTGTGATAATCAGAATGTCCATAGAAAATGACCTTGAGAAATTAATGGCTTTGAAGTTAATTGTATCTTCTAAAGAGATTCTACCAATTATCACTAAGCTCTTGGAGTATTTTTCTGTAATTAATAATTAACACTTCACTCCTGGAGAAGGAAGAATGAACATCATTCCAATGGCGATGCTTTATCTTTTATTCATTAATTTAACAAAGAAAACAAGATTCTAGAAATGGTTCCTTAAATATAGAATGTTCTGATATTAAGCATTTTTCATTATTCTGTCTATTATTAATAGCTTGGATATTCCTATATATGTCACATATAGTCATTGACTCACAGGCAGAACCTAGACAGTGTCAATGACAATAATTACTGGTTAACAGTTACATAGACTAGATCTTTACTGTTGTTTCAGTTTTTTCCTGAGCATCCAGTAACATATTAAGGGCTGTCTAATCCCCGCCATTTTGGAGTTTCCTTTTCACAGGGCATCTACTTACCCTCTGATGACAGAGTGTTTAATATTTCCATCTGAATTTTTCAAAGCACTTTATAAAGTAGCTAAATGTAACTTGTGTCTAAGAGGAAGGCTTTCCAATAGAAGTGCATTCAGGCATCCCTCTCTTGGTACAACTTGTGTGTGTGTGTGTGTGTGTGTGTGTGTGTGTGTGTATCGGTTATTACAGTTTAGATACACTACACAAAAACTCTCACAGCCAAAAGCTTTTCTAAGAGAAAGGGCTTATTAAGTTTATTAAGTCCATGATAAGCAAGATACTATGGCATTTGATGTTCAGCTACTTCCTTTAGATAAAAGCTGAAACGGCCACCTGAAAGTTGATTCCAAGTTTCAACACATTTAGAAATGTAAGTGGGAGTGGGTGGATATATGGAACTCTGTTCAACTATTTTGTACACCTAAAACTGTACTAAAAATTCCATTAATAAGTAAAAATAATTGAACTACAAAAAAAAGTATGTAAGCAGTTTTTTGTGTCTACCCACAGAAATTAACTGGTTAACATCCTTTGCCTCTCTCCCCTATTCTCTGGCCTGCTGTAATTAAATTTAGGACACCTCAGAAATTTTCTCTTATCAAGTAAATGACACCAGTTCTCCAACAATATGGTTCAAATTTCAGTTACCATACCTTACAATATGGAGTAATTGCTGCTACGTCTTCAGTCCACAAATCGCTATGTAAATAACAGATGGGCACTGTGATCGGTGACCATCACATCACTTTCTTAAAGCCTAGAGCTTATTGGTCACTGCACAGCTGTTATTCTGTTTATATACAGACAGCAAAGGGTAGAATTGTATAGTTTCTTTGTCTCCCAGTGATAAACTCAAATAACAGTTTACAGAAATGAGTAATAGAAAGAGGGAATTGGCCAACAAAGATGAAAGTGCAGCAAAGGAACAAACAGTGAAGTGCTATAAGTGAAATTTGAATATAGCACATATGAGTTATAGGAGAAATAGCTGACAGTGGAAATGGTGACCTCGCTCTCCTTAGTGCCTCTAGATGTGCAGCCGGAGCAACCTAGAAAACTCAGTGAAATTAGTGACATCAAAATGAATGAGGAAAGTGGACATGACGGCACGAATGAAGATGTCCCAGAGAAAGTGAGGCTGGCAAAAAATTCAAACTAAAGGAACTCATGGAGACACGGCACAATACTGAGAGCACAAAGGATACAATGTCAGAACTTGATTCAACCTTAGAAAGGAATGTGACATTTCACTAGGGTAAAGAAAAGTTGCTTGGTCCATATTGCAAGTTATTTGACAAGAAGAAGGCAAGCACTATCCAAACTTATTCTTGATAAGTTTGTTATAAATAAATAAAACACTTTCATTTTTAATGTTTCTAATGTGTTAAATGATAATATACTAAATATTAGTTTCATTATATTTGTTTTCCTGTACCTTTAGAGAATGAGAGAGAGTTTTTAATGTTTTGATAAAATTTTTAAAGGTCATAACACAACTGTAATTTTGCTCATTAATAATTAAGATGGCCTTGTATGGTTTCTGCTTACAAGGTCATTTTTACAGTCCTGTGCTAACGTGCGAAGTGAAGACTGCCTATCCACACTTAAAGGTGTCAAAATGTCAGGGAACAAAATTACAGAAACTCATGGCCCACTGATGGTCTCCTCTTGTACTAAAACGCACTACTTCATTCTACCAATTACAAACTGTCATTTTGAACCTTTCTATTCAAAGTAGCACCTGTTTTAAAATGTTCTTGAGAGCAAACCAAAACCACAAACCAAGTCTGACAGAAAAACACAACTATTCATTGAGCATCAGAAAAGTCACTCTTGAATATATTTTACCACGATCATCATTGTAAGAATTATTGTATTATGTCAAATTTCCAATTCCTTTTTTTCCTAACAAAGTTTAACATTTACATTCAATCCCCGCAAATCCTATGCAGTCAGGATGATAGTTTCTTAAATAACTGGAGTTTGAAAGTTGCAACCTTTACCTTTCTGGTTTTCTCTCATATGTTCTCTGTCTTGCATTGTGCCTCCTGTGGAACCTGACTCCTCAAATTTTATCTCCAGCTCTGAGTGCTCACCAGACCAACATTACTATGCCAGTTTAGATAGTCCCGTGACACCTCATTCTTAACATGTCTAAAATTTATATCTTCATTCTTAAAACTTTGCTCCTAACTTAATTATTTTTTCTAATTAGTCTTCTGGTTACTCAAATTCCGAAACTCCTCTTTTTTCCTCATGCATAATGTACCATTAAGAATATTTATCCATTGGTAGATTAATTTAAGCTAATTCAACAACATATTGAATTGTGAACATCACTGCACCGAAGACTTAGAGGTACGCATATTTTTACATGTGTACAGATAAGCATACTTACATAAATGAATACATGAGAAGTAGATAAGGGATAGTGCTTATGGAGTGAAGGACAAATGAATTAAAGAGAAAAGCTTTCTGTCTAACATGACCTTTGTGCTGTCAAAGTGGCCAGTGGCTATGCCAGCATAAGATTCCCATGAGGCACCTGGGATAGTTTTCCAGAGGCAAAATCCAGAAGGGGCCCCAAAAGGGATGAGTCAGAGGGAACAATGAGGATCTGCCTCTTTCTACCCCTCCTCTAAAGCACGAAACCGACAACACTTCAGCAGTGAATATGGAACCCCAGGGTTGCCAAGTACATGTGGCAGTGAAAATGTGTAACCTTGGTTACATCACCACCCTGGTCTCCTGATGTGGATGGACATCACCAGCTCCTGGAAAGAGCCCCATAGCTTCACTTCCTCCACTTTAGACATGACCTCACATTCTCTGTGTTCCTTTGTCTACCTGCCTGACTCTCAAGCAGGAATCCCTAATCAATAATTTCTCACTAGTTAACATTCATTTCCCCAGGAAAATTAATAACCACAATAATTAGAGGTTAAGGCAATAATGTAACACAGATAAGCCTAATGTCTCAACCTTGAAGGAGCTCACTTCCCTTTTTGCCAAAATATGAATAGTCTGGGTCTCCATCCTATGTTACCAATGGAAGTCCAATATTTTTATTATTAATAACAACAAACTTTTATTGAGTACTTGTTATGTGCCAAGAACTTTGATCTTAGTTTAAACAAGAACATAGACACACAAATATATCTGCACGAATACTCAATAATTTCCAAGGACAGAAAAGAGCAAAACCATTTTTAAGGAAGAAACATTATCCTAAAAACATCATAATTTGTAGAGATATCATTTCCACAATGAAGACAAATGTGGGAAATATTAATCAGAGTAGCACAGCATAGTTTCTTGTTTTCTTGGATCTTTTATTACAAAATAGGATCTTTCTTTACTGAAAAATCCATTAACATGTTTTTCCAAAAAACATCCTTATTTCCAGAGGAATAAGGAAACAGTCTGCCCTCAGAAATAAGTTTAAGCCTTGTCTTTTGGCAACATAAAGTTGATTGTTTGATTTATAAGTATCTCATAATTTTAAAAATCCCAAGACCCAGATAATCAGGGTAAATTTATCTAAGTTGGTCTAGAAGCTAAAGCTCAGGCTCGAAAGGTGTATAAAACTCTCTTTACCCTTGACTAAGCGAGTCTTTGAAGTATCACCTTTTTTCACTTTTCATAGTCTTAATAGCAAATAACACTAAACATCAAACTTTCTGAGAATATAATTGAAAAAGTTCAGTTGTGATAAGGGTTAAATTATAAAATTAGTATAAAATTATAATAGTTTTAAAGTGTAGTATTATATTTAGGAAAAAGTATATTGATGTCTGCAATTTAATTGAAAGTACACCAAAAAGAAGATGGATCAATGTATGGATAGAGTATTGGATAGTTGGATAGAGACATGATAAAGAAAGTATAGTAACATATTAGTGAATGTAGAATCTAGATGGTAGCTATTCAGGAGTTCATTTCTTTTGACTTTACTGTAAGTTTAAATTTTTTATTTTTAAAATTTTGTTGTAAATTTAAAAATTAAAGGTGAAGGAATACACAAATAGATCAATAGAATCCTTACTCACAGAGATCCCAGAAACATACCCATGAATATATGGGATCTTGGTTTATAAACAGTGGCAATATAAAGTAGTGGGGAATTATTAACTATTTAATAAATGGTGTGGGAAAAGAAGTTGTCCATAAAAAAAATTAGATTCTTACCTCAATTAGCCCTATAGTCTAGTCTTTGCCACTGAGTTGTTCCAGCTCTACTTTTTCTCTCTATTGTAGGGCCTGGTGCCTACAAAGTCATTAATAAATAGTTGTTGAACAAAGAATAAAGAAATGGAAGATCCACTGTGGGTTGTGGGATTCTTGTGATCTGTTCTGTTGCCAAGGGTTGGAAGTAAGAGCTCGGTATCTGAGTCTTGAGTCCATCCTTTTTTCTGTCCCTTGTCAACTGAGCTAAAGCAAGTCATACTGACTCTTGATTATAAATAAGCAAACTCAATGACGAGTGCTATGAGATTGTCCCAGCATCAATCAGTGGCTGACAGAGCTCCCTTGAAGACTTTCAGGAATGGACTTTGTGGCTTTTTTCTCTTCTTACTGCTATAACATGGGGGGCAGAGGTATAGGATTTGGGATAAGAGAGTGAGGAGGAAATAATGTAGAAATAAATGATGAACCCCAAGTTATAGATTATATATACATAAAATATATATCACAGATGTGTATTATAGATGTATGTATATATGTTACATATATATCTTTGTACAAGTGTGTGAGTGTAAAATGATAGCAAAGAATTCTATTATGAGCTTAGCCAGACCTTACACACATTTTCCTTATAACCTTGAAACACGAGAACAAGTTATTTCACAGTGAGTCAAATTTGGCAAGATACCTTGAACTATTTTCATTTATTGATTTGAAGATTTTGTAGTCAGGACACACATTGTACTCTGATGCTGGTAAGTCATGTGCTTATTCTCAGTATGCCAATGATAAAATAGAAACACTGCATGTGAATTATAGATACCCTGCTTAGACTTTCCATTTGACTTGCTAAATCTATCAAAGTGTGTTTTGTTCCATTTTATCATAAACATTAGTATTGACATTTTAGTGTAGTCTAACATTCTTATGTCTCCTTAATCTTAAAAGTCATAGAGATAACCCAAATAAAAGTACTCTACATAATAGATATTTAGTTTTCCTCAATTATAACATAAGGTAAAATGGAAACTTGGCAAATATTCTATGTATTACTTTGTATTATGTAGACCGTGTATTTCACAGACAACTAATATAAAAAATATATGCTTCTCTCAAAAAGAAGAGAAGCTCATTTGTCTTTGCTCAGACAAACCAAATTTGAGCATAGTCACTCTTCCCTTTATTTGTACATAAATCCAAATAACCGTTAGATTGAATCAAAGACGTTGAAGTGTTGCCAGTAGAAGAAATGCTTAATAATAAAGATCCCTTCTACTTAAAATTTTAGTTTTTATTGCCAATTTGAATGAAATGACACATTTTCCTTCTAGAGGTTTCCTCATTCATCAATAGTCAAGCAGGTAGACAAAGGAACATGGAGAATGTGAGGTCATGAACTGCAAATGTACTGAGTACAAATAACTCTTAGAAACATCAATCACATTCATTTTAATATTGCGAATTAAGATCTTATGTCTAACAGTTTCATCTGGCAAACAAGTTATTATAACACTATTTTATTGCCAGCACTATTTAATTACTACCCCTATATAATATATTTACAGTTCCATGGTCTTAAAAAAGACTACAACCCTTATAAAGATTGTGTTCATAAAGTGTTGCCATGATACATAACTTGATTACTTTCTGTATTCACGTAGTATAAACCCGAAGGTGAGGCCACAGTTGTCCTGATTAAGCTAGTGTGCTCCCGCAAAAGGCTTACCTAGAATAAACGTGTTACAACGTGATTAGGATTAGGATAAGAGAAACTTTACCCTCCTGATTTAAAGAGTCTCCTACTTTAATACCGTCTATAACTAAAATGCCTATGGTAAAATATCAGACTATAGTATTGATAATTATCATACTTCAGGGCCTCCAAAATAAAAGAGAAAATTTTCATTATTTTTCAAAATAGGCTTTGTCCTGACTTCTTATGGAGTGACAGTAATGAATAGAACTAACTGAAAGGCAGGTGGGCAATGGTGACACATCAAGGTTCGAGGTTTCAAAGTTCTTCAACTTTAAGAAACATACTTAGAAGGAGTTTATTATGTCTAACAGAAAAGTTGAACTCTGGGAAGGTGTTCACTGAAAATGAATTTCAAGTTGTCTGTCTTTCAAGTCAGCTCTTTAGACATTTGCTTTGTGTCTTGTTTCTGATGAAGAAAAGAGCAGTTGATGGAAGGACACGGCCTGGCAGTTCTTATTAAAAATCAAGTCTTTGCAGAAATAGAAACTATAAAGACTTCTTAAGTGCCCTGCAATGTTGGTGTTATGGATACTGTGATGTGCCACCTAATCTCCAATCCGTTTATGACCAAGGCTGATGGTGGCTCACAGCCTCCCTGGAAATTGCCCTCCACAGAAGGGAGCTGCCCTACCTAAAGTTATGCTCCTCCCCTAGGGGCAGCCAACATCCTATGACTAGCCCTCTGCCTCAACTAGAACAAATCTGATGGGCTATCCCTGCTTAGAGGTTTTTGATAAAATCAGTGAGGACTCTCTTTCGACAGCATTATGGTTTAACATCTCTGCTTAATACTGTCTCCCTCATTTTCTTGCAGGAAGTATTGTTGAGAGCACACCTCAATTAACCTCTTGTAAACAAATTTCTGCCTCAGAGACTTTTCTCCATCAGACCCAACCTAAGACATAGGGCAAGATTCTTTGGTAGGATTTAAAAAAAACATTTTTATGTAATTGTAAATTACTGCTCTGTTAATTCGATTTGAGCAAATAGACTGGCTTCAGTAAAATTCCTGCTGGTTTTCCTGTGGATCAGTCTGCTTAGTCCTAGAGTTATAGACTTTGTGTGTGTGTGTGTGTGTGTGTGTGTGTGTGTGTGTGTGAATTTAAAAGGAGTTTGGAAAAATTAAAAATTAAAAATATTCAAGTCTAGGTTTTTAACAATAGAAGTAACAAGCTTGCCAAATCAGAGTAAATACCTGAATAAATAGGAGAGACTCTTTAGTTCACACTTTCTCAACTATGTATATTCTCCTTGTAATTGTTAATAGTGGATGAATGCTAAATAAGCATTAAACCTTGGGCATTGAAGAAATGACCAGGATGTACTTGGTCAACCCATGGTATCTCCAGCTCAATGTTCTGCATGTGAGAGGCAGATTTTTTGGAAGATTTCGACTGTCACCCCTGATGTCAACTTCAAAATATCAGGAAATTTCCCCCAAATAGCCATTCTTTGTGCTTCCTGGCACTGCTTTTACAGAACCAATCCCTGTGATTTATATTTATTATAACTCCCCCACTAGACTAGGCCTTCCTCAGTGGGAAATTATCCACATTTGTATCCCACCACCTCTTGAGTAGAGTACTATAATTAATAGGTACTCATTGAATTCTAATTTCAATCAGTACAGAATTTATAAGCACTTAAGAGATCCTGCGCACTGAGCTAAACATTATTGGAGAAAATGAGTCACAGTTACTGCCCTCAAAGAACTTATATTTTAATGATTATAATATATAAGCTGAAGACAATTTAATGGTGGCCAACTACATATGACTGAATAATTATTTATCTTTGACATCCCTGACATTCTACTAAAATAAAAGCAAAGAAATACAATAGTTCTTAAGCCACAGTGTAAAGAAAACTTGAAAGATCATCGGCAGACAAAATTTCAGCAAAATGTTGGAAATATGTAACTGCCTAAATAGCCTGGAGAATGCAAAAACCTAAGTTTGCCCAGCAGAAAGCCAAATCAATTCTTCACAGAGGACATCAGGTAGCCTCAGGAATTGCAAATACCAGGAGGCAGGGACAAAGGGTAGAGATGAAAATAGCAAGATTTAGTTGAAAGTTTATGAAGGGAGCTGTTAAAATGCAATCCCCCACCCCACACACTAAAGTGCCAGAAGATTGTCCCCTCCCTCAGCACAACAGAAGGAAGAAAAGTCACTCTGGAGAAGCTGAACCAGAGGGGCTGTAGATTCAGGGACACCAGACACAGCTGAAAAGAGGGGTGAGTTGCCTTACTGAAAACAGGGAGATGAAGTCCACAAATTGAAACGTTGAGATCATCCAACCCTCCTTCCTCACTGCAAAGAAAACTGGCCCCCAGAGTTATGTTCACCTGACAAAAAATTTAAAGAATTACAACTAGAAAGTAACCAGTCGAAAAGAGATACCTATGTTAAAGGACATTTAGTAAGCCCCTAGTGAAATTGCTAGTTCCCATCAATCTACAAATCCAATTCACATGTACAGAGCTTCCTCAGATAAGTGTTTTAGCCTCTTGCTCAAATATGTTAGAACACCAAGGGCCACCACCATTTGAGGAAATCCTCTAACATGAGTAACAGACCAAAACGAACTACAGAGAAAATCTAGAAAACTAAGACACTGAACACAACAGATGTTTTGTGTCTTAATTTTGCATCATTCTCGTATCAGAAGGATAATAGAAGGTATTATTCTATGAAGCAAAAATAAGTTTTATTAAAAACATCTATTTAGAGAATAGTATTTCAAAAAATTAAATGTATCTATATCAGGGTAGTATCAGCATATCATATACATATATATATATATATATACACACATACATATATATATGTACATATATATATATACACACATATATATATGTACTCCACTTAATACCATACATTAATTATTTAGAACATATTTTTAATGTTTTATATATATACATATGTATGTGTATATATGTATGTATGTATTTATATAGAAAGAATAACCAACAGAAAAGCTGGAAAGTTGAGAGAATCTCCCCAAAAGAAGGACAAAAAAACAAGGCAATGGAAACTAGGAAAGAGAAGAGAATTGCATATAGATAAAAAGATACTAAAAGCTACTTGTAAGAAAAATGCAGATCACATACAAACGATCAGGACTCAGAAGGAATCAGAATTCTCAGCAACAACAGGAATTAGAAGACAGAGGACAAAATGCCTTCAAAAATATCAAGAGTAGATTTATAGTCTTCTTGTGGAGATTTGGAATGTGTTAGCAGTAAACAACTGGGGAAAAGTGAGGCAATTATTAACTCCAGAAAAAAAACAAAAGAAGTTGTAAAAGATAAGCAATATAATTATAGTGCACTATTTGACTAAGCTGAGAAAAATAATAATTACTTAGAATGTAAATACTGTATATTAATTTAACTAAAATGGTGATAGAAATATATTGAGAAAATAAGAAAAAAATGTACATGTTCATTCATATGAGAGGCAGAGTAAAAGACTTATAACTTCATTTATTAAGACAATAATTAAGAAATCAAGAAGTGGCAGTAGCCTTTCAACCAGAACCACCATCTTCCAGTAACCTGCCAAATGACCAACACAAAGGAGAAAGAAGAGGCAACCGCTGTAAGTTCTCCAGGCCTTTTAGAAAACATGGAGTTGTTTCTTTGGCCATGTACATGCGAATCTTCAAGAAAAGCGATATTTTAGACATCAAGGGAATGGGCACCATTCAAATAGGATGCCCCACAAATGTTACCATGGCAAACTGGAAGAATTTACAATGTTACCAGCATGTGGTTGGCATTGCTGTAAACAGATAAGTTAAGGGCAAGATTCTTGCCAAGAAAATTAACATATGCATTGAACATATTAAGAGCCGGGACAGCTTCCAGAAACATATGAAGGAAAATGAGCAAAAAAAGAAGGAAGCCAAAGAGAAAGTTACTTGGGTTCAAATGAAGCACCTGTTCCACCCAAAGAAGCACACTTTGTGAGAACTAGTGGAAAGTAGCCTGTGCTGCTGGAACCCATTCCCTATGAATTCATGGCATGGTAGGTGTAAAAAAAAACCCCAAAAACAAAAACAAAAACAAAACACTGATTGAGTAGGAGTCTCCTTTTCTCTTGCTGAAAGATATGAGGAGATTTACTGTGCAACAAAGAGTATAGTCCATTGGTTAGAAAACTGCATCTGTTGCATTACAGTTAAGCTCAGGGCAAGTTGAATACTCATAATTGCATCATAAATAGCTGTATTTTAAGGATCAGGAAATTGCCTTTGAAGCCTGCTACTTAAAAATAGATCATTTAAAGCACCCTGTTTTTGACTTATATTTGCTTCCACCTTTCATGGAACATGACTCAGAAAACAGTAGTGTTTGTGATAATTTGAAACTAGAGTATCTTTTATCTCAACCAAGGGTAGACATTTGGAAAGCAGTTAACGTGTTGCATGACATTCTAAGCGCTTTATATAATTTACTCAAAAATCTTAGAGTTAAGTACTGTATTGCCCACTTTACATAAGGAAGCTGCGGCACAATTAACTTGTTCAAGATTACAGGTGCGTAAAGATTCAAGCCCAGGCAGTGTGGTTCTGTAATTGGTTCTCAGTCACTAGTGTCATATTACCTCATACGAATGGGAGCATTTTAAAGCTACTTTGTATAGTTTGAGCACATTTAGGTTATTCAGTTGCTTCCTGGATATTTTTTCCTACATGCGGCAAACATCTTAAATTTGACATAGTCAAAAGGAAATTAATCACATCCTATCCTAGCTGCCTGCAGTTTTCTGTGATAACTGTAGCTATAGTATCCGTTTATTTGAAATAAAAACCTTGAATTTTCGTTTAAAAAAACAGAGAAGCACTAAAGAATGTTATTTAAGACATGAGGGTAAATACCAGAAGAAATTGATAAAGAAAAGTTAAAATGATTGCCCTGAAAAGTAGAAATGAGGATTGGAGTGGGTGGAGCAAGAATTGCTTTTTATTTTCATAATTTTACTTTTATTTTTTATTTTTTTATTAAAAATTATTGGAGGTGACATTGATTAATAAAATCAAATAAGTTTCGAATGTATAATTCAACAGGACTGTAATTTTATTTTTGAACTATGAATGTGTTACTCTGATAAAAATATGTTCTAAAGAATAAATCTATGGTATTAAGTGGAGAAACAGGTGTTTTCTATCTAACCTGTGAAATAATTCTATTCTGAAAACCTGTTTGCAAAAGGTGGGATATAAGGAAAGATGAATAAGATCTAGATGGGCATAAGATAGAGATACACAGGGTGGGACCACATGATCTTGGAATTAGCAAATTATAAGGGTAGGGGAAATGGTGGAAAAGCCAGTTGCCAAGAGAAAAGAAAGTATGCTGTGAAACAGTGGGAAAATTCTACCTACATAAAGGAGAAAGTCAGATGACGATAGGTCTCCTCATCTAAGTTGAGGAATTTGAACTTGTTTGAATAAGAAAGAAGAGAGTTGTAGATTCTTGAGCAATTAAATAATTTTTTTAAAAGCAGTATTTTAGAAACATTAATATGAAAATTGTATACAAAATAGTGGATATGGGAGGAAATTGTTAGTCTTTTTCATCATTGTATCCCCAGCACCTATCACAGTGCCCAGCTCATGGTAAGAGCTCAACCTGTATTTATTGAATGATAAAGGCTGAGAGCTGTAGTAGTAATCCAAGCACGAAGTAGTAAAGTGTTAAACTAGGAAGAGGTAATGGAAATGGAAAGAAACAGGTGTCTCTTTGTACACATTTGAAAAAGAGAAATATACTAATTTTTCTATTCAAGATGCTCATTTTTAAAAAATTATTCCATATTAAATATAAAGCAAATTTTCTTGTAGTAATAATGTTGTAAACAATGGTTATGATCTTAGACCCCCCCCCCTGCAACTAGAATTCATCTAAAATACAGTCAAATTTAAGTACATCTGTTGTCTATAAGTAGTAGCATTTTACAGGATGATTTTCACGAGTTAAATTTTAAGTTCTAAGTTGTGAGTTATTATTTCAGTTATCTATTGCTTTGTAACTAATTTTTGAAAGTGAGTACCTTAAAACAATAATCATTTTATTACATCTCATCATTTTATGAATCAGGAATTTGAGCAGGCCTCAGCTGGGTGATACTTCTACTTCAACAGTGTCACTTGAGATTGTTCATTGGTATTCATCTGGTGGGTATGCTGGTCTGGACAGTCGAAGGTGGCTTCCTCCACAAGTCTGGTGCCTGTGCGGGCGTGGCTAAAAGGCTGGAATCAGCTGGGACCATTAACTAGGGTGCCTACATATCTGGCTTCTCAAGCATGGTGTTCTTAGGGCTGTTGGTCTTTGGTGTTGTTCAGAGCTTCCTGAAAGAGTGTTCTCAGAGACCAAGTGGAAGCTACAGGCTTCTCGGCTAGTCTCAGATAGCATGCAGTGTCACACTTCTGCCACATTATACTGGTTACAAGTGAGTCAAAGCCCAACCTTCAAGGAAAGAGTCCACACAACAGTGTGAATTCAAGTGTGGGTGGTTCATTAGAGGATTAATGTTCCAAATCTGTATAGGTGCAAGTACCATTCATATTTTCGTCAAAAGTTATGTTAATGAGTCTCAAGCTTTATTCTTAAGGAAACCTACTGTGTCACTGCTAGTGTTAAATAATCACAGTTTTTTCTATATTTGGAAGAAAAACTGGGTTTAGCTAGTTGGATTTTTTTAAATCAATTTTTTGTTTCCCTATAAAATATTTCTTAAATCGTATCGTCTTATACCACTATTCCTTGCCAGCGCGACAGACTATTTTTAGAAATATTTTATTTTTCACATAGCATCATTCTCCTTCCTGGTGCTATGCAGAGTCAGGCTCTTTGTGTTCCCTTGCCTATATCAGATCTGAAAGCAGAAGGCTCTTGCAGGTACTTCCCTTTCTGGATTTTGTTTTCATGAATCTGAGCCTCCAGAATCTGTTGAGCAGGAAGAAACAAGAGTTGAAAAGCTACCAAAGTGCCTTGAGCAGCAGGGGGTCCCAGAGCTTCACTGCTGGGTTCTTCCATCTACCTCCTTTCTCCCCCCATACCCAAGAAATCTCCTGAGCCACTTTTTTTCGAACCTCTACTCCATGGAGTAGAATTTGAAAATAGCTGCTCTAGAGCAATGATTCCCCAGATCTTCTGAGTCAGAGAACAAACAGGAATGGTGGGATGGAAGTTGAGGAACCTCAGATACAGACTACCATGTTCCTCTTTTACATGAATAGGAGATGAAGGACATAGTGGAGTTATAGGTGACTGAAACTCTTTTAGCCTGAAAGTATGAAAGAATGCTGATTCTAGCCATAATAACTGGAAAGTTGAGGATTTGAATTAAGTATTGGCAGGGAGTAGAGGATAATTAAGTTCATCTCTGGAATGCTAAATTTGAGGTTAAGGTTGTCAACTTAAGAAATGTCCAAACTTGTAGAGAATTTTGGCAAGAGTTTATTTGAGCTAAACTGATGACATAGGCTAGGGAATAAGGTCTCAAATGCTCCAGAGAATAACAGTGTTCTAGCTTCTTTTATGCATTTGAGATTAAGGATAGGACATAGGAAAGATTGGAGAAAGCAAGGTGGGGATTGGATTACAGGATAGTTAACAAGACCCTGTGCTCTCTTGAGGGTTAAAATCCCCTTTGAGGGGAATTACTTTTGGTATTTCAAAGGTATGCTAACCTAGATGCACAATAACAGTGGACAGGGCTGGCTTGAAATCTTTCACTAAAGAAGTTATAGGCATGGGGCATGACGACTACCCACCATGACATCCCCAGTTCTAGGAATTTATGATCAGATCACCCTGTGAGGTGATTTTTATAAAACTTTTTTTTTTTTTGTCTACAGGTAGAGCATCATAAACAAGGTGGCCTATATAAGCAGCTGGAGAGATGGGAATGTTACATTGGTGAAAAGGTCAGAGTTGCAGATAAGAAATTCCAGCAATTATTGAAGGAGTTCAGAAAGAAAAGAGCAGAAGGCTGAGGGCAGAGCATTCATGAGATCTTGCTGCAAAGGTTGAAAACTGGTGGCTATCTCACATAACCTCTTTTTTGAGTTACAGCTGCTTCCTTGCACACTGACAACTTTGTTCTCTAAAATCGTAGACTATCAGAAACTTTTTGAAGTTATATCAGTAAGAATAAAACATCCCACACTTGCCTGGAAGATCCAAGCCATACGGAAGCAGACTTGATTGATTTTCAAGCCAGGAACAGAGCTTTGGGACAGGAGTTTCTGAAGATAACATATCTACCTTAACTTTGTAGTCCCAGGGAAACAGGATCTTGGGGTCATTTGTAGTCCAGACCTGATGTCAGAGCTCTTCTTTGTTTGGAGGCTATTATTAAAAAAACAAAATTCAACCAAGTAGATATGAAGATCTAAATGACTTTATTAAGCGATTCATGAGTCAGGCAATATCCCATCTAGCAATTAGAAGGGTGCTCGGAGGAGTTGTACAAAATAGAAGAATTGTAAAAGAAGGGTAGGCAAGGGAGCTATTAGTGAAAGAAAAGAAAGAATTATTATTGGGCCAAGACATCTTTTCTTAGAGGGAAGAGAAGGGAAAGGGTTTATATTGTGTAGATTGCCTCTTCTTTTCTATGGGGGATGAAGAGGGCCTATGTGACTATCTTACTGGTGCTTGATATGAAAATTCCATACTGGTTAAGATTGTGTTTCTCGGAGAAGTTAAAACTGCAGTTAGATCACGTATTAAATCTAGGTTTGGTATCCTGTGTTTTTAGCACTAGTAACACCATTTTGGGCCTGTGTTCTGGAGCAAGGGCTTGCTGCCCAATGCTCATAGAAGCCAACACTGTGGCACCGGCTTTTGAAAAAAGGAAAAGCTTTATTGTGAGGTTGACAGTAAGAGGACAGGAGGCAGAGCTCAAATCTGTCTCCTTGACCCAGGGTTCAGAGAGGTATTTAAGGAGTCAAGGGGAACAGGCTGGTATGCAGAAGCACTGGGAGAGCAAGTTGCTAATGGAGAGCTTTGGAACTTGGCCACTTATGATTAGACATGGTAAGGGGCTTCAGCACTGGATCTTCTTAGACAGTGGACCCTCCACTTCTGAAACGGTTCCTGGTGTTCAGGTTCCGGTCACTTCTGGTTCTTCGCTTCTGTGGGAGTGAGGTGAAACTTTGGTTCAAGGTGTAATGGGAAGTCAAAATTCTCTTCTCTGCTTATGCTTGGCCGAATAACTTGCAGGTTTGTTCTGTTGTCCCAGAAAAACAACTCAATATCTTGTTAGGAACAGGATACGGCCAGTTCGAGCTGGTTCTGCAGTTATATCTGTGTTTTTTTCTTCGACACTATCAAAACACAACTTCATTTAAATTTTACCTGAACTCCACACTCCGCCCAACACCCTGTAACTGCATCTTTTCCTTTGTTTGGGGAGATGCCCCACAGTTCCTCTGGTGTGAGCTCTCCCTCATTGCAGTGGATCAATTAACCCGAATTTGTTGAATGAAGAACTCGTTTCTGGAGGTTTTAGGGTGATTTGGCAAGAACAGAGGGCATTGCAGGATTCCACAGTCCAGTCCTTTATTTTACAAACAAAAACTGGTTCTCTTTCCACAGCACTTCAGAGCAACTTACATATGAAGAGCCATTATGGTAACCATCTTCCAAAAGTAGGAGGCAAAATCAACTGTGATTTACCTTAGATGTGTAATCCACAAATTTATTCAGGCCCTTTAAAATCATCTTTACACTCCAGGTCAGTCACTCCTCTAGTGGAGCCTGATAAGCTCCATATGTTTATTACCCGGGAAGAGAGACCTCACATTGGCTGAGGGCTTTCTCCTACCTCACACTATTCTTACACATTTTTTCCTGCAACCTTCTTCATTTCTTAGAAGAAATTTCCTTTTTCTTTCATATTCCGGTCTCCCCAATCCACTCCCTCAAAGAGCGACCTCTTAAGCCAGGGCCATGTTCCACCCTTCATTCAAATCTTCCTTTTTCCAGCAAAGAGCTCTGAAAAAGCGGACTAAGAATTAATTTTATCTCCAGACCAAATAGAAAGCAAATACTTCTTTATTGGAATATAGTTTATTTACACGTACGACAACATAAAGTAGTTTTAACAAATCCATTCTTCCCTAAAGAAAGCTAGGTGCGTCTGCCTCAGCTCTGGGAAATTCTGCAGCGGGATTGTAGTGTGAGCAGCCGCAGGGTGACCAAAGGTACTTCTGTAAGAAAGCGGCTAGAAAAACTTGAATCTGCGACCGCCGGGCGGAGAGCAGCTGCCGTGCGGCGGAGCGTCCTGGCGCGGGCACCGATAGGTCGCTGGGGCGTCCGGGCCCCCGCGCCTGCGCAGTGGTCCTTGCGCACCGCCCATCCCGCTGTCCCGTCGTGGGTCCGCGGCCTTAGCAGTGACCGCGCGGCAGCCGGCAAGCCGGCAAGCGGACGGGTGAGGGAACGGTGGGCGTAGCCTGCTCCCTCCAGCAAGGACTGGGCCACCCTCCCGGTCTCCGGAATCCCTCCAACCCTCGCAGCCCGCATAGGCCGGCGAGGGAGAAGCCGAGGGAGAAGCCGAGGAGCCGCCGACGCTCCACCCGGTGCCGCCGCCGCCATGGCTGCCATGATGGATCGGAAGTGAGCCTCAGGGCGACGGCTGCCGGCGCCGGCGCTTGGTGTCCTGGTTCCCCGGTCGCCCCTACCTGGGGAAACGCGACGCGGCGGACCCCTGATTCTCTCGGCTTCGCGGCCGTGTACCTTCAGCTCAGGCCCGCTTCCTTCAAGACTGAGCGGCGGGGAGTGGCTCCCGGCCTCTGGCCCCGGCAACGAGAAAGATGGCGGACCCGGCCGAGTGCAACATCAAAGTGATGTGTCGCTTCAGACCCCTCAACGAGTCTGAAGTGAACCGCGGTGATAAATACATCGCCAAGTTTCAGGGAGAAGACACGGTCATGATCGCGGTGAGTGACCTCTGCCCCCACCCCTCCGTCCCTCTCCTTCGGGCCTGGCTGGGCTGGATGGAGTTCAGGGAAGTGGCGGGGTGCCGAAGGAGCAGTGGTGTCCCTAACCGTCCCTGGTGGAGTTTGCCGGTTCGGATAACCCAGGGCAGGGAGATTGCACATCTCCGCGGTTGTTCGCTGGCTCGCCCCCACCCTGGTCTTCAGTACCGGCAGACGGGAGGCGCCTTAGTCTCTGTCTGGGACACTCCCCCACCTGGAGCGCTGCAGGAACTGTAGGGGAGAAACTTTAGTGTATATTCATTTGCCTTTTTGTGTGTGTGCAGTTACTGTTGTCGATGGCTATTGGGGTTTTAGACTACCCCCGATTTATCATTCATAAAATATGTAAGACTAAAGTTAAGCAAGAGACGTTTAATTATGAGATCAGCCCTACTGTATGTTAAATAGTAAAGATACTTAGTTTTGTAGAAACGTATACAACTACGTGTTGAACCATAGTGTTTATCTCTCGGGAGGAGGAAAAACTACGAAACTACAAATGTACTTGTATCTCAAATGTTTAACCACCCGCTTTTTGTTAAGAATTGAAAAAGACTAATAGAGGACTCTTAAAAAGAAATAGGTGAGTTTTCTTTGAAATCGGAGTGATCGATTTTGTTTGCAGATGGAGCCAATTCAGATTGGGTCATATAAGTGCTCAGGCCGGTACTTTCACTGGGTTTTGTCGGGTAACAGTTTAGGGAAGAGTGTTAATTTTTTGTGTGTATATCAGGCAGAATATTATAAAAAAAAGATAAAATTTGATCAGTAAACTAGAGTTCTTGTTAGTATTAGATTCCCATTTCTACAATTAAGACCTACTTTGAAGAAATTTGATTTTGATAATCCTAAGGATGGTGATATATTGTCCCTTTTTGTAGTCTAAAACATAACATAACCAGAGGTGGCTGAAAGTACCACGGAGGCCAGAATGTAAGGTTGATTTTTTTTGAGTTCAAGGAGATTAAAATGGATAAGATACTGCATACAGAACAGTGAACTGTAACTAAAAATTAAATAAAATCTTTCTTGATAATTCCATGTGGCAGAACTTTTTCCTACATTGTTATCATGTTACAAAATTTTAATGTTAATTTTTATATAATGGCATGTTCCATATTTAACATATTGTTTGGACAGTTTAATTTGTAAATAGGACAAAGGGATCACAGGAGATACGACATTGATGATTAAAAGCATTGGACCTATAAAACAGGACTAAAGTTATTTAGAGTTTTTATGTTAAAGTTTCCAAATTTCAGGTCTAAAAGTTGTTCCACGCTGCTTGTTAGGCTTTTGGCAAACAAGTCATGAGGTTACTAACAACTAGAGTGTGAAGACTGTCAAGCTGGTTCTTTGTTAACAAGTACATGAGAAAAACTTGCTGTGAATGACATCATAGTGAGGCCAAGAAGTTAAGCACAGAAGTTGTCATCCTTTTCTTTTATGATGATGTATTTTATGTGTGACCAGAGGAGACTTGCAAGGCCTTGGTGGTTACTTGGCAAACTTGAGGCTACTACTAGTTTTCTCAGTTTTTGTGATGATTCTACCTCAACAGTGGTTGACAGGTGAAAGGTATTTTTCTTTTAGATTTTTATTAAGACTATCTCATTTCTTCAGATTTTGTGTGTGTGTTTACACAAATCTAAATATCACCTAGATTTGTTTTTTGGAATGATAGAATTTAGGATTCACAAAATGTGTTAAGATTAGGTTAGAAGAAGGCAGCCTTCTGATACAGTGTAAACATGACAAAAATACAAAGAAAGAGTTAAAACAAATAATTACCACAGGAAGCACAATTTATGTTAGGTTGTTTTCTTTAGATAAAGTTATAAGTTTCTTACATGTTTCCTTAGTACTGTAAATAAATTTAAATGATATTTTTAGAAATAATGGAAAGATGATTGAACTTGTGAATCCGTGATAGCAGTTAAGTTGGCCTTTAGGTAAACTGGCTAGCATTTTAGTCTTTTTTTTTTTTTTTTTTAAATGAATAAGCAAAAATACATTACAGCTGAGTGACAAAGACTTAAGAAATGTAAGGCAACATGTTCATTATTTTGAGGAACTAATTTTTTGCATATAGTACATTATTAATTACTCTGAGGTCTCTCACATTTTTGTTCGGTTTTTAAAATGAATTATTTTTTTAAAGGTTGGTAGTTTGTAAGGGCTGCTGGGAGAAGTGAAGTTAGAAAGTCTCTAGGTAAAATCTTGGTTTGTTTTGTTTTTACTGGATCTTGATCCTGATTCAAAATAGTTTAAGAAGGAATTGCTGTAATGCAGAATTTAAAATAAAATTATTTAAACATGATTTTAAAAGTCTGTACACAATCTTCTAGTTAATCAAAATTAAAAGAATAACTATTTTGGTTTATAATGTTACTGAATTATTAGTATAATCAGTACTTACGTAGAAAATAATTTTTAAGGATTCCGATTTTCATCTAAATTCGAGTTCTAATATTTTGTCCAAATTTTTTTCCTTGTGTAATCAATTATTTCAATATCATGTGATCCCATTGCAGGCAAATCGTGTAATCTGGTTTGTGTTTTGTCATCTTTCATAGTTTCTTTCTTTTTTGTAATTAAGAGCTTGGCGAAGTGCTTTACATGTCACATGTGGAGTGAAATAAATGAATTACTTTATGAAAAACGATACAAATAGAATCTATTTGCTTTAAAAGAGAACTTGATATCCACAAAAAAGGAAGGACAAGGGAAACTCCATATGTAGTTCAATTAAGTCTATGAAAACAGAAAAATCCATAGAAAAACTTATTCCTGTATCTGTTTATGCATCATAAAAGTGGAACATGTCCATTTGCATTAAGTATTTTTACTAATCATTGTTCCTTACATAGTATAGTATAGAGGCTGCCAGAACCAAAAACAGGCTGTTGTAGTTCGTTGAAATTAGAGAATAAACTAAGTAGATTGTCATCCCCAGTTCCTTGACTACAGCACAACAGTTTCGCTTTTCAAGTGAATGATGATTCGATGTTTCATCTTGATTACCTTTATGGGAGAAAATTAAGAATTTAAATAAGCAGCCATTGTTACATACAATTATGGAATGTTAGCCCACAATGTCTAATGAAAATCTAGTATCATATAAACCCTTGTTATCTGATGATTACTATTCAGAATCCTTACCAGAAGGATCTCATATCCTAATTTGGTGTTCAGCCTGGTCTGTGCAGACGCAAACAGGAACTTCACTTAAGAAATCTAAAGTATGATTGCAGTTCAAATAAACTTATTCCTATTTAGTTTGTTCCCTTGAAGCCTAAGTCAAATGTCAGTGGATCTTGTGGTTTGGAAGTGTCTTTGAAGATACATAGAAATAAAGAGTGCATAATATGCATTTCAAGGCCAGGAACCAGGTTTTAAAATACAGGTGTCTAGATATTGAAGTTTCCTTTATTTAATTTATTTGAAAGATTATTAGGTCTGAAATGTGCCTTAATTATAGACCATTCGAAATAGGTTTTATATTTTACAGGTTTTTTTTTTCATCCCAGGAAGCCAGAGTCAGTTAGTAACTTTATGGCTAGATCTTCTAATCAAAATTTGCCTTACTTAGTAAAATTATAATTTAATTTTAGAATTCAAAAAGTCTATTTTATCAACTTAATACTAAGCACTTAAGTTCATTTTTTACTTAACAATGATATAACTTATTCAGCTTATTCATTTTTGTTTGTGTCTTTATAGTCCTACTTCAATAAGGCTGTAGAGATAGTATGCATATTTGGTCAGAGATGGTGCTATAGCAAACAGCTGCATAATGTACTTCTGAGGCAGGCTTTACAATTACCTGTTATTTTTGGTATATTTCTTTCTATCTGGTCTACAAGGACTTATTTTTTTATAGATGTAATGGAGATAAGGACTTAAAAATCAGTAGTGTTCTTTCTGTAGATGTTTTAATAAAATTTTACTGTTTGGCTTATTTTGGAAGGATGCATTTGTCTTCATTTATCTTTTTTCTATTTGTCGCAAGCAAAATTGGAATTAGTCATTGTTCCATTTTTGCTTTCATACAGTTTGTTTTACATATCGGTTATTGATTGTATATTTTAACTAGTTGCAATCTCTTCACCAGGTTGTGAGTTAAGACTAGAGGCTGTCTCCATTTCAATTCAGTTAACATTACTTGATCCATTTACATTAGATCCATGTACATAGCTTCTTAGCTTGGTATTCAAGACTACTCAGGCTTATCCTCTGTTATTCTTTGAATACTACCTTCTATTCTTTGAACACTACCTTCTGTGCTATTTAAATATTTCTAAAAGTGTTCCTCATTTACAGTGTCTGATACCTTATAGATGCTTTGTTAGATAATGAAGAAGGAAAATTATTTTCTTTATGCATAGAAAAATATTAGCATGATTTATCTCTGAGTGGTTATTATTTTGATTGTATTTGTGTTTGTTTTCAAAATTGTTTCTCGTGAATACATCTTAAAAAGTAAAACAGTAGGTTGTCTTTTTTAGCTACATTTACAGATTTTAAATGTTAATGTCTCAGTGGAATTTTAACAAAAGGACACTTTTATGTTGTCTTAGCCAAAGAATAATCAGACATTGAGATGCCTACTTTTAATTGACACCAAAGTGAGGTCATCTCAGTATAGCCGTCTGAAATGCTTTCAACTGCGGAGAGAAAACAAATAACTGATAGTGGTTTAAATAAATGAAAGGTTATTTTTCTTGTAAAGAAAAAAACTGGAGACAAGCCCTACTGCTACTACTTACTGATGTGTTATCCTCTGTCTTTCTTAGTTATATTGACTTATCATCACTTGTGTTATTTTTGCAAGGTGGATGTTACAGCTCCAGATATTCATTCCAGAAAGGAGAAAAGGTAGCTTCAGTTGAGTTGGTCCTTTTTATCATCAGGAAAACAAAACCCTTCCAGGCCTCCCAGCAGACCATCACTTACTTCATAGTATCCAGAACTGGGTCATGTAGCCACTAGTTAAAAGAAGAGTAGGTTAGCAGTTGATTGGCTTTCCACTGGGAGGTGGCAAGAGAATAGGGGAATTGGGAATGGTTTTGGATAGCCCTTTTGGAAGTATCTGATCTGCTTCATTGTTACTGTTATTCCAAGCTTTAGGGGAGGGAGATTGTGGGATAGCAGGTAAAAGTAAGGTCTTTTTTTGTTCCTTTTTTTTTTTTTTTTTTTTTTTTTTAAGCTAAAATTTAGAAAGTCTTCTATAATGTTAAGAATTTTTTCTGGAGTCATGATTGTTTTGTATTTTAGGGCTCAGCTTTCTTTCCTTTAGAAGAGACTTTAAAGAATAGGCACACACTTACCTTCAAATACCCAGAACTCCCTTTCCCCTCTCCTTTCATCTTTCAATGCTTAACTTTTCTCACCTAGATTACTAAATTGTTTATGTGAGCATTAAAACTTGCTCAAGTCTTGCCCACCTTAAAAAAATGTTTTTCTTAGACCCACAGCCAGATTTCTGCCCTACTTGGTTACCTGCCATTTTTTTTAACCCATTCCAATCTGACATTTGTCATTGGCTACTTTTCAGTTTCGCCTCGACCTCTATATTTGACACAGCTATATTTGAAACAACCACTTCCTATATTTGACTTAAATCTATATTTGACACAATCACTCCCTCCTTGATTTGCATGGACACTGATTTTTCATTCTGTGCCTCTGACTCCTCAGACAACATCAGCAGTTCTCTAAATGTGTCCCTAAGGTGGAGTCCCCAGGATCCTTTTAGGGGTTTCACAAAGTCAAAACTGTTTTCAAAATAACACTAAGATGTTACTTGCTTTCCTTCTTTTTTTTTTTTTTCTTTTAAACTGTGGCAACAGTTGCATTGATCTTTGTTCCTTATACTTTTAATTTTACTTCCTTTGGTTTTTTGAATGCTACAAGCTCCTTTCTATGTTAGGATTTTTAAGCATCCTATTCCCATTGCCTAGACTACTTAGCCACACTCACTCTCCCTCATAACTAATATTGAAGAAAGTGACAATGGGCCAGGTACTACTTATTCTGAAGTTCTTAAACATCCCTTCTCCAGGGTTTCCCTGACATTCTTCACCTTCCCCCAGACACAGGTTCTCCTGTTAGATGTTCTGATAGTACTTACATAACACTGTTGTATGACTCAGAATTCTAGTCACTTAATTATTTATGTGATGTCTGCCCCACTGTTAACTTATGCTTCACTAAAACAGAGTGAATCTGTCTCGGTTATCATTCTAGCATGGTGTCTAGCGTAATAGGCATTCCATACATGTTTGTTAAATGAATGTATGATTGAAAAGCTGTTGTAGTAAAGCTGAAGGAGCCTTGAACTAAAAGACAGGAGATTTGGGTTTTAATTTTAATTTTGTCATTAACAACTTTTGTACCTTGCACGATTTTAATTTCTTTATCTGCAATATTATATTAGTTTGAAAATATTGTCTCAACACCTGCCAGAGTAGACACCCATTAAATAAAAATTCACTCAGCAATATTTGTATGCCTACTGTAGTAGTGCAAATTATAATTACTGTGCTAGGCCCTGGAAATACAACAAAGACTAAAACAGATAGTCTTGTTTTAGTGGATTTGTACTTAGTGATCCCTAAGGTCCCTTCCACAAAGATTATATGACATGAAGTGATGCATAAAAGGTATCCTGTTGTGAAGGTTAAATATATATCTTTAAAGGAGCTTAGAAATGTTTCATCTTTAATTTGTTGAAACCTTTGTTTCTGTTTTTTTTTTTTTTTCAGACCAAGCCTTATGCGTTTGATAGGGTATTCCAGTCAAACACATCTCAAGAGCAAGTGTATAATGATTGTGCAAAGAAGATTGTTAAAGGTAAATATATTTCATCTGTTAAGTTTTCCCAGCAATAAGTGAAATTTTGTTTATAATCTTCCCCATTAACCCAAGATTCTTTTTTTTTTTTTCATTTTAATGCTCCATCCTTCTTATTTAAACCACTTTCTCCAGCAGTTAACTAATAAAAAGGTCAAATACTGTTAGTAAACATACTGTTACTCAAATTCCATGATCTAATTTATATACAATACCTGACCAACTTTTTAAGAATTATAGTGTTACACTATAGTGCGATTGGAAGATGCATTTCTATTAGATATTCCCAGGATAGTTTCTAAAGTAGAGTTTTAGAAATATAGTATCATAAGAATGAAAATAAAATTGCTAAACAGGTTTCTAAAAAGTAGTAGAAAATGGCAGTCTGTCATTCTTCCATTTCATTGTTACTCCTTTCCCAAAGAGTTATCTTGTATCTTGCTGATACAAGATAACTCTGAGGAATTTAACAGATCTTGTCAAGGATAAGAAAAGTATGTGCATTCCAGTTAATACTATTGACATATACTAGGATACTTTTCAATTTTATATTTTCTAAAATCATAGAAATCATATCTGGACTTCCAGTTATAGAAATCTCTTTTCTCAAAGGGATTTTAGAATTAAATAGCCATTACCTTATGATTTAGTTCATATTTTGACAGCTCTAGTTGTCAAAAAGTGCTTCTTAGATTGAGGCAAAATCTATCATCTTGTAGCATTCACCAGGCTGAAGAGGTTGGTATTCAGTGTAAAAGTGGACTGGTTAGGATTAAGTAGGAGCATAGACAGTTTATCTAGTAACAAGAGGGAAGGTAGAGTTTATGGATAGAAATAGGTTTAAAGATGTGATGAAAGGAAAATGTAGATGTTCTCTTCATATTAATTCCATTTCGTCTATGATATAGGAAGCAGAGTTATCACAGAGAAGATGGGGGAGGTGGTTCTAGGAAAAGATAGGAAGTCAGTTGTCAAGCAGTATAGAAGTGAATGGATTAAGAAAATGTGGCACTAGCACCAGGCAGCATTAAGGGCCCACTTGAGGTTAGTTGCCTGAAGAGTCGAATGTACCCATTTGGGATTTTTCCAGGTGAGTACAAAAGAGGGAAAGAATGGCAAGAGAATTGAAGATGTTGTCAAGGGAGTGATGATAGTGGTGAACCATAGGATCTAAGGTGGGTGAAGGGAGGGAGGAAATGGAGAGGCGTGGATCTGAGGAATGGTGAAAAAAGATGGTAAGATAGTGTGTTATGGTCTCACTGGAGTCGAAGGTTTGTTGCAGTCGGTACTAGAGTATGACCATGAAGTTAGCGTCTGAAGGAGTAAAAGATAAGATCGTGGAAAAAAATAGGTCAAGGATCTGAGACCAGGGAATTTTAGTGTGAACAGCTACTATATGGTTATTGAAACCACCAAGTATTAAAACAGGAATGGTATTGATGAGAGACAATGTTCTGGATGCTGAAATCTTTATAAAATGAGAACATGTGATTCTGTAAAAGGAAGTTATTTTCCTAATCAACCATAATTTTACTTGGGGTAATTCATAGCCTAGGATATTTTCACTCCACAAAATTAGACTTCAAGCAGTTGTTAGAATAGAGGCTGTCACTATTTCCTGCTTCTGTGCCAGCTTTGTAATTTATATTAGAAAAGGTATCACCTGGCTGACTTTTTCTTTTTATCTTCACTCATAAGCTCTTTACCATTTTAGAGGAGCCTAGATGTAGTTAGTGGCTAGTGAGTCTTGACTAGCTAAGGGTATCAATGTGGCAGAGCTAACCAATAATAATTAAATAACAGATTTAGGGAGAGAGATGGGGTGAGGGTAGGTGGTGGGTGTCTCATGAGGTGTGAGAAATAAATACATGGCAGGTTGAACTTGGGATAGCCATTGGCAAACACATCAAGTGGAAGGCCATGGTTAGAAACTGGTGATAGGCAAGGATTGGCTAAATGATGGGCCAGCTGGTATTTCTTCTGAGTTGTAGATTTGATGAGAAGCTACCAGGAGTGACCTGAAAGCAGCTGGTACTCTCTGGGGCCCTGGCAGTCCACCAAGGTTGCATTGTTTCATACATTTCTATGCAAGTCTATAACTTTCTGTAGATTGATTAGATAGATTTTTTTTTTCTTTTTGGACAGGCTTACCCACTTATATTCTCTTAATTCTGAATCTGAGTGATGTCTGAAAGGTTGTTTCCCCTGTATGAAATAGTTGTCAGTTATTTAGTACTTGCCTTATGGCAGGCATAATACCAGGCATTCATAAATTCCTCAGTTTCCTACCATGGCTACCTGACTTGGACTGTCTGCCACCGAATCGACATTTAATTTTTCCAGACATTGCCTGCCACATATTTATATTAGTTCTTGTGTTCATGGGTAGTGTAGTGGTTAGGGGAATGTGTGAAGCTAAGACTGGGTTTGCATCCCAGCTCCATCTTATTAGCTGTGGAACTATAGGCAAGTTACAACTTGTCCATTCCTCAGTAATGGGACAAAAAATAGTACTTTGTATAGGGTGTTGTGAGAAATACATTAATATATAAAAAATGACTAGAGTCTGGCACATTGTACAATTTCAGATGTTAACAATAACAACTTTATATGATGACTTTTAATTGTTTTCCCCTAAGCACACATTTTGCAAGTGACGATGCTGAAGTTCAGAGAGACTAAGTGACTTTTAGAAAGTGATATGCTATTGTCTCACTTCCAAAATTGTTTATAAATTATGAAAGAAGTTATATTTGTCCATAGTTGTCCACCTATGCCTATTTCTGACAAGAATGGCAAAAAGTGTATTTCAAAAGGGGAGGGAGGCTTTGGAAAGGTACTGTGTGTTAGTGATGATCATAGTCATTAAGCAAACATTTGAGTTCCTGCTAAGTGCCAGGCACTGTGCTAAGCGTGAAACACAACCTGGCCTCCAGTTTATAGTCTGTTTAGGAAGACAGACAAGTAAATTGACAATTGCAATATACACTGATAAGTATGATTAAATGTAGATGCTATAAGAACACTCAGGATGGGGCTTTTACCCAGATTTATTTGGAGGTGAGTTGTGGAGTTTCAGCTGAAGGAAGAAATAAAGCCTAAGCTGGTCTTAAAATATAAACAAAGAATAGGGAGAGGGAAGGATGCCTTCCAGGTAGAGAGATGACACATGGACTAATAATGCATGCCCTATATGAGATGAGCACTACATGTGTGGAGAACAACTTACGGTGTAACTGTGAAGTTTAACCATATGAAATGGTCAGATTTGACCATTTTTACAAATACAAATGGCATTGTGAAGGGGAGGATGATGGGAGATAGAGCTGAAAAAGAAACAAGCCAGCTCAAAAAGTGCCTAATTTTATCTGATTATAGATGTGTCCCTTCTAGGATTCTCAAATAGATAAGTTTTTAACTCAGAGGAATAAACTGCAGAATACTAAATACTAGTTAATGGTCTATGCAAGGCGAAGTATTTAGGCGGAAATGTATTGAAGTCTGTAGTTTACTTTGAAGTGCATTAAAAAAATAAGATGGATGGCTAGCAAACAGTAAAATAAAATGTTTATGGTGAAATCTTGGTGGTGGTTATAAGGGTGTTCACTAAAGCTTATAAAATTTTTCTGTATGTTTGGATTTTTTTTTTTTAAATAAAATACTGGGAGTTAAATCACCGTAGAAAGCAAAATCAGGAATAGATATGAAGGTAGGCAAGAAATGATTATTTTCCTAATTGATAAAAATGTTATTGCTTTGGTGACACATGACATTATCTAGAAATCACCTAATCAGTCATTGCTATGTCCCCTCCACCCAGAGCAGAGCCTGGATATCATCACAGGTGCTCAGTAAATATTTGAGAATGTCGAATATCCCATAATGTCTGTAATCATAAAAATTTTAAAGTTATGCTTAAAGTTCCAAATATGAATGTATTACATACATTTGTTATCCTAGGAGCCTTCATATAATAGTTTCATATAACATAAATTACTATGATATTATATAAACATAGGCTAATAATGTGATCTTGAGAGAGTCACTCATTCACCTACAAATACTAAGTTCCTATTGTGGTAGTTAGGTAATTGGCTCATATCATGAATGAATCTTTTATAGATCTAATAAATTTTGGAATTTATGCTTAGATTTTATGTGATCGATTAAAAGATCGTAAGCAGAGGGTATGAGATAGACATACTGGTATAAAGGAAGTGAATTGGAAAGGGTCTAGTGCTTTCTTTCTCCAGATTATTTCTTCTTCAGAGTTGCTGACAGAGGTACTACCATCCCAAATTATTGTAAATGTGATTCTTGAAATTATTTTGCTTTCCTTCTTAAAATCAAAAAAATTTTGAAAAAGTTAAAAATGTTCGAAGTCTCTTAAAATTTTCCCAGGGAAGTACTGATGCCTTCTTTTTCTCATTAACAAATATTTCTGCCCAATGAGGAATCCTTTTTTTTTTTTTTAAATAAGCAATTGAGAAAACAAGAATTGGCTTGCTAACTAATTTACTTTCCACTGTTACCATCTGCTGTTTCTAACAGAGGCTTCTCTTTTTACTTAGAGTTTCTCTTGAGTAGAAAATAGTTTCATAACAGTTTTCATGTTACAAAAACAGAACATAAGGAATCTCCGAAAACTGGAAATCAAAAGATCACCTTGCTCACTCATATTCTCTTTTTTTTCCCTTTAACTTAGTAAAGGTAGATACTTACATGTTAATGGTAGATTTGGGGGTACACGAGGGCTAGAAAAAATATTTTTAATTTCACAGGAAACTTTGTGATAATTGATTTTGAGGTAGGACTGGACTTCTTATACTTCAAATAAGGAGTAGTATATGGATTTTGGGGATTTAACCTCCAGTTAACCACTAATGAATAGTCCTCTTTCTAAATGCTAATTAATATTTGTATGTAAATTGGCAGAGCATTTTTTTCTTTTAGATCACATAAAGCTTTGGCATACAGATGTAAATTGCATTTGAGATGTATACTGACATATGTGGTGATTATAAACAACAGAATTTAAAATTTGTTTCTTATTGACCACAGAAAGTAATCTGGGCTGGAGAGAAAGTAATTGCTAAGATGGAACATCACTAAGAAAATTACTATTATTTATTTCCTTTAATGTGTTTATAAATCTTTCATGTACTAAACTTTGACACTCTTTCATATTAGTGTAAAGACAGTCTGAATCTTTCTCACTGTTCTTCCCACAAATATTTTATTAGATTTGATTATGCATAGATAGGAACAAGATTAATGTGTGTGAGAATTATTTAGTGTTTTCTAACATTCTGAAGTAATTTCCTAAGACTTGTAAGGAAAAAAAGCCCCTGAATATAAAATCTCTTATTTTCTTACAGATGTACTTGAGGGATACAATGGAACAATATTTGCATATGGACAGACATCCTCTGGGAAGACGCACACAATGGAGGTAATATTTTATAATCTGTACTTGGATGTAATTTGCAGTACAGATAGTACATTTAGTCATTGTGAAACTACAGTATTTACATGTAATTTACCACAGGTTTTATGTGTATTTATATACAGTATTTTAATATAACTTACCAAACTATATAATGGTTGAATTTGGTTTTTTAAGTATTTGTAGAGCCATTTTCATCAAAAAATATCAACAGTTAAAATTCCTGTCCTCTGTTGACTGTAAATTGTACATTGAAAGTTTTGAGTTTTAATTCATACATCAATTTAAAAAGTCTAGTTTTGTTTTCTGTTTAGGGTAAACTTCATGATCCAGAAGGCATGGGAATTATTCCAAGAATAGTGCAAGATATTTTTAATTATATTTACTCCATGGATGAAAATTTGGAATTTCATATTAAGGTAAAGTCCTTGGGGAAAGATTGTATTTTATGCCTAGAATAAGTCTATTTCAAAAAAATAATAAATGCTAATTTCTTTTTCAAAAGTATTTTAAGATATTTTGAAAATTATTTTATGGACAGGTATAGTTAAAGATCATTAGAGTTAGTAAACTTGTATTCTTCATCTGACATTAGATGACCAAATTAAACAAGTTAGCTGTCTCTTTTGTCTTCCTTCTTTGTAAAGGAGTTTGTTTTACTGTAGAACTCAAAGGTTCTTAGTATGCTAACTCGTCTAATTCATTTTAGGTGAAGATATGTAATGAAAATTGATTTTTAATTATAAAAGCAGTTTGACGAATTTAGGTCTTCCTGTTAGAATATGAGCTATGGCTAAATTGTTGGTAACTCTGTCCCCCTAATCTAGATGATACCTGGTGCTTAGACCCTAGTAAATATTTAATGAATAAGTGAATAAATTATTATAATTTTAATTGGTTAATCCTTTTTCCTTTATTTTTTTGCCCTTTAGGTTTCATATTTTGAAATTTATTTGGATAAGATAAGGGACCTATTGGATGGTAAGTTAAATTCTTGCTCTTTGATCATTTTAATATAGCATGTGTTACTTTTTTTAGTAGTCAATGTGAGACCATTTCTTAGTAACCAATATGAAATTGACAAGTTGTAGGAAACAGACACTTAAAAATTCATCTTTTAAAGTTTTGGAAGAATATCTTTTGACATATAGAATAACTTAATTAAAGCAAATATTTATGAATGCTGCTTAAGTAGTAATTAGAGCATCGAACTGAGTTAGAGAACCAGAGTCCTGAGTATCTGATCTTCTATCAGCTGTCAGTTAGATACATTGTTTATGGACAAACCATCAAATGACTCTGGCTTAATGCTTTTATTTCCAAAATGTGGATGGTAGAGGTTGAACTAGATTTAAGGTTCTATATTGCTGCATTGGTTTCTATGTAAATCCTACTGTTCTACAGGGTTTTAATAGTGATGTTTTCATGTTTTTAAAGTTTATCTTATTAAGCTACTTTGGGAAAGAAATAGTTGAATTTCACAGCCAGTGTTGGAGTTTAGGAGAGTTGTTAATACTCCTTTTTCTTTTTCAGTTTCAAAGACCAACCTTTCAGTTCATGAAGATAAAAACCGAGTACCATATGTAAAGGTACTTATAAAATAATACTGAAAGAGTGTTTAGAAAAGCCCTCTAATAAAAATTTTTCAGGATATCGACATACTTTAAAAAATTATTTTACAGGGATGTACAGAGCGTTTTGTATGTAGTCCAGATGAAGTTATGGATACCATAGATGAAGGAAAATCCAACAGACATGTAGCAGTTACTAGTAAGTGGAATATTTATTAACACTAATTAAGGTACAAAACTTTTAAAATATCAAGTCGATTAATTTTAAGATTTTTCTTATCAAATAATGCTTTAGAAATTACTAGAAAAGGAAAACCATGTTTGTTTATAGTTGTTTGTGTAATTTCATTGCAGATATGAATGAACATAGCTCTAGGAGTCACAGTATTTTTCTTATTAATGTAAAACAAGAGAACACGCAAACGGAACAAAAGCTGAGTGGAAAACTTTATCTGGTTGATTTAGCTGGTAGTGAAAAGGTAAAATCTTTATATTCCAATAGATATCTAAGCATTTTTGTGAATTACAAGCATTGAAGCCAGTGCTTTATGATTACATAAGCTCAATAATCAGTTCCAAATCACTATTACTTGGACCATAGTCCAGTTCAACCAATAGGTATTACCTTTGACATAAGACGTATGTTTTTATTGAGAACTTCTTCAGCTTATGTCGTTATAAATTTAATTAGGTATCCTTTTCCTAATTTTTGCTCTCTTTTTATCCATATTGGCAAAGGGCTTTCTGTGAAAAATGGTAACTTATCCATTAGTCCTTTCTGATTTGGTTGTACTTATTTCTTTTCTTCAGGTGATTATTTTTTTATTATAGTCTTATATAATCTGATTCTGTCAAAATAAGTTCAAATGTTTTAATATTGACCATTATAACCATTTTAACTTTTCTCCTAATTTTGTTTCTGCTGATTAGAATGATATACCTATTGCCTTCTACTCAAACATCTTACATACATCCTTTAAAGTCGGTCTCTAATTTTGCAAATTGAGAGGTCATTTCTTCAGCCAGCATTGCTGACATATTGTAAATATATGCATTTTGTATTTTATAAAAGAAACAAGTTTGCTGCTTCTGTGGTTCCATTAACAACATGCTTTAGAAAATTTTAAAAGATTCCTCTTTTTGATGTAGCAAAGGGGAATAGCAAATTAGTAAACTATAAATGTATGTGTAAATTGGTCGTTTCGAAGAGATCTAACATACGGTTAGTGTGCTAAACACAACTTATTTTGAAGAGCACAAACTAAAACAAAATTTCATGTCTCCATCACATTCTTGTCATGCATATAGTTACTTTAGCTATGTTCTCAAAAGAGTAATACCCTAGAAATAGTTGTGCCTGAGAGTAAACACTTGGCAAATAAAGTCATGAAGCTTTTCTTTTTTCCTTTTTTCTTTTCTTTTTCTTTCTTTCTTTTTTTTTTTAATCTTATGTATAGGTTAGTAAAACTGGGGCTGAAGGTGCTGTGCTGGATGAAGCTAAGAACATCAACAAGTCACTTTCTGCTCTTGGGAATGTCATTTCTGCTTTGGCTGAGGGTAGTGTGAGTATACATGTCTTCTTATGGGGAATTACTTAAATATATGCTTATATATATATACACCTGTATTTGAATGTGTGAGAGGTTCACTGTTTTTGAATCAATATGTGTGAATTCATTGTCTCGTAGGAATTTATTTTTATAGTATTAGTATGTGTATCCTAGTTCCCTTCTTAATATTAAACAAAATAACAAATCACTTGGTGGTTTATTTAAAATAGCATATTTTTATAACAGATTTTATTATGTAGAAACCCATTGGTCTTCTGTGTTTTTCGTTTTTGTATGTAGACATATGTTCCATATCGAGATAGTAAAATGACAAGAATCCTTCAAGATTCATTAGGCGGGAACTGTAGAACCACTATTGTAATTTGCTGCTCTCCATCATCATACAATGAATCTGAAACAAAATCTACACTCCTATTTGGCCAAAGGTTTGTTGTTAAGAAAATTCAAAGTCTGAATGTAGATAGGCCTTTTTGTTCATTAAATCTAGGAAACATATCAGGTACATATTATATCAGTCAGCGCATACTGTTAGTGTGTCATAGACACAACTTTTTAATTGAGAGACAGATAATACAAGTAAGTTATCTTTTAGACTGCTTGGGTTTGAATTAAGTTTTTGTATACCGTAAAGTAAAATGTTAACTTTAGTCAAATTTATGTAAGAAGTTTTAATTCAGCATTAAAGAAAATAAGCATTGCATCAGGTAATACAGTACAAGTCTGACAAATATAATCGTATGTTAAAACTGTTGGCGTAACAGAGTTCAAATAATCTATATGAGAAGTTAGCCTAGGAAAATAATGATGGCTTTATCTCTGACTTCCAGTGATAATTTCTTTTCTTAATTCAGCCTTGCAAATGAATTGTAAAAATATAGGCCCCTGTGTTTTATCCTTACCAGGTTGTTTTTTTTTAAAGCTCTTCACAAATATTAGGGCTGACTCAAATTTAGTTGGGGTTTAAATAAACACTATACTAAACTAATTACAGCTCTTAATATTTAGTCAACTGGACAAGAATAGTTAAATTACTTATCCATATATGCATATATTACATAGAACGATTAGATACCAATTGAAAGTAATTTTCGTCACTTTTTTTTTTCCTCAATCACTTCTTTAGGGCCAAAACAATTAAGAACACAGTTTGTGTCAATGTAGAGTTAACTGCAGAACAATGGAAAAAGAAGTATGAAAGAGAAAAAGAAAAAAATAAGACCCTGCGAAACACCATTCAGTGGCTTGAAAATGAACTCAACCGGTGGCGTAATGGTAATGACTTAAGAATTTGTCATTTTCAGTTGTTGGATACAGATTTAGAGCTATTTTCTAAATTTGAGGTTCAGATGTGAATATAAATAAAAATAGCAAAGCATATCTATTTTTACTTTTTAGGCATTAGGGGGATCATCAAATAAAAATGAAATAAAGCCTTTTACATTAAATTCTTATATTACCTGAAATAATAAATAGAGGTACAGAGGCCAACTAAGAAGCTATAAAAGTTATGAAAGGGCAAGGTGCCTAGATTTAGGGTGTCAGCAATAAAAATAAGATTTGGTGACTGGATTTAGAAGATGGGGAGAGTTAAAGTCCAACTTTACAAATCTCAAGGACTGAGCAGATAAAGTTGGTAAGAGCAGCCGAAATTAAAAATTGAAATTAGCTTTAGATAGTCCAATTTTCATTCTTTTGTCTTACTGTAGGAGAGACAGTGCCTGTTGATGAACAGTTTGACAAAGAGAAAGCCAACTTGGAAGCTTTCGCAGTGGATAAGGATATTACTATTACCAATGATAAACCAGCAACCACGATTGGAGTTACTGGAAACTTTACTGATGCTGAAAGAAGAAAGTGTGAAGAAGAAATTGCTAAATTGTACAAACAACTGGATGACAAAGTAGGTATTGTTCATGTTCTTTTTTGTTCTAGAACATTATTTGCAAAGGTATTTATTTTCTAATGTCAGTATTATTAGTCCTTGTGACCAAATGTACATCATCTTTGTTTTCTGTTAACCTTTCAAAAATGGCTATATTAACAAAAAATAGAAAAATCACAATTTCTGTTTCTGTGCAGAAACAAGTGCAAGGCATATCTTTTTTCCCCTTCATTTTTAAGCTAAAGGAACTTTCTAAAGGAAATTTGGCATTAAGTCATTGAAGAGCCTTCATGAAATGGCCTCTTAAAATCAGGGATCTGAGAACCAAAAAAAAAATGTAAGATTAGATAGCGGGGAACAGAATAGAGTGAAAATGCTGTCTTCCTGCTTTGATTATATCAGTCAGTAGTTTGAAAAATCAAATTATGAACCAAATAGGAAGGGGAAAACAGGCAGGAAAGAGACTAGAAGAAACTAGTTTTGGTATTGTTTTTGTTGTATTTTAAGCAGAGATGGCAGGTTTGATGTGGCTATTTGGCCATTATTTTCAATAACAGCTTCAAACGTGTTAATTAATTTTTAGCATTTAAAGTATTTAGTAATAGCTTTTTCTTCTTATTGCATGATAAATCTATAAACCTTTTTTCATCTTGCATGAAAAAACGGTTAACAGTTAACAATTGAAAGATTCCATCTGTTTCTACTTAAGATTAAAATAAGCTATGTTGAAATAGTTTTGGAGCAATGATTTTGAAATATTTCGTGGGGGGGATAATAATCTTACATTTTGTGTTAGGAAACAATTAGATGACTAGGTTGTGAGCTACTTTTAACTTGTTACTTTAAAATTTTAGGATGAGGAAATTAATCAGCAGAGCCAGTTGGTAGAGAAATTGAAGACACAGATGTTGGATCAGGAAGAAGTAAGTTGAATATTATTTCCAGAAAAGCTTTATCATTATCATTCAAACACAAACGATGAAGGAAGCTACAGAGCTCTGAATATACTAGAGTGCATCTTGAAATTTTTTGAATATGTGCATGCTTCACTGGGTATCCTGATTGATGCCTCATATGGATTGAAGCAAAGATTGACTTCATCTTAGGATTTGAGTTCTGTCTACTGGAGGGAAGAGAATAACTCTTTTTAGTATTTACTCTTTAACATACGTCTGGATTTTTTGAAACTGCTTTCTGCTTTTTGAAGTACAGTGCTGTTTTATCTCCTGATTCTCCCCAGAACATTTCTTACTGATCTTGGGGAAACTTACACTGATGTGGAGTATTTAGACTCCCCCTCCATTAATGAGAAAGTACAGTATTTACATATGGAAATGAGGGAAGGAATATAAGAAAACACATGTTACATTCTCACTCATTCACTTCAACATACAGGTATAGGTTCATTCTAAAGGGATTATTAAAGAAATACTGATTTCTGAATTCCATTGACTTTGTCTTTAATAATTATGTAAGTTGGAGTATGACTTATTGTGAGAAGGAGAATGTCAATGAATAAAATCATGTTTTATCTTCACATTTCTATCCTCATCTAACCTGTTGTTCATTTCTGTCATCTTTACTTTCATTTTAGTTCTTTCAAGTGTCTCTTTAGTTTGTCACCTAGTTTGCACCCTCATTTATCTCACCTGCAAAGCAGAGGGAATCACTGAAAAATGGTCCTTCATTTTGGGGAAGGATGGCAAAGACTGCACGATTTCACTAAGAAAGGGATACCTACCATCAGCCAAATTAATCCTGGTCAGATTATCTTTATACTTATTTCAACTGTAGCATTGTTTCTCAAAAGGGAGCTAGTAACATTGCATAATTCTTTATTATATTGTTCTGTCCTGTGCATTATAGGACATTTAGCATCCCTGGCTCCTGCTTCTAAGTGCCACTAGTGTTCTGCACCATTATTAGTATTCCCACACATTTCCTTGTGCCACTACTTAAAAGCCACTGACCCTGGATGATTGCAGTATCTTCCTAAGTAGTCTTCTTTTAGCTTCTCTCCAGCTTAAATTTTATATGCTGATACTAAATTTTCCTGAGGCATAGCTCAGAAGCCACCCCCTGTTGCCCAGAGAAAATCTGAATTTTAAAGCAAATCTTCTAAACATCTACTAATTTCTTTTTCTGTGCACACTGTTTATGAGCCTAGAATGCCTTTGTCTTTCTGTTACTTTAATTTGCATATGACTAAAATCTACCTATCCTAGCCACTTCTCCATTTCCTCTCCTTTGTCTATAGAAATATCTCCCTTTTTCCTGTACTACCAAGCACTTTTTTTGTCATGTCCTGTCCCTCCTTTATAGCTCTTGTTTTCCATTTGTTTATGTACCTATCTTCTTGTCTAGATTCCTCAATAGCAGTTTTTATTTGATTTTCTTTCTGTCTCCCACAGTGTCTTTCACAGTGCCTGCACATAGTAGACATTCAGTAAAATTGTTGAACGAATCAATGTTACCACACTTAATAGCATCTACATTTCCTTCCTTTGTGCTTAGCAAATAGAATTTTAAATTTATCATATAGAATTGGTAAAAATATACTTTTTCACCTAGCTTCTGGCATCTACCAGAAGGGATCAAGATAATATGCAAGCTGAGCTGAATCGCCTTCAAGCAGAAAATGATGCCTCAAAAGAAGAAGTAAAGGAAGTTTTACAAGCTTTGGAGGAACTTGCTGTTAATTATGATCAGAAGTCTCAAGAAGTTGAAGACAAAACTAAGGAATATGAATTACTTAGTGATGAACTGAATCAGAAATCGGTAAGATACAAGTTTTTCTTTAATACTTTAGTACACATATTCTTAATTGAAATATTAACTAAGTATATAGGTGGGTAAAAAAAAATATACCAACCACCTAGAAAATTGTCAGTTCCATTCTAACATAAATTTGCTGAGACTTATGGCAGTAAATGAAAAATCAAATTTATTAGTTTGGAAACTTCTTATTTCTAGGCAGAAAACATTACCCAATCTCAAAAATTCAGTGAATAATACAAACTACCTCCTCTTAATGGAGCACAGTTTGATTACTTTACATTGTTTATCAGGTCTAAAATATTTTTAGGTTTGAACTGGGAGCTATCTCAGAACTTAGTAGACAATAACAATAGTCAAGAAAATAAAAGCAGAAAATAATGGTTTTGTGACTATTAGGTTGAAAACTTGAAATAGCTCTCAGTATTAAAATTGATCTTTTTTTTTTTTTTTACACCTTCAGCACCTGGTCTTTCTAGGTGGTCTCCCAACCAAGTACTAACCAGGTCCGACCCTGCTTAGCGTCCGAGATCAGATTGGGATTGGGCTTGTTCAGGGTGGCAGGGTAGACTAAAATCAATCTTTTATTTAATAGATTTAACTACCTTTTATTTTTGGATCTACTAGGCAACTTTAGCAAGTATAGATGCTGAGCTTCAGAAACTTAAGGAAATGACCAACCACCAGAAAAAACGAGCAGCTGAGATGATGGCATCTTTACTAAAAGACCTTGCAGAAATAGGAATTGCTGTAGGAAATAATGACGTAAAGGTAAATATAATAACTAGTTATTAAGTGTAATTATCTGTATATAGCCTATACTTTTGCTTATTATTTTTTTTCAAAGGTCTTTTCATACCCGTTATCTTCACAATAGTCACATGTCGTGGATGGTATTATCTTCATTTTAAATAGAAAAGAGGAAGAGAATGGGGTACTCAGGGAGATGAATGTTCAGTAAGTAGCATTTATTTGGACCCCATGTTTGGTTCTTTTCCTTTACTATGTAAAGATTTTGCATTTAGAAATTATGTTAATAAATTACTATACATGATATTTCATAATTGGAACAAAATGAAGGTTAGCTCAGGAAGTAAACTTATTAATAAATTGGTCTGTGGTTGCTTTAAAAAGATAAAATATAAGTACTGCTAAATAATCCTTTACTCTTTAAATTTTATGAAAAATTTCAAAGATAGAATACCATGAACCTCGGAGTTATCAGTTATCAAAATTTGGCCACACTTATTTATGCCTTTTTTCTTTTCTAGTGACCTTAATCTTATTAAGGATAATAATTTTGGTTATCACTAGGCATGTGGTAAAAAATTTATCATAGTGATGTGGTAGATTTTTAAAGTTAGACCATTCAAATCCAAATAAATGCTACGGTTGTTAAAAGTAAATAAATAAAAAGTTAGAACAAAAAAGCAATATAAGACTTGAACTACAAAAACATGTATATAGCAATAAAGATTTCTATATTGTAGTAGATATTTGTTACAGTTACAGAACAAATTTATACTTAGGTTTATAATGAGAGCATACTAAGAAGCCGTGTTTAAGAAGAGTTGGAAATGAAATAAAGGTTTTTGGTTTGGAGTACACATTCCTTCTCCTGAATGTTACTCAGGACTATTTGTTGATGAAGGCAAAGATTCTTGTAATCTTTCTTCTCGAATGTCATTTCTTAAAGTCAGCTCACCTCATTGAAAGAAAGGAAATGTTATTGTTAAATATTAGAACAACATTCTGAACATTCTGTCCTGTTTTTATGGTGAAGTAATAGTTTGCTTAGAGCTATAGAAGACTCTTGGGATGGAAAAGTAGATTTACTTAATATCACTGAACATTAGAATGGTGTTGTTCAAAATTTGCTTTGTAGATATGCAACTTCTTTTTACAAAAATCTTTGCATTTCATATTCAGATAATCTACCACTTTTTCACCTGTGGTAAAGATAGAGAAAATATAGTGGAAATGGCTTGTGTTTAGTAGCAGAGTGTTAACAATACAAGTTCCCTGACTCTTAGACTGCTTTTTCACTGTATATACTATTGTAGCATTTTAACAGCGAGTCAGCCTTGCAGATAATCGGTTTCTTTAAAAGAAATCTGTGGATCCTCAGTATTACCATTTGCACATAATTCTTTTCCTGTTCACATCATCAGTTAAGCACTGCTTGAGCTCCACTTGTTTTGTGTTTTTTTTACATTATGGTTCACTCTTGGCGTGTACAGTTCTATGGATTTTGACTAATGCATAATATAGATCTACTGTTACAGTATCATATAATAATTTTACTGCCCTAAGAAATATCCTGTGCTTTACATATTCATCCCTCTCCCCGAACCCCTAACAACCACTCTGTAGTGTTGCATTATCCAAAATTTCATATTGTTGGACTCATACAGTATATAGCCTTTTCTAACTGGCTTCTTTCAGTTAGCAGTGCACATTTAAGTTTCTTCTATATATATTGTGGCTTGATAGCTCATTTTTTAAAATCACTTAATAGTTTATGGTGTGGATATAGCAGTTTGTTTTTCCATTTACCTGTTGAGGAGCATCTTGGTTACTTTCTCAGTTTTTAGCAGTTATGAATAAAGCTGCTATGAAAGGTATGAAAAGTCTGTCATAATTGATTGTTTTACATGGGGATGGCCAGTTGTTCCAGCATATTTGTTGAAAGACTATCTCTGTTGAATTGCCTTTGCCCCTTTCAGAGATCAGTTGACGGTAGTTGTATATGTCTATTCCTGGGCTCTATTCTGTTCCAGTGACCTGTTTGTTTATTCTGCTAATATCACATCATTTTGATAACTGTAGCTTTATAGTAAATCGTATAGTTGGTTAACATTAGTCTTCCAACTTTGCTCTTATTTACTATCGTGTTGGCTATTAGGGTCTTTTGCCTTTCCATATAAACTTTAGAATCAGTTTGTCAGCACTCACAAAATAACTTGTTGGGATTTTTGCTGAGATTATAGTAAATACATAGATCAAGTTGGGAAGAATTGACATTTTAACAATATTGTCTTTCCATGAATATGGAATATTTCCTTTTTTTTTTAATCTCTTTCATCAGTATTTTATAGTTTCCTTATAACATAACATTTATCCCATAGTGTTTTCTTTTTTCTCTTTGGTGCTAATGTAAATGGCACTGTTTGGAATTTCAAATTCCACTTGTTTAGTGCTGGTATATAGGAAAGTGATTGTTGTTAACTCATATGTTAGTTAACCTTGTATCCTGCATATGTTAACTCATATGTTAACTTCGTATCCTGCATTGTTACTATAATGGTTTATTAGTTCTTGGAATTTTTTAATGATCATGTCATATGTACACAATTTTATTCTCAAGCTCCACTTAATTTTTTCTAAACAATAAAAATTTATTATCTTATAGTTCTGGAGGTCAAGTCAGAGATGGATTTTACTGGACTAAATCAAGAAGTAAGACTTTTCCTTTTGGAGGCTATAGAGGAGAATCCATTTCCTTTTCCAGGTTTAAGAGGTTGTCAGTTTTCCTTTAACTTAGGGTCTCTTTCCTCCATTTTCCAAATCAGCAATGACAGATTGAGTTTTCACAGTAAATCACTCTCAGTCTGACTCTTCTGCCTCACTCTTTCACTTATGGGGACCCTTGTGATTACTTCGGGCCTACCTGGATAATTTAAGATAATCACCCCAGCTCAGGGTCAACTGATTAGCAGTCTTCATTCCATCTACAACTTTAATCCCCCCTTGCCGTGAAATATAATATATTCAGAGATTCCAGGGATTAGGATGTGGACATTTTGGGGAACCCTTATTATGGCCTACAACAAGATGATTTATAAAACTACACAAAAATCGCAAAATAACATAAATTAAAACAGAATAATACAACAGAGAAATAAGTTGACTGGGGCATAATGGATCTAGAAATTACACTAACGGAAAAATGCACACTTAGTGATGTCTTATGTACCTTTGAGTTCCAAGTCAGTGATTCTTATACTCTGGATTTAAATCATACTTTTGAATGCTGTAATTTTGGGTGGCATTCTTGAAGGGATTAAAAGAATCAAAACAAAAATAATTATGTTACCAATAATTATATCTCAGTCATTATTCCAGTATAGCCCTTTCTCCATTAAAGCTGTCATAGAGAACTTGACTGTCCTTAAGCACAGTTATTGATTATGTAAAGCTCCACTTAATTTTGACATTGATTATTGTACTGAAATTATATAGTGAAACCCGTGACAGTTTTGGAAAGTGCAGTGACCACAATTTCTCCTTTGTGAGGTTAAAGTCATCCTTTCCCTGCCACCTGAATAGCCTTATTTGTTAAGTTTTAAACGGGACTTACACATGATTAACAGTAAACTTCCTAAAGAGTACCTGTGAAGAGGAAATCCAAATACTGAAAGAGGCACAATTCATCAGAGGATTTTTGGTTTGTTTTTTCAGTTTACATTATTTTTTTCCCTGTAGGCATGTATATTAGTGTTAACCTTTAGAAAGGAAAGCAAAATTTTAGCTCTATTTTACTTACTTTTTATTACCCAATATTTAATAAAAGAAAAAAGCCCCAGACTTCCTTTGAATACTGAGTAATATTAAAATATATTTAATTTTGTTAGATTTTAGAATCTAATTGGTTAAACACATACTGGATATTTATGTCTTTCGTTTTTTATTTCACTTTTTTCTCATAGCAGCCTGAGGGAACTGGCATGATAGATGAAGAATTCACTGTTGCAAGGCTCTATATTAGCAAAATGAAGTCAGAAGTAAAAACAATGGTAAAACGCTGCAAACAGTTGGAGAGCACACAAACTGAGAGCAACAAAAAAATGGAAGAAAATGAAAAGGAGTTAGCAGCTTGCCAGCTTCGTATCTCTCAAGTATGTATTAAAGAGCAAAGTTTCTTTATGCTTTGAATAGTCTCATAACTTTTATTTATTGTACAAGTTTTAAGAAAAATGAACTTTCATAGGTTATTTTGAGCACCAAAATAGAAAGGTTAATTTAATCAGTTTTTCCTAGTCTATCTGCTTTATAATAACATGAATGATATAACCAGGTTGAATTAACGTATATATGTTAAGCATACAGATTTACTAGAGAGATGTGATTGATGTGACTATTGAAGAATCCAGATGAATTCTAGGGTGGACAAAACTGCAGGGCCAGTTTTCTGGCTTTGGCAGCTGAGTGGATAACGCCATTTGCCAAGTTAGGAATTGTAGAAGGGAAAGGGTTATGTTATATGGTGATAACAATAAGAATGTTTTATTTTTCAGCTTTCAGTGCCTTTGTTATAAGTGTTATAGGCTATATAGATGACCATTTCATTGTTGAAGTTCTTCATCATAGTAGATTTGGCCCCTGAACATTTTAGGTTTAAGTATCTTCTTTAAGTATGTTACATGTTTATGTATGTTGATAAAACTTGCTTATTTTCAAATATTCTTAACAATAAAATATATGCATGAGAATTTTTCCACTTCACATCAGTATATTTTTCCCAAAAGCATGAAGCCAAAATCAAGTCATTGACTGAATACCTTCAAAATGTGGAACAAAAGAAAAGACAGCTAGAGGAATCTGTTGATTCCCTCAGTGAGGAACTAGTTCAGCTTCGAGCACAAGGTATTAACTTTCAGTTATTTCTGAGTTATGTTTATATTAATTTGTGCTTACTTTAGTGTAATTGTAGTAAACATAATTCACACTGATAGAGAATTGTAGGAATACTGATAACTTGGAATAGTAAACAAATATGGCCTTTAATGTGGCTTTGAAACTTTTCAAAGTTGTGTTTGAATATGGAAGTAGTCAATCTGGGAATTTCCCACAAAGTTATAAAGTTAATACACATATGCATGTACATATGTGAAGTGTGTGTGTGTGTGTGTGTGTGTGTGTGTGTGTGTGTGTACACACATCTTGACATTAGGAACTTAAGAAAGCTGTTCCGTTTCCCTACCATGCGCTAACCAGTCTGTTCTGGGATTAGGCAAAGAAAATATAAGAAACCTTAATATCAATACAAAGGAAATAGCTTAAATGTACCAGTCAACATATCATTGCGCTTGGAAAGCAAGTTTTACTATCTGTCATTTGGATATTTTAAAGTCAAGTATTGCTAAGGAACATACATATTTCTCATAAAACCCGTTTGTTCTTTGGTTTCTATGAAGAACTTTAAGGCTTATTTTCTCTCTTGTTTTCTCTTCCTACCCAAATAGAGAAAGTCCATGAAATGGAAAAGGAGCACTTAAATAAGGTTCAGACTGCAAATGAAGTTAAGGCAAGTTTGATGTAACATTGGATTCTAATGGGTTTAGTCCACCGTTATTAATCTTTATTAGTCTGACTTAATGTCCTTTCCCACCAATAATTTTAGCAAGCTGTTGAACAGCAGATCCAAAGCCACAGAGAAACTCATCAGAAACAAATTAGTAGCTTGAGAGATGAAGTTGAGGCAAAAGAAAAACTTATTACTGATCTTCAAGAGTAAGTATACTTTCCTTTCCTCTGAATATTAAAAGCTAAGAAAGATTGACTATTTAGACAAGAGGGAATAATTGGTTACTGGTGGACAATATATTCTTTTTAGATATCTGCCCTTTTCATTGAAATTATAACTTTTTCATTTATAACTTATGAGTTCCAGGTGAAGTACTTTTTAGATCTTTTGATGTAATGATTCAGTAAAAAGGAAAAACAAACTTCAACCATTTTTACAAATAGAAACCTCCTCTAAATCACTTTCTTAATTTCCTTTTAAGAAATATTCTTTATTGAGAAAAACTTTTTTGGAAGTTGTGTTTTTTTAAGTTTTTGTTTTTTTTTTAATAGAAGTTGTTCTCTTTGTAAGACATTTTTCCTACTTCCATAACCATATTTGTATAGCATAGAATGTGTAAAAATAGGAGGTCTGCAACTAAATCAAAGGTGCGTAAGAAAAAATGCGTAAGCAATTTGGGATGTGGGTCTTACTAGTAATACCTAATGGATTCAGGGACGAGGATTCAGGGAGATGAAAGATACAGAATAAAATCATAGTTTCAAACCAAAATTGGAAAATATTGTATAGCTAAAAGTAGCCAGGTCCTCTTCCCTCCCCTCTTTCCCTCCTCCTTCCCCCCAGCCCCATGGTACCCATGGCAGACAGGATCACAGGAGGCCTTTGGTTGTCTTGAGTGGTGAGATTATAGAATTTAAGATTTTGAAAATTTTTAATGATAACATTTAGAAAATTGGTGTTGATATTGTTTGGGGTTCCTCTCCCCCCTCCCACCTTTTTTCTCAGCCAAAACCAGAAAATGATGTTAGAGCAAGAACGTCTGAGAGTAGAACATGAGAAGTTGAAAGTTACAGATCAGGAAAAGAGCAAAAAATTACATGAACTCACGTAAGTAAATGTTTTCATTTAAACTGAAAATTAAAAACTAAGAGGATTGCAGGCATTACTATTAGATGTATCCAGTGGATACATTTTTCACTTTATATAGGCTAGAGAGTATTTTTCTTAAGCCTCCTGCATTGGATTGATTTATACCTGAAAACTTGGAGTATAATCAGTCTTGTGCTTTAATGAAACAAGGTCTGATATTTCAGTGATGGTCAAGATTCAGATTCATATTTATCAGACTGTTTCCTGTTTCTGAGCCAACATTTTATGTCAAGATCTGTCAGGAAAATGAACCTAAAACATGGCATTAAGTGATTTAAAAGATTCAAGATCTGTTACAAAAACTGAATTTTTGTCGAAGTTGATCTCGCGTAAAAGATCATCGGTATGTTAGCCTTGCCTTTTATTTTTTCTAATTTACTAAGACTATAGTCAGTCAGTACTCAAGTTTTTAGAATCTGAGCAGATAGAAGACTCAGAATTATAATTTTTTACATGCCTTGAATTTATGAGAGAAAGTTTGTAAATGAACTGCTATTGTTAGAATGATAACACTGTCAGGACCAGCTCAGAGTTGATTTTATAAGTATTCTGCACAATCTCAACCATGATTTTTTTGAAGTAATTTTAAATAAAATATGTAAAATACTTTGTTTTTAGATAATTTATTGTCTCTGTAATTTCCAGGTAATCAGAATTATTTTGGATGAATAACAGGATGCTGTATGTGATATATTCTAAATACAAATAAGAACGATTTATTATTTGAATTCTGCCACATTTTATCTTTTCTATTGCTATATGAGGAGAGTTATTTCTAATAAGTTATAGATTTAGGAGATTATAAGACATAAAAATTTCTTTGAAAGAACATGAGTAAACTTATTAAAAATAAGCATTTTTCATTTATTCGAACTCAAGAATTGATTCTTTCAGATAAAAAGTTTGATTCAACTCTTGAGTTAAATAAAACTAGAATTTTATAGAATCAAAAGTTGAAAATACGTATATTTTTCCTCTGTCTAGGGTTATGCAAGATAGACGAGAACAAGCAAGACAAGACTTGAAGGGTTTGGAAGAGACAGTGGTAAGCAAAACTTGAAGATAAATAGGATTGGGGAATGTTAATGGGTTTTTTCTTCTTGGTTGTACTAAAATTGAAGTCTGAACTTCAAAAACACTGCTGTTCTTAATTCAAGGCAAAAGAACTTCAGACTTTACATAACCTGCGGAAGCTTTTTGTTCAGGACCTGGCCACCAGAGTTAAAAAGGTAATATAACTGTACTTAGTTGTGGGTATTTATATAAATGGTGCCTTCTATGTGTAATTCTTTGTATTCATAAGTGAAATAATTTTATAATGTAACAGTTTTTGTTTGGTTAAGTTTAGGGGTTTCTTTGAGCTTTAAATTTTTAATAGTGTTCATTGACCTTTTCTCAGAGTGCAGAAATTGATTCTGATGACACTGGAGGCAGTGCTGCTCAAAAGCAAAAGATCTCATTTCTTGAAAATAATCTCGAACAACTCACTAAAGTGCACAAGCAGGTAATAAAGAATATATTTTGTGGTAGCTGCAGCATTGTAAGAATAAAAATTTAAAGAGTGGCAAGTATTTATTTGAATTTTCATACCCTGAGCCATTACATTATTTATCAAACATTTATATAGAGAAAACACTACACATTTTTAGAGAAATTAATATTTTTTAACAACCCTTTTATCAAAAGAGTCCAATGAAAACCTGTATTCTTATTTACTTTCTGAAAGTTCAGGTCAATTTTCTTAATTTGTTCATGGTAATTAAAAAAATCTGTTAGGTCTTTGCAACTAAAATATAGCTTTTTAGTCCTTTTACATTTAATGTCCCAGGTATGAAATATATAATATCGTGAGGTAGCTCATATTTTTTAAAAAATGTTGTCTTATTTTTAATTATGACTTGATAAATGATTTAATTACAAAAATATTTTTTTAGCACCAAATTGACGCATATCTTTGTTATTGTAAACTTGATGTTTATACTAGATGTTTGCACCTAGAGTAAGGTTAAAGAAGTTTTAGCCTTTTTTGCTTTCAGAACTTCCTGAGGGGATTGCTAAATTTATGTGTGCTTTTGGATCTTAGTATGTTTAAAGGGGTATTCATTTCTAAAAGATTAATATCTTAATGAAGAGACCTAATATTATGTTCTAACTTATTGTCATTGCCTAGTAGGGGGTAAGAACAACTCCCTCCAAAAAAAATTAAATAAAATTATATTTTTATGAGTAATACATATGTGTGATATGTATGGATGTATGTATTCTTTGTTGCTGCCTGAATTAAGTTAGCTAATTGGAAAACCTTAGTATAAAATGTAGTTTTACTTTTTTCCTAAAGAGAAATTATACAATGCTCATACTTTGTCAAATCATCTTGTTAAAGCTAGAATCCTAATTTTCTTCGTGTACTTTTAGTTGGTACGTGATAATGCAGATCTTCGCTGTGAACTTCCCAAGTTGGAAAAGAGACTTAGAGCTACAGCTGAGAGAGTGAAAGCTCTGGAGTCAGCACTGAAAGAAGCCAAAGAAAATGCATCTCGTGATCGCAAACGGTATCAGCAAGAAGTAGATCGTATAAAGGAAGCAGTCAGGTCAAAGAATATGGCCAGAAGAGGACATTCAGCACAAATTGGTTAGTTGAACAAATTAAAACCTTTAAACCTTGATTAGTTTGATTGTTTTCATTTACTTGAAAACATATTTTGATTCATTAATTATGTGTTGTAATGGTGGTATTTGTTTTTACCATAGAGACAAAGAAATTGAGGAATAACCACATTAACAGGACAAGAAGATAAATAAGAACTAGACAGGCAAGAGTGGTCAGGGATAGAGGAAAATATGTTGAGCAATATTTCATGCTTCAGAATAATCATTGATATAGGAATAGGTATAAGAGGCTAGATTTTACAGGTTCTGGAAGAAAGGATATAACTAAAAAGAAAGCTAGAGGATTTTCTAAGAAACAAAAAGGCAGAGAAAAACAAAACACTTGAGAATTTATTATAAACAAAGAGATCTAAAAAATCATTATAGTGTATTAAGATTTATTCTAAAGCCAGTTTTTGACTTTTGTTTTAGCTAAACCTATTCGTCCGGGGCAACATCCAGCAGCTTCTCCAACTCATCCAAGTGCAATACGTGGAGGAGGTGCGTTTACTCAAAACAGTCAGCCAGTGGCAGTACGAGGTGGAGGTGGCAAACAAGTGTAAGGGTTACACCTTACCCACAGGTTTGTAGTCTGTATCTGGCTTTTGAATCATAGCTGTAAATGGAAATGTTAAACTAAAGAAAAATGTTAAACATTTTTTTTCAGTTCTCACATTAATGTCATGATTTTTTAAATGTATGTAATTGTAAATGTAACTTGGCATAATTTCTTGTCTTTTTTTCATAATTCAGATCATATTATTCAAATTTATGTTATTGTTTTTAGCCTAACATTGGATCATTTTAAAATATTTTGATATTCTAATAGATAAACTATAGTTTATAAATGTTCCCTTTTACTGGGCATGTAATTAAGTATATTAATTTTTCTATATTTGAAATTTTCCAAAATTGAAATTTCCATATATGAAATTTGAAATGTGAAAAATTTTTAGGCCTGCTCATGTATTAAATTATTTCCAGAAGATTCCCAAAAGTGAAATTACAAGAAAATGTGAACATTTTTAAGGCTCTTGATACATATTAACACACTGCTCTCCAGAAAGACTGCACCAAATGGCATATTAGCCAAAGATATTCCCCATTTTCTTGCACCTTTGCCAGCATTGAGTATTAATAGTTTTTAAGCTTTGAACATAATAGGCCAAAATAAACATCTTATTATGAATGAAATTGAACTTCTCACATATTTATTCACCCACTTATTTTTCGAGTTATTTCTGTGTCCTTTTCTGTTTACTATTGCAAGTGATTTTTTGAACAGATTTATGAGTTCTTATATTTATTAATTTGTTTTTAATTTATAAGTACTATCTGTTCCCTTGTAGGAGATTAAAAAATATCACAAAGTTGAAGGTAAAAATCATCTAGAGATACCACCCAATATGTTGTATTTTCCTAGAGCTTTCTTTACATATTATAACTTTTAAATTAAAAGGTTTAAGCTGTTAATAAATATTCTAATAACATACTACCCCATTCTACTTATGCTACTTTGTAACCTGCTTCTTTATTTTAGTAATATATTCTGTACATTTTCTTCTACAACATGATTGGTTAATAGCTGCCTAATATTTCATCATATGGCAGGAACTCGGGTTTTAATTCTTTCAGAAGTCCCAGATGTGTAGATGCTTTAGAAACTAAAAATTCTAGATAATTATGAGATGGTTAACTGTTGTTTCTGACAAATACTAAAGTCAGTTTATTTTAATCTTTCTTGTTTTTACTTTGATGATATGCATAACATTGGTTCTCAGTTTAGAGAATGAAGCAATATGCTGGAGTATTCACATTACAAATAATCTAATGTTTTTCATCATATAGGATTTAAAAGGTAGCAGTAAAGTGAAAAGAGCACAGACTTTGAAGTTTTAAATTTGAATCCTACTTTATGAACTTGAGCAAGTGACTTTTTTAACAATTCCTTTTTCATTTTGACTCTAACCATTCATGACCTGTTTAATATCTCTAAAACATTTTTCTTCGTAGCCACAGTAACATCAACAAAATATAGCTAACAATTGGCAACTAAAAATATTTTTAATATTACCTAATACCAATCTGTATTCAGATTTCTTCATTTTAAGTCCTTCACAGCTGATTTATCTAAAACAAGGTACAATTCAAGACCACTGTTTGCATTTGCTTATATTCCTTAAGTTTCTTTTAATCTAGAATAACCCCCTGATATAATGACATTGACTTACTGAAGAGAGACTAGGCAAGTTATCTTGGGCATATGCCACTTTCTAGGTGTGTTTGATTTTTTCTATATGTAGTTGCCTTATTCCTCTATTCCCTATGTATTAAAAGCAATTTTAGATTCAGCATAAACATTTTTACCAAGACTATATGGTAAGTAATATGTGCTTAATATTATGTCACATTAGTAGACATAAAATAGCTAGTTTTCCTGCCTGTTAGGGATGGCCTCTGTTTCCCTCCTTTGGAGTACTGTAAGTTCTCACTAAATGTCATCACTAAATTCTGTAACTTTAAGCAAAATGATGTATAATGAAGCCAGTTTGATCATAGGCTAATTGATATAAACATCAATGTTACAGCGAAACACCATTGAACAAAACAATGCAATTTGAGGACCTGCTGTATTTACTTTTGAGCCCCTTTATTAGTAAAATGGAAGTCATTCTTGAGAATTACACAAGTTAAGATTTTATTACCTATTACAGAATGGATTCTTTTCTAGAGTCGAAGGTGGGCAAGGGCATTTGAAAGCATAAGTGGATATAGGTGAAAGTTCATCCTTTGTGTGTATTGTGTTCAGATTAAAATTCCTATGTAAACTTTGAACTGATAACATTTGTAGAGAAGATAGATCATGACCTTTGTTAGATGTACCCAGGTTTTAGCTTGAAAGTAGAATGCTGATCCCAGTGTAATGACAGCAATTTATTAGCACATGAGAGAGAGAGCTAACTTAGCTAAACTAGGTTTTTGAGACATGAAATTATAAAAGTATAAACATTTACAGGTTTGTCTCATTGCTAGTCCAAAGGATAGTAGGTTTTGTTTTGTTTTGTTTTGTTTTGTTTTGTTTTAGTTTTTGCATCAGTCAATCTTAAACCATGGTGGAGAGGAGTATATGATCTGAAGTGATAAATTACTAAAATCTTAAATACTTTATAGAAGAATTTTTAAATTCTTTTAATTATTAAGAAAAGCATTTCATTTTGGGGAAAGATGACAATGTATTAATACCAGTACTCTTAGTACCCAGTTTTACATGGCCGGTCTTCTAGCTTGCATAATACTTTGAATGTTGAGTTTTTCTAAACACGTTGGTGAGTAGACAGTTTAATACAGGGATGCCTCCAGGTAACAGTTACTGATATTTATTTTCATTGTCATTTTTCTACCATATGTACCTCTTGGGTATCCCTATTTCTCCACCCCTCTTAACCTCCTCTCTCTCTTTTTTTTTTTTTTTTTAAATCGCAACATATATAACATTCCTAGTTAGTGGTCCTTGGCTTAAGAATGTCACTAACACTGTCTACTGGTTTCCATCTCTAAAAAAAAAAAAAAAAAAAGATATAATTCATACATGAACTTAACTCGTAGCTCTCTTGGGGAGAAATAAAAAATGAATGGCTGGCCTTTTAAACATGGTACTGCTCATAATAGCTCTAGGTAGGAGGTAAGTTTAAAGGAAAAGCAATCAGATCATTTAATGCTGCCTTTTTTTAATTTTGGGGAAAGCTGTTGGCCAAATGTTTATAAACTATTGGTATATTTTATTCCTTTCGCATTTATCTTAAACACAAGTTTTATGCAAATAAAAATATTTTCTCTCTGCTTTCTCCCATTTTCAGGTGTTGAAAATAATAGGAGTATGAAGAGGACTTAATATCAAGCAGTCATTCAGTGACTATAACCTTTACCCCCTGGGAATTGTAGAATTATAACTTTTTTAATGTATAAATTATATTTGGCCTGTACAGCTGTTTCCTACCTACTCTTCTTATAAACTCTGCTGCTTCCCAACACAACTAGAGTGCAATTTTGGCGTCTTAGGAGGAAAAAATTACAGTTTACAACTGTGGCCCTATTTATTGCACAGTTTGTCTTTTGTGTCTTAAATTTAGTTTTCACTGTGCCAAGCTAACCGTACAGGATCGTGCTTTTTGTACTTTTTTTGTTTGTGTTTATTTTTTAATCCCAGTTTAAATTACCTAGCTGCTACCGCTTCTTGTTTTTCTTATTAAAGTGTCTTCCTTATGTTAGGGAAAATGGAACATTTAGGTTAAATGTCTTAAATTTTACCACTTAAACACTACATGCCCACAAAATGTATCAAGTCAGTACTGTACTTCAATATCCCTTGAAATGATTTCAGAGTCAAAATTATTTGTGTCGCCTCTGAAGTTTGTTTCTGAAAACTACTACTGTATGTGCACTGAAACCTTAAAACTGCCTAAATAGGCATTTGAGACTGAGCAAGGCTACATAATTATCTCATGAAATGCATGTTGCTGAATTTTCTTGAATAGAAATATTTGACATCAAAAGTAAATCTCAGTTTAAGAAAGAGTTCGAAAAGGAATTGTATTTCTCTTTTCCCTATTCTATAATCAGCATAACTTGATGGAATGAAAATACCCTGCTTCATTCTGATGAGCCTGCTAGTTAACATAAGAATTGGACAGAAATTAATTTGTCCTCTTAATATAGTGAAATAAATTATAGGATAAAACAATTTTATATTAGTACTGTATTGGTTGATCTAAATTTATAGCCATTTGGAGGGAAAAGTTGAAGAACAGGAAAAATAATATGGTGAATTTATAAACATGCAGGTAAATTTTGGTCTGAAATCCCTGAGGTATTTTTAACCTGCTACGCTGTTATACATTATAATTTATTTCTTGTTTAACCTAGAAATAGGTCATCATTTGCAAGTCACTAGTAATTCTCAAATTATTTTTTCGGCTATAGCCCTTAATTTTGTAGTTAGTGCTAAGTGTACTTGTTTTTTTGCCACCTCTTCCTCACATGATTAAACTAAATCAACTGTTTGTTTTAGGAATCTCTATTAAGAAAGAGATTTCAATATTTGCTTCATCAGTGGGGGGAGGGTGACTGCAACTGTGTTAGCAGAAATTTGGGGAGAATGGGGATTTAAGGTTATTCAGTCAGTAGAGAAAGAAATTTGGTAAGTTCTGTGTTAGGATCTGGCTGGCAGAATTAACTTTTTGAAAAAGTTTTATACACAGATATTTGTAATAAATTTGGAGCCATAGTCAGAAGACTCAGATCATAATTGGCTTATTTTTCTATTTCCTTAACTATTGTAATTTCCACTTTTATATAATTTCCATTTAAAAGATAAACTTACTTATTTTTTTAACAGTCAAAAATTTTTGCTGTTGTAGTCTGCAGCCTTTAAAATGATTGTGTTGCTTTTAGGATTGATCAAAGGAAACACTCCAGAAATTGAGATGAAACCTTGGCGCAACAAGATTGAAGTAATGCAATTAACTAAAAAACAGTGCTCCAGCCTATTATGATAGTTTTCTAAATGGAGAAATATTTGGGTACATACACATAAATGTTTATATTTTGTTTTCAAATGAAAACTTGCTTCTTTGGCAATATTCATTAATGAAGCAGAATTTTTTTCTCGTCTAAATATGGTAGTTTCATTCTTATTAGCTGTATCACGGGTATTGGTGCTGTATAACAATGAATTGTAACTAGCATGTAGTTCAGAGTACACAATGGTAGGTTTTTTTAAATTTCTCAGTGATTATTTCTATTTATAATTTCAAACTTTCACAAAGTGTACAAAGAATTTCATAAATATGTTTTTAGTGAACTCTTTACTATGGTAGGTCATTAAACACAGCATTTACTCTTATAAGTGAAAATTTCTGATCATCTAGAACATTGACACTTATTTCAATTTGCAGTGTCTTTTTTTTTTTGGACCGAATATATTAATATTCTCTTGACTGGTATTGATAAATGGTTCAGAAGAAAAATGGTGAAATAAAATTAATATTTATTCACAGTGATCAATTAAATTATTTGCCTAACTTAAGAATACTACTGTGCATAACTCAATTTGACATGAAGTGATAAGAGTCTGAGTCTACCTGTGGAATATGTTGGTTTGTTTTCAGTGCTTGAAGATACATTCAAAGATAATTGGTTTTGGAAGACGCCATATAATTTTAAGTTTTACTTTAACCTGCATGCTGTAAATGTGTTTTATGTTTAAATAAAGAAGAAAATTTTTTTGAAATGTATTAACTTTCTTTAAACTTACTTAACAAAGTATTAGAGTGATTTTATATGACTCAGCAGCCTTCTGTTTTGACATAATATTGACTAATGTGTCATTCATGAATGTTTTGTTGGTAATGTATTGTGTATTCTTTTGACAGTAAGAAATATGTAGGCTGAAGGATTAAGAGCTAGAAATGAATTATCAGTCTCAACATATTACTTCACTTTAGTGTGATTTATATGGTTCTCTTCATCTGAACCTGAATTATTAACCTATATAAGATATGCTAAAGTTTGTTTTTCACTACTTTCTCAATGGTATTTCAAGTCTAGCTGGAGAAAACTAAAGACTTACTAAATACTAGTGGTGATTGGATTTTTTTGTTGTTTTTATCTTTTTAAATTATTATAGAAATTTTCAATCATATATAAAAGCAGAGAGTGAATAATGAATTTCCAAGTACTGCTCAATTTCAATAATTATCAGCTCCTGGCTAATCTTGTTTCATCCATAACCCCATAACCCCCCTTCATATTATTTTGAAACAATCCCAGATATCATATGCTTTTATTCATAAAGATTTCAGTATATAAATACACGCCTTAAAACACACACACCAGAATACCATTATCACCAGAAAAAAAATTTCAGTTTTTGTAAATAATTTGTTTGAATCACAATCTAATTAAAATCTATATATTACATTAGTGTCCACCCATCTCTTTTTTTCCCTGCAATTTATGAAGAAAAGTTGTCAAGTTTTCCAAATTTTGTTGATTATGCATTTCTTTGATATCACTTAACATACTCCTCTGTCCTTTTGGTATTGTAAATATGTTTTTGGTCCACGGATTTAATAGATTCAGATTTTTGTTTCATTTTGAAGGGGGGCAGTATTACCCCATAGATGACACAATGACTAGTCTCTTACTGGATTATAAGCTGTAATTGATGTTAGAGAAGGCCCAGATCAATTAATTACTGAATGGCAGTATTCCAGTTGTATCATTCCTTCATTTATTAGCTGCAATAGGAAAACTTGCCCTCACTCACTATTTGGTTACATATAGAAAAACAGTATAAATGCTTGATTCTTCCCCATTTTTTGTGAGTTTTAAAATGAGTTGCTTCCCTATTTTCCAGTGGCAACCAATTGTACATTGTTTTTCTTTATTTTTTTTTAATTTGGCTATTTTAAGTGTGCTCTTTGAGCTTCCAAGTCATTTTTTTCTTTCCTGGAAAAGATTAAATGGAAACAATCTTAAGGTTTATTTATCTCCCACGCTGTGGTAACATAATCAGGGCCTCCAGTGTGTTAGCCACTTCTGGTTTATCCAGTTCAGTAAGTTCAAGTGTGTCAATGTGACATCCTGTGAGATGACCAGATGTCCAGATCTCTTCACACTTAGGACAGCAGGAGAGTTAACATGGCCCAGGGGCAAAATTGTACATGTGTGTTGTCTGTTATATGTGAATTGCTTTTGGTCTTGTAATCTGAAAAGAGCATATTTACTATTTTGGCTGGTAGTGTGAAAGGGGAGTGCGTAGCAGTTGCAGAGGCTTCTGTTTGGCCTCTCGGACAGCCTGTATCCCACAGGCAAAAGGTGTATGTGAGGAGTCATGACAGCTACTAAATGTCAATTCTAGTTATAAATACAGAGACGAGTGGCCACCAGATGGGTCCATAGAGCACGTGCAGTTTTAATATGAGCACTTAGGGACATACACATTTATAACTTGGCCAGCATTCCTTTTATTCCTGTACTACCCATGATGCTTCAGATCTCTGGGCATCAATGTCTACTTAGACCCTGTTTCCCACAGCCCCCGCTTCAAAATACTTGAGTATTCCTCTTTCTTCAGTGTACAGTTACCTGAGTATAAACCTATAATTATTCCTGGGGCAGGACCAGGGGACTTGCACTTGCTGTGTTGCAAGGAATTTCCTGGAGACCCAACCTCTTCAGTGTGTTTTGGGTTGGAAAACTGGCTCAGGTAATGGCAAGCAATTGTTATTTTTTATATTAAGGCAACTGCTCTCAGCTTTTTTGTTTTCCATCATTGATACTCTGATGGTAAATGCTGCATAGTGAAGACATCAGTGGAAAAACTAGTGAAATCTGTTACTAGTAATTTACCAGTTAATTTCTTAGTTTTGACAAAGGTCAGTGGCGATTAAGATGTTAACAGTATAAGGGTATTGTATGCAATTTTTCTGTACATCTAAAATTCCAAAATAAAGTAACGATAATTTATAAAGTCACAGAACAACAGGAGACAACAGCAATAACATTTTGGAAATGAAAGCAAAACAGCAGACCCGAGAAACCTGACTCCTAAGCCAACAGTGGAGAATGCCAAGAAGCAACCCACCCATCATCCCCCGTAGAATCCCCTAATGTTCATGAGTGTGACTGGTACCTGTGGATGTTGGAGTGAAAGTGGGCTGAAAATAGGATTAGTTGACAGTCTAGGACCTCAGTTTAACCCCCAAACAACCTTCAGTGCTGCACTGCCAGCTG
>CM053513.1:16920735-16979660 GCA_028627145.1 Eidolon dupreanum | reverse complement strand
CTATTTTTAATTTTGTGAGGAATCTCCAAACTGTTTCCCACAGTGGATGTACCAATTTGCAATCCCACCAACAATACGTGAGGGGTCCCTTTTATTCATGTCCTAACCAACACTTGTCTTTTGATTTATTGATGATGGCCATTCTGACATGTGTGAGGTAATATCTTATTGTGGTTTAAATTTGCACTTCTCTGATGTTTAGTGATCTTGAGCATCTTTTTACATCCTCTTTGGAGAAATAACTGTTCAGATATTCTGCCCTTTTTAAAAATTGGATTGTTTGTTGTTGAGTTGCATAAGTTCTTTACATATTTTGGATATTAACCCCTTATTAGTTGTATCATAAGTGAATATCTTCTCCCATTCGATAAGTTGTCTTTTCATTTTGTCGATGGTTTCCTTTGCTGTGCAAAATCTTTTTAGTTTGATGTAGTCCCATTTGTTTCTTTTTTCTTTTTTTCCCCCTTGCCCAAGGAGATATGTCAGGAAAAAATTACTAATAGCAATATCAGAGAGTTTACTGTCTATATTTTCTTCTGGAGTTTTTGGTTTGGGGTCTTACATTTAAGTCTAATCCACTGAGTTTATTTGGTATATGGTGTAAGAAGGTGATCCAGTTTCACTTTTTTGCATGTTATCTGTCCAGTTTTCCCAACACCATTTGTTGAAGAGACCATCTTTATCCCATTGTATTTCTTGCCTCCTCTGTCATAGACTAAATGACCATATAGGCATCGATTTATTCCTGGGCTCTATTCTGTTCCACTCATCTCTGTGTTTGTATTTATGCCAGTACCATGCTGTTTTGATTACTATATCCTTGTAGTATAATTTGATATCATATAGTGCGATGCCTCCAACTTTCTCATGATTGCCATGGCTGTTTAGTGTCTTTTATGGTTTCATATAAATTTTAGGATTATTTGTTCTAGCTCTCTGAAAATACCATTGGTATTTTGATAGATTGCTTTGGGTAATAAGACCATTTTGACAACATTGATTCTTCCTATCCATGAGCACAGTATATGCTTCCATTTATTTGCATCTTGGAAGAAAAGTGATTTTTAAAAGAAAATGTACACAGAATTAGCCAAGGACTAGATATACTTGTGTCATAATAAACACCAAAATATTTATTTAATGTTCTTCATATTTGCTTGCAAAGATATAATGTTAACATTATAAACTTTCAAATGTTTCTGCTGTAGGTAAAATTAGAACTTATGACAATTATTTAAAACACTTATGAAATTAACTCATTTTTTTCACCCACTTAACAGTTGAGAGCCATTTGAAATAAAAAATAAAGTAGTGGAACTAAATCTGAGCACTCCCAAATAAGTGCCCATTGTTTCTTGAACGATAGACAAGACATCACCAGTATGAACTACAGAAAACACCCACATTAACATCTTGGATATATTATTTTCTTGCTGAATAAAACGTTAGACACACAGCTTTTCCATACAATAACTGGAATTGTGCAGTCTCCCTCCACACTGCTCTGAAAATGAACTTTTGTTTTTCGCAGATGTAGGCGAATTAGAATGAACAAAAGGCACACATTTTAAGGTTGAGAACATTCAACTGAAAATGAAAAAAGGATTCTTCTTCCGTTAGATAGGGGACCAGATGTAAAAGTTTTGCAGCAGGCAGGTTGGAGGTGGACTTGAAGTCTTTCTGTTACCCCCTCTTTGAAAGTGGCTGCCCGTCCACTGGTAAGTTCTTTCTAAATGCTCCTGTCAAAGGTCGCAACACAGCCTATCTAAAGGAACAAATAGGAAGACATCAACATCTCTTTCTGGTCTCCTCTGGCCTAGTATGATGATGAGGACCAACTTCCTGCCAACCACACTACTGTAGTAGCTTATTAATTTTACGGCGTGGCCCACTTGCTAGAAGTTTGGGCCCACAGAGATCTGATGGGGCTAGGAAACTGCGCAGACCCTTTAACAGAACTTTTCCAGGAGAGGCAGCCTGAACACCCATTCTTAGGAGGACTGATGAAAAGATGCTTGGTTATTAAGGAATGTTGAGGTCTAGATTCCTGAGCCTGGACACAGAGGCCACCATCAAAGACTTTCCTTACCCCTCCCTCTGCATACATACTCCAGAAGACTGAGTTCACTCTGGCATCTGACAATAGCTCTATTGAGAACTGCAGCCAGCAGACTCCAGGGCTGTGATCATTCGTCATAGCCCAGAATTATGGCACCTCTGCTCAGGCCAATTCATACTTTCTTTGCCACACTTACCTTTGTCACTTATCTACCCCTTAAACACTGATGTTCCCATTGTTGTTCTGACAATGCATGCTTTCTGATATGTACTCTTATGATTTCTATTTAACTATTGTTTATGTAATGAAAAATCCAAAATCTGCTTCTCTATGTCTAATCTCTCCCATAAATTTCTAACATATACCCAACTGCATTCAGGCTATACTTGAAGGCTTGATGGTGGCTACATTTCAACATTCCTGAAAGTGAGCTAAAAAACCCAATGTGTATGTAAAAAAAATCCACAATCTCTTACTTGAAATCCTTGGGGACAAGTGTTTTATGTAATTTTGAGTTTTTTAGAATTTAGAAAATATAATACACTCTATATACATAACACTACCAGTGAGGTCTAGGCCAATACCTTATAATCAAACACAATTTTTGTTTCTTCAGCAAAATGTAGCACTATTCACATTAACTGGAATATACAAAGGCTAAAAATAGCCTCATGTCATTTGAAGTCATGTTTGGTTAGCAAATGAGTTTACACCAAATTTACAAAAAACTTACATTTCAGAGCTTTTTAGATATGGAATTGTGAATAAATGATGATTGAATTTTATTTGCCACATAATATGGCACTAATAGGCTAATATCCCTAATATACACAGAGCTATTAGAAATAATGGTAGAAAGATGAAAACCCAGAATGAAAATGAACCAAAGACATGACTAGACCATTTAAAGGCACTGAAATATACCCTTAGTGAGTTTACAATTATAAAAACCTTCAAACAGTTGCCTAGAACGCACATAGTAAGCTTTATATAACTACTTGTTAAATATTGATGGAAGTTAATATTGGCACAAATTTTTGGGAGGACAGCTTATCAATATCGATATCTATTAAATTTTCAACATATATAATCCTGTTATCCAGCACTCCTGATTCTAAGAATTTATTCTACCAAAATACTCACACTGATAAGCAAAGATATGCTGCATAGAAAGATGGTGACTGAATCACTATAATAATGAACTCTGGAAACAACATTGCCATCTTCCTCAGGCTGGGAGGAAGATGATTGCAGCTATTCCAGGAAGCCCATTCGGATACATTAACGACCAGAGAAGAAGAGAGAGAGACTTCCTGTGGCTCTCTTTTGGGAGTGGAAAAACTTTCTGGAAGCCTCCTGTTGGACTTCCCTTCATTTCTCCCAAACAGATCTAGGATACATCAACAGATCCAAAGCAACGGCCAGCAAAGGAAATGGCTTTACTCTAGGCTTGTGGTTCTCAAATTTTTTTGATCTCGGGGCCCATTTAGATGCTTAAAAAGTATTTAGGATCCCAAAGGGCTTTTGTTTATATGAGTTACGTCTATCACTAAAATTCCTAAATAATTATTTGTTAATTGAAAATAACTATAATAAACCCATTGCATGTTAACATAAGTAACATTTTCATGAAAAGTAGTTACCTTTTGCAAAGCAAAAACATTTCTTAAAATAAAAATTGTATCTATGTAAGGTGTACAACATGATTTGCTAGAGATATACATAATGAAATGATTACTATGGTCAAACTAATTAGCATATCTTCTCACGCAGTTACCACTTTTTGTGTGTGTTGAGGGCACTCTCACCAAATTTCTAGTGTTCAATACAGGATTATTATCTATAGTCATCATTTTATCCATTAGCTCTCTAGATTATTCATCCTATAATTGCTACCTTGTACCCTTTGACCAACATCTTCCTGTCTTCCCCACATTCCCGCCCCTGGTAACCACCGTTCTACTCTCTGCTTCTATGTTTTTGAGTTTTTTAGATTCTACATATTAGTGAGATTATGTGTATGTGCGTGTGTGTGTGTTTTTTTTTCTGTGTCTGGCTTATTTCACTTAGCATAATTATCTCCAGATTATCCATGTTGCTTTAAATGTCAGGATCTCCTTTTCAAAGGCTGAATAATATTCCGTTGTGTGTGTGTGTGTGTGTGTGTGTGTGTGTGTGTGTGTGTGTGTGTGTTTATTCAATCATCCGTCAATAGACACTTAGGTCGTTTCCATGTCTTGGCTCTTGTGAACAATGCTGCATGGGAGTGTAGATACCTCTTCGAGTTACTGATTTCATTTTCTCTGGTTATGTACTCAGAAGAGGGATAACTGGATCATATGGTAGATCTATTTTTAGCCGTAGTGAAAGCATTTAATGAGAACAGTGGCATTGCTTTACATTTTTGCAAATCACTTTAATATTTGACTTAATATAAGACATCCAAATTTTCATATGCTTTTGCATGAATTCAATCTGTTGGACTCTGTTAGAAGTATATATTTAGAAAAAAACAAATCTAGCCTCACTAAGATATGTAGTTGGAAAAGGGAGAAACTCACAGACCCCTGAAAATGGTCTCAAAGATCCCAGGGGTTCTCCACTTCATTGTAAGAACATATGGAGCAGATCTGGGATCATCTTCTCCTGAAGCATATGGCTGTGTGGGGAAGGAGTGGATAACTGAACCAAATCATGCTCTGCTAGGAAGGAGGAATACAATATAAAATGTATATTGAAGAAGGGAGGATACTAGCTGGACAAACAGCTATGCCCTTCTTGAAACTTTTCTCCAGAACACATCCAGAGTAAGGTTGGTTTATATTTTTATTTTTAAAATTTAATTGTGGTAAAATACACATAATGTAAAATTCACTGTTTTAACCACTTTTAAGTGTATAGTTCAGTAGCATTAAGTATAGTCACACAGTTATGCTACCATCAGCGCCATATATCCACAGAACACTCTTGCAGAAATGAAACTCTTTACCTATTAAACAACTGCCCATTTTCCTTGCCTCTAGCCCCTGGCAGCCACCATTCTACTTTCTGACTCTGTGAATTTGACTACTTTAAGTACTGCATACAAGGAATCATACAGAATTTGTCTTTTTGTGACTGGCTTATTCCACTTAGCATAAGGTCCTTAAATTTCATTCATGTTGTAGCATGTGTCAGAACTTCCTTCCTTTTTAAGACTGAAGAATATTCTGTTGTCTGTATATACCACTTTTTGTTTATCTATCCTGTTAAGGAGTGTATGGGTTGTTTTCACCTTTTGTTTATTGCAAATAATGCTAACAACATGGCTGTTCACATTCCTGATTTCAATTCTTTTAAGTATACATGCAGAAGCGGAATTGCTGGATCATATGGTAGTTCTATTTTTAGAACTTTCTGAGGAACTGTCATATTGTTTTCCATAGTGGTCGCACCTTTTTTTTTTCACATTTCCACTAACAGTGCACAAACTTACAATTTCACCACAATCTCATCAAGACTTGTTATGTTTTATTTGCTTTGTTTTTTGTTTTGTTTTGTTTTGTTTGAGAGTGTCCATTCTAATAAAGGTGAAATGGTAGAGTAAGCTTTTAAAAGCATAAATCAGGTCATGTTATTTTCTGATAAAATTACAATAGCTCTCAACTGCTTTGTAAAATTAAAACTCAATATTAGAGCTGATGGGCCTCACTGATCAGGCCTTGCCCTCCCCTCTAACCTCGACCGCAACCCTTTCCCCTTACTCATTACTCTCCAGAACATGAACTTTTCTCGTTTCAAACATGCCAAGGGGTTTCTACCTCTAGGCCTTTGCACATCATCTTCCCTAGTCTACAGCTTCCCAAGGCAGGTTCTCTTCCTGCACTCAGGTATGAGCCTAACTGCAGATGCTTCCTGAGTGCTCCTCCCAATGAATATCATATCCTGTTTTAGACTTCTGACAAAGATTTTATGAGCACATACTGTAGGAGAGGCCCTATACTAGGTGTTGGGGATTTAGAGATGAATAAAACAGACTAAAATCACTAGTTCTGTGGGGTTTACATTTTAGTCATTGTCTTCAGAGCACTAATCACTACTGCAATTATCTTGTTCATTTTCTCAATGTTTATTTCATTGGCTGGTCATTTTAGCATTGTTTGTATAACAAGAGTTAGAAATCACACAAATGCCCAATAGTAGGGGTTAGTTTCCTAAAACTATGGTTATTTCTTCTGTTTTGAGGAATGAGGTAAGCCTATATGTACTGCCATGGAAAGATGACCAAGACATGTTTGTATTAGATGCAAGAATATATGTCTCTTATATAACCTTTGGCACTGGCCACCTCCCAGACCCTCACCTTCTTGCTCCACCTCAGTGCATGGTTCTACAGTCTGTGCCCAAATTATCACTTGGCCTGGAAGACTGTCACCTCCTGTTGCTATTAGACAGCCAGGCCAGCCATATACCCAGAGTTTCTACCTCTTCCTGCTACTATTGGAACTGGATGAAACATACAGCAGGCATAGATTTTGACATCACAATTGGCCATCTCAGAGAACAGGTGATGCAACTTGGAAGTGTGGGGGGTTAACACCCCAGGGGAAGTTTTGCCTTTATTGAGTACTTTGAGAAACTTTTCTTGATGTAGTTTACATTTATCCAGATTATCATATTAGATATTAAATCTGAGGAAACATTAAAGTATTTACTAACAATTTTTTAAAACAATAAATAAAACTCATTATATGAAAACATAAATAACAAAAGACATATTTTATATAAAAACAAATATATTTTCCAAAACAAAAATAAAGCAAGAAGAGTAGTATTGTTTTATACTTTTCCAGGTCTCTTCAATATCTGGTATAACAGTAACCTCAATTCTCATATCTGCTTCTGCATTCAATCTCTTATAGTATCTTGTTTTGGTTTACATTTATGAAGATACTTCGGCCTCATACAGGTGTGTAGCTAGAAAAGGGAGACAGCTTTTTAGATAACTTGATATTTTTCTGTGATATACTGAACTTGACAAGTAGTAGTTTCTAAAAGGCTAATTGAATGTGGAATCTGAAACCTTACCAATGAACTCTTTGCACTCTGTTATATTCAAATCCATTGTTCATTTGTACTCAAAATATTGAGCTTACAGACCCATGAAAGTGTTTCTGGGATCCCCAAAGGCCCGTGACCACACTTTGAGAAATGATGATTTATTTATTTACTTGTTTATAATTTTCTCCTCCCAACCCTATCCTCTGGAAAGTATGCTTCATGGGAGTAGAGATCTTTATTTTGCATCCCTGAACTTATAACTGAGCCTAGCTCATTGAGGGGTCTCAATACTCACTTGTTTGATGTAGGGACCTCAGCCATTCTATGAGAGGCAGCCCATAAAGTCATCTTATCAATTCATCGGCATGGTTTGTGGTTCTACATGATCTCGAGACTTACATTAACTTATTTCTCCAGGATTTAAAAAATTGATGTCTTAAAGCTAAATTAACTTAAAACTATTGCTTTAAAATTCACAAAATTTTATTTTAAGAAACAGATCAAGACTTTCAATGATATTCAATAAAATATACTTTAACACAATGTCAAGTGCCTTTTATGAAATACATGGTACAAAATTCTATACGTGAGGAACAGCTCTATCTAACCAAAGCTTTATGAAGCAATTCTTCTTTCTTTAAGGACATTATATGGAGAAAGAAGAGTAAATGAGATTAGGCTAAAGGAATGTTTTTGTTTTTTGTTTTTTGTTTTTTTAAAAAAAGAAAAAGAAAAAGAAAAGAAAAGATGAAATCCAAAAAATAAGAAGGAAAAATTACATGGCATCTTTCAAGAATATCCATAATATTTATGTATACATGTATGTGTTTTCTATCTACTTCTAAAACAATCCACAGTATCTATATAATAAAGTTTGACTTCATTAAGTGGTCTAGATCTTTTCTACTCAAAGTGTGGGCTCAGCATCAGTAGCTTGAGTATCACCTGGAAGATAGAAATGAAGAGACTCAGGCCCCAGCAGACCTACTGTGCAGGTGATATTTTCCAAATACAGTCACTACAATATGTTCCTTCCCATGGGCTGTGAAGTTGAGCCTCCTCCCATTGAGAGGTGGGGACAATGTCTCTTCCCCTTAAACCTGGGAAGACCTTTATGACTTCCTTGACTGATAGAGTATGGCAGAAGTTAAGCTATGTGACTTGTGATGCTCAGTCATAAAAATGCCATGCATTTTCACCTTGCTCTGTTGGTACGTGTGGTGAAACCCAGGCTCCATGCTATAAGGAATCCAAGCATCTACATGGAAGGGATATGTGTGGGAGTTTTAGTCAAGAGCCCCACCTGGGATTTCAGTCAACAGTCAGGATCTACCACCAGACTGTGAGTGAGAGAGCCTTCAGATAATTTCAGCTCCCAGACATTAAATCACCCTCAGTATCCAATTTTCCCATCTAAGCATCCCCACCAAGCCCTGTGCAAATTGCAGGATTGTGAGCAAAATAGATGATTAATTATTTAATTGCTGTTTTAAGCCACTAAATTTGGAATGGTCTGCTATATGGAAGCAGATAATCAGAACACCCACCGAATTGGTATCTGCATTGTAACAAGATCCCTCAATGATTCATATGCACATAAAAGTGTGAGAAGTATTGATTTAAAGTAAAAATTGTGTAACATCTAATTTTCCTACCACCCTTAACAACATTGATTGCAAATTGTAAAACACTGCATAATGAAAATCATATTTGGAGTTAATGTTTCCAGAAAGCTGTTACGTGTTCTGTGTTCTCTGGGTGTTATTAGAACTTGTCCAAATCTTGGGACAGAGTCACAGGTGGAGGTGTGGTAGAGAGAAAGGTGTTTGCTATTGTTAGAGCATAACAACAAGCTATAATTCATATCATTCTCCTGGAGTCAGATTTTAGAAGTACCTTAGGTAAAGGTCTGTGGTCTCGTAATGCAAATTATATAGCAATAGCTTTCATGCCTACTAGGATATGTGGTTAATTAGCACCATGGTTAGGGTTTTTGTTCATTTTAGTTTAACATTTCCTTCATAGTGTTCTAAATTCTAAATCAGTTCAAATCACAAAGATCAATGAATAACAATCATCGGCTGTCACATGATGTCAGATAATTAAATATTTGGGAACATATAAATTTTTAATGAATTTTTCCAGTTTCCAATAAGATGTTTGGCACCCTGTGGCCACAGCCAGGTCATTTAGCATTTTCTTTTAACCTTCTCAGCCTCACCTAGGTGTTGACTATTTCTGCAAAGAATGGCCCTATAGCTGCTGTTACATGAAGCACAGTTTGCTTTATTCATTTTCCAGTTTTTAAAAATAACATTAGTAAGAGTTTTTGATTACCAACCACAGAAATAGATTTTGGGTAACTTAAACAGAAAAGAATTTCTTGGAAAGCTAACAGTGGCTCACAATCACAAAAGGAGGAAGATCAGGTTTCGGAAAGGACAAGAACCAAGGAAGTCCCAGACCCAACCACTTCCCTACCAACAGTGCCATACCACACTAAGCCTATCCTGCAAAAGATGCACCATTCTTGTAGTACTGCCTCCCAGGTCAAAGCCCTAGTGACCTCCACAAGTGAGAGGTGGATGCGAGATACGGAAGCTAAAAACTGACCTCCTGCCAAGATTTCTTATAGAGGGAGAGAGATTACTCTCCATAAGAAAGCTGGGATGTTATAAGAAAGTGGGATGGAAAGGTGAACATTTAAAACCTTATATATGTCTGCTATAGATAATGTGTAGTTTGCTGAAATTATAAAAACAATGCATGTTCATTGTGGAAAATATGTAGTACTTTCTACAATTTTTTCTAAAATTGCAATTATACTGAATGTACTATTTATAACCAACTTTTTTCATCTAAAATATATTATGATCATTTTCTATGTCATTAACTATTCATCTGCAACATGATTTTCAATGTTGGTATGGTATTTCTTCTTTTTATTTATTTTAAATCACTTAGGGCATTTCTATTTTACTTTGAACCATTGTAATTAACACTGAGTTGAACATATACTTTATTTCTCTCTTTTGCTTGAATATATTGAAGCCTTACTGTGTATCAGGAACTATGCTTAGTGCTTCATGTGCAATTTCTCATTTACTCCTCTCAATGCCCTGTGTGGAAAATGCTATTATTATCACCAATTTACAGATGAGGAACATGTTTATAAATGGAGATTATAAATAACTTGCCTAAGATCACATAATTGCTGACAGTCATTAAATAACCTGTGGATCACACAGCTAACAGATGGCAGCACCAGCCTGTAAACCCAGGTTTAACCAACTCAACAGCTCAGGCTCTGAACCTCTTCTTTCTTACATAGAAATCATTGGTTAATCCATAAATATTTCCTTAGGAAATCAGGAGAATTGAAATAATAAGGAGAAAAATAAATCAGGAGAAGTGGAATTGAGGGCATAAATGCTTTTGATACATACTGTCAACTGTTCTATGGTTTGCACAATTTATACTGCTCCCAGAAATAGATTAAAGTATTTGTTTTCCAACACCCTTAGGCCATCTCTGCTGGGTATTATTTTTATCAGAAATCTTTGCCAATCTAGTTGGTGAAAAAGGTATTTTCATTTTTAAATGTTACATGTTTCGTGTTATAATACTAGCTACCTTTTATGATTGTTTACTGTGATGTGTCAGGAGAATGTAAGCCCCAAGAGAATAGAGATTGCTGTCTGCTGTGTTCACTGCTGTGTCCTCAGCACCTAGCAGTAGTCACTAAATAAAAACATGCTAAATAAATAAAAGAACAAGTAAATGAGTTCAGTACTTTAAATGACTCATCTTATTTAGTCCTCCCAACACTCTATGCTTTAGCTAGTATTAATACTATTAATACTTTAGCTAGTATGTCTGACCCAATGGACACTCCCAAGGACCTTCCTTTGAACTTCAAGTTTAGCTGCTGTAAAGCAGGACTGCCCATCTCACTTGGTTTTCCCCATCCCCACCCTCCATGGATTCCTTATACAACACACAGGCTATCTTTTAAGTCAATCACCCTAAATATTTTCCAAATTTGGTGAAAATATGTCCATCCTTTTTCCCATGATGTAGTAACAAAAGAAACTTAATTTTTTAGGAGACTTTTGCTTTTTTTTATTATTCAAAAAAGCTCCACTTAAAAATCTAGCTTTCTGGCTCTATGCTTGTGTCTTCAATACTTTCCTAATGATTTTCCACTCCTCAACAGGAAAAGCACACTTGATCCTGTCACAGACATGTTTAGCAGCCTTGGAAAGCACCATAAGCCTAGATGAAATCGTTTTTTGTTTTAGACAGTCCCATTAGACCTCATAACACGAACCCTTTGAAATAGACCTGGGAACATACTACATGTAGATTTGGGTGCTGTCCTCACTCTTTTAAGTATTAACAATTATAATGCTGGGACTCAGGACAGCCTGGTTTTGTTAGATTTTGTGTTTTAAGATGCAACAGTATGTCATGTTGGACTATTCTGAATGCCTCTAGACTCTATCTCCAAAAGAGGAAAAGAAACAGAAACAGAAACTTAATTTTATTTATAGGGGTTGGAAAGAATCCTCTGTGTATTAAAAACATTAGCTCTAATCTGTTGTAATATACTTTGCAAATATCTGCCATTATTCTCATTTGCCTTTTAGTTTTATTTATGGTATCTTTTAACTTGCAAATATTTTCCCTTTCTTGTAGCAAAATCTATCAATCTCCCCCTTGTTTCTTTTTTTGCTATTATATATAAAGATCTTTTCTATTTTAAGTTGGCTAATAATTATACATAATAATCACTTCTTTGTGGAATTATATGAACTAGGAATAAAGATCTTGGCTGTCTAATGTAAAATTAAGGTGGTGTTGCACACAGTCACCCTATTTCCACACAACAGTACCAGATTAGCTTTGTAACTGCTCCAGGGCGATATAAACCACTCAGGGGCTCAGAGTGTCAAAGTTTTGGACTCTGGGAGAGATGGGAGCATCATTTCTGTTTCTTATCTAGGTCCTATAGATAGGTAATATGTTCTCTGTAAAGCATCCATCCATCATCACAAATACTACTTCATTTCCTTGGGATCAGTAACTTTAGATTTTACCTAGCACTGTAGGCAATTAAGGAGGTATGTTTGATGAACATATGTATATTAATACAATTTTCCTCATTAAAGCTTCAAAGAACTGAACTGAATATTAACAACAAAAGAAATTGAAGTTAAACAGTCCTCTACAGTATTAGAAAGTTATATCAGGAAGAAAATTAAAAAATTGACCAAATATATGTTAAAACATGAAAGTTTCTATGCACAGGAGTGAGAATTGTTTAGGATGAAGGAATTTGTATCATACAATGATTTAACTGGTAATGAGTGTTGAAAACTAAGAAAAGAAAGAGAAAGAAAGAAAGAAAGAAAGAAAGAGAGAGGGGGGGAGGGAGGGAGGGAGGGAGGAAGGGAGGGAGAGAGAGAGAGAGAGAGAGAGAGAGAGAGAGAAAGAAAGAAGTCCAAAATGGAGTCACTTGTGCTAAGCCCATGCCACAAAACCTAGTCTTAATACCTAATCTAATTGCAGTTTCAGCCTCCCCCAGGAATGTAACCTTTAACTAGGCAATCTGGAATTACCTGGTCAGCACTAGTGAGTTAATCCACGTGATAAAACTTTTCTGTCCCCCATAGGAAGGTGACCTTGCCTGGAACAATACACTTCTTTCCCTGACTCCTTCTGCTTATAAAAGCCTTTCATTTTGTACAGCTCTTTAGTGCTCCTTTTTATCTGCCAGGTGGGATGCTGCCCAACTCATAAATCATTGAATAAAACCAGTAATATCTTAAAATTTACTCAGTTGAATTTTTTTTAACATGAGTAATATGTTCTAAATATTTGTTGCATTCCAAGTAAAGGGCCCTGCTTCTAGTCCCTTACAAGAAAACCTGGAGCCTATAAGAAGCTGAGAGGCATATTATAAGCTCACTTTGAGACACTAGTCACTCGAAATACACAAACAAATAAACTTTGTTTTGGTTCTACATTGAGCACATCAATTGTCTGTATACAGTTACATCTTACAGAAATAATGCAAATATAGTATTGTTCCCTATGCTATATAATTATCAAAACCACCTTCAGACCTCATGGGAGACTCCCTCTGTCATATTTGAAGAAATAAAGTTATAGCAGCAGTGTGAGGATTGTGTGATGACAGGGTGGAATGGTAATTAGTTGCTAATTAGAATTTTTCAACATATTAGGGCAATCATCACAGGAAAATGCCACTGAAGATTACATGTAAGTTAAAAATGTGTCAGAATAGCTATTAACTTCTGAAAATAGTAGCAGGTATAAGCACTTAAGTTATGGTTAGTCAACATTTCTATTACCTATTTAGTTTTCAGAGGTTACAACATGATAGTTTTTTTAGAGCTACATTGGTCTGGTGTTTATATCCAGGTTTATGGATTTATAATTTTTAAAGTATCTTCTATTTTATTATAAAGCTACTGCTAAAGAAAACTGGCTCCAATAAGCATTATTTTGATATTGGACTCAATCCTCTTTCTTTTTTCCTTGGAGAATTTTTTAGACATTGCATCAGTGAGAGGTACTTAGGTAACCTACAAACACAAGGACATAAACAGATCTCAAAGATAAAGTTATATAGACCTTATATGGACTTGTACTTCATGGTGATCCATTTCAGATCTTTTAAACGAGTCAAAGGAAACTTGGCAAAGTGATTCTTTTTATCTCAAATTTCAATTGAAAACCTCATTTGAACCACAAAAAATTAAAGAAACAGACAAGAACATTGTCAAATAATGTAGTCTAGACTTTACCTAGCTATAGATGCTATAATTTCTGTATCTTGATTTAAGATTTGCATTTAATAAATAAAATGCAGTGCAGTTACTATATATTCAGTCTATTAATGGATAAAAATAATACCTAATAGTTCATCGGGCGGGGAGGAGGGTTATTTTTTTCACATTCAACATAGAAAATACTGAAACATATGACAGAAACGACATGACATTTTAATAGATTTGTCTGTCTCTATATGTATTTATCTATTTTTAGTCATGTGTACATTAGAACATAAATATTACCTTATTTTACCAACCAGTATATTAGTTATCTATTGCTATTTAACAATTTGTCCCCAAACTTAGTGGTTTATAATAACAAAAATGAATGATATACCAGGGGTCTGGGCATAGCTCATCAGGGTGCCTATGGCTTTGGGTCTCTCATGAGGTTTCAGCTGAGCTATCAGCCAGGTCTGCATCTCATCTAAAGACTAGATTGGGGGAGGATCCACTTCCAAGTTTATACCCTGGTTATTATCAGTCTCAGAAAATCCACTTCAATTTCACTTGCTCTGGCCACACCATAGGACTGACTCACAACTTGGTAGCTGCCTTTCCCCTATGTGAACAATCTAAGACAGCTAGAAAGAGTCAGAACATCCAAGATGGCATCTGCAATCTTTTATAACCTCATCTCAGAAGTGACATACCATTGCTTCTGCCATGATCTTTTCTTTAGGAGTGACGCACTAAATCTAGCCCAGATTGAAAAGAGGGGATTACACAAGGAAGTCAATACGAGGAGGTAGAGATCAGAGGGGGTTTATTTTAGAGGCTCTTGCCACAACTGTAATCAGTCTATGATGATCTTAGAGAGGAAGTAAATAGTTGTTCTCTTATTTTCATCTGTCTACCACCTATTTGGGAAGTCACTGTTTCCTCATTCTCAGTCTATCTGGCTCCAGCAAGCTGACTGCTCACCCTCATTCTGGCTCCTGGGGTAGGCGTCTGTGGTGTTCCTAGACTGGTCAGTAACAATACTTCAAGTTTTTGGTCACAGAGAGTGGTTCAGGAATGGGCCATTCAGTGTCTTTTTCCAGAATTAACATGGGTTCTGGGAGAAAAAGGGCCCCCTGAGATGTTGTGGAACATAAAAAACTGGAATTTCTCCCATCTTCCATACCTATATTTAGGGCACCTTTGTTCCATGTGAAAAATTCTTAAAATTAGACCAAAACAGAATAAAACAGATCTGAGAGGTGGAGTGACAGCTACACCAGATGTTCTTATGACATCTCCTCTCTCCATATCTCTATACCTAACTAGATATGCCTGAAGCTAGGCTTACCTTTTTTCTCCTGTTTTATTTTTTATTTTTTCCCCTAATTTAGTTTTAAATTGGGTTTTTGTCACTTGCAATAAAATGGTTCTAACATATTCAGATGTTAATAATGTAGCCCCAAATAGTCTAGCTTCCCTTAACAAAACTATTATAGCAGTGCCTATTATGAAATTATCTAAATATTTTAAGTATATTTACATTTTTTCAACCTTATCGGCTTAACTCTTAAGCTCCATGTACTTCCTATTATGTGAACTATTTCCTTTTATTCAATTTAAATTTTCTTTTTTTTCAAGATTCAGGAAATATCTTCTTGTTCCATTTAAGTTCTCTAAGAGCAGGGAGAAATGCCTTTTTAATTATTATTTCCTCCCTAACTTATAATACAATATCTGGCCATACAGTAAATTCTCAAAAACTGCTTAATGAGTGAATGAATAAATTAATCTTCTAAATGTACTTTAGATTGATTTTTCTAAGTTCAATACTTTATTTTTGCCAATGTAAGACCAACTCAATATTTTCTGCCTATTGCATCATACTAACTTCAGGTTTTTCCCATTTAATTGGCCTTTTCATAATCAGGAAAAGTTAGTGTCATTGTACCTTCACTCCTCCAAATAATTTATAAAGACATCAAACAAGGCTAGTCATAGGGGAATGCCAGTGTTGACACTTCTTCTCGTGCCCTTTTCTCCTAAACCATTGTTTTTTGTCTCTAAGCAATGTTCCTGTACATTACAGCAGTCTCCATCATACCATAATGACTCAAATTTTAAAATAGCCTTTTGTGTGGAACTTTGTGAAAGGCTTTCTGGAAATCTAAATGGACATCATTCATGAGCTTTTGCTCATATGCATATGTGACTCCTAATAGATGGGTGAGGCCTGATTTTCTCTTGTGGAAACCATACATTCTCCTCCAGCTGCTTCCTGAGCTCTCCCAGTCATATTGACATACGACTGTTTTTTTTTTTTTTTTTGGAGGGGGGTGGATGGAGAGAAAGACTCAGCTCTTCTCTGTTTATCTGCTTTGATTGGGTCTTTAATCCTTGTCAGGTATTATAGAGTTAAGATTGACAAAATCGAGTGATCCTAAAAGAGTTTAATAACTCTGGTTATATTAGCATGTTGAGGTCACAAACAGGAAAAAAATAGACTCAGCTGTGGTATATATGGACAGAAAAAAGGAAGTAAGGTTAGAAATATAAGAAGTTGGTGGTCGCCAATCAAAAGTCAGGAATATCTTAGGTATTTTAGGAATTTGACAATATTACCAATTTTTCTTTTCTTTAGATTCCCTCTTCTTTTGATTTCTTCAACATCATGTTCTCATCCAATCTTGGTAAATATTCTTTCTCAGAATCTTCCCCTGGATGTTCTTTTTGCCTCTTTAATGTGGTTGTTTTCCAGGTCCCATCCTTGGCTTTATTTTTGTATCCCTCTATATATTCTCCATGGTGAATTTCATTTACTCCTATGGATTTAGATAGTTTATTCTACAGGTGGAGAGAATAAAATGTAAATTTGGTAAGCATACTTGTTCTCTGAGCTTCAGGTGAATAAGTCTGTTCACTTGCCTAGAGGACATTTTCATGTTGATATGTCATGGACACTCCAAACGTGTCCAAAGTCAAATAATATTTTAATATGTCTAAAATAAAATTCATCATCTCCATATAATTTAAGGCCTTTTCATTGTATATGAGAAAAAAAAAGACATATTTCATGAACTCCAAAGAGAAGCTGAATAGGACAGGAGTACAACTAGGCTTAAAAATAACTTGAACTAGGATGTAGAAAACTCAGTGATATCTGGTGGAACACAATAAAGATTTCTATGTTCCTGCTTCAGTCACACAGAGTGAGACTGGCTTGATTTTCCCTGGGTCCTACATTCAAAATCCAAGGAAGAAGGTCACCAGCCCAGCCATAGTCAGGTTGTCTACCCATAAAGCAATTGACTTTGACCTCACATACAGGGTTATGATGTATAAAACTTGAAGTTGTCTCATATAGCTCACTGGTGCTCTGTTCATATTGCTTTTAACCTTTTTTCTTCCACGTGTTTCATTTTGGATAGTTGCTATTGCTATGTATTTAAATTTACTATTTCTTTCTTCTATTGTGTCTAATCTGCTGTTAAACCCATCTAGTGTATTTTTCACCATAGCTATTGTACTTTTCAAATCTAAAAGCTCAGGTTGTTTTTCACTACCTTCCATGTCTCTACTTAACATGTTCAATATTTTCTTTAGATTCTTAAACATAGGAATGTAGGTATAATAACTCTTGTAATTGTTTACTAATTCTATCTTTATCCATTTAATATTTGTGTTGTTCATGGGTTTGTTTCCATTGATTGATCTTTCTCATTATGCATTGCATTTTACTGCTTATTTTCATGCCTACTCATTTTTCACTGGGTGCCAGACATTGTAGATTTTACCTTTTTAGGTGCTAGATATTTTTCTATTCTTATAAATATTTTGTGTTTTATTCTGGGAAGCAGTTAAATCACTTGGAAATGGTTTGATCTTTTCAAAGCTTCTTTCAATCTCAGGCAGAATGAGAGCAGCCTTTATTTTAGAGCTAATTTTGCCACACTACTGAGGGCAGTGCAGTTTCAAATACTCTGCCCAGTTCCCTATGATTTACAAGGTTTGTTATTCAAGGACTATTCCCACTGCTCCTAACCAGTGGTTCTTTCTCAAGCCTTAAGTAGTTTCCCCACACTCACACCCAGGTGCTGATCAATGCTCAGCTGAATACTCTCCAGAACCCTCTGAAGGTCTCTGGAGCTCTCTCCCTGTATAGTGCTCCCCTCCCTGGTACTCTGCCTAAGAACTCAACATGCCGTGGCTTCAGTTGACATCGAGGTTCCCACTTTCTCTCCAGGCAGTAAGCTGGGAAATCACAGGGCTCACCTCATTTGTCTCCCCTCTCTCAGGGATCACTGATCTTTACTGCCTGGTGTGCAGTCCATGAAAACAGTTGTTTGCCAGTTTTTAAAGTTATTTCAGATGGTAGGGTTAATCCAGTCCCTGTCACTCTATTCTGAGCAAAAATGGAAGTACAATTCAATCTTTTGGAACTACTAGCAATTTTTAAAACTCTGGGCTCTTGTATGTCTCTGTTTTTATGTCAATTTGAAATGCCCTTCCCTTCCACCCTATCCTCCTGGCAAGACTCAATTCCAGCATAATCTCCTCCTAAACCTTCCCTGTGCTTCATGGCATCATACACACACCATACAGGTTGGTTCCCCTCAATGAACACTAAGTCCTGTATGCACAGATCTTTGTACTTCTGAATTTAGCCAGGCTAAAACATAGCAGATACTCAACACATGCTTGGTGAAATGAATCAATATTGTACATAATTACATTGAAACAGAAAACAATCTCCATTATTTATTTCAGAGTATTTTACAAGTTGCTACTGCAAAAATGGGCTGTAAGTTAAACATTGCTACATTCTAAAGTGCTGATATGGCATTTCATTGAATTAAGTATGTCATTAGCAAAATCCTCTGCCATTAAACTGAGTTCATTATCAACAAAAATGGTTTAGTTAGAAGTGTATCTGTTTGTAGCCTTCCTTTGAGGAGGGTGACAGATTGTTTGGCACATGTATGTGCATTTGGTTTGGTTGCTTATGCTGAGCATGAAACTTTTTCACTGTGTCATAGATTTTGAAAAAGGGTTTGTATATTTACAGCTCATGCTGAGCAGAATGCAATTGTAAACTGCCAAACAAACAACCTCATCATTTACTTCTCATGTGGTAAAACCTTTCTCTGACTCAGAGTCATACCATAGTCTCTAATAATGCATTATATCCTACATAAGTTTCATAGCCTGTCAAATAGGAAGAGATGGTGAACTTTTACATTAGATTTGTCAAGAGTTAGATCTCTGAATTTCATCATGGGTCTTTTGTAGACTACACATATTCTCTTATGCTAAAATGTGCCCTCCCACCATTTCCCCTTTCCCAGATCTCTGGAACACTTTGTATAACTTAAGCTTAAGTGTACTTGAGTCCTCAGTACTTTGTTTTTTGACCAAAATAAAAATTCAACTTTATAAAATCTGAAATAAATAGAATGTATTGTCTGTAATAGAAACAAAATGTGTGTATAAGCAGTAATTAATAAATATCACCTATGATCATACCACTCAGAGTGTATTACATATCACATATTATACAGAAAGTAGATAACATGTATTTTATATTATACAATTGTTTTGTAAATGGTAATCTGCTTATTACCCCACCCATATCTTTCCAAGTCAACTAATACCTTTTCTAATTCTCTAAAGCAGTAAAACTTATGAAATCTTTCATAAACATTACTTTTTAAAAATATTTCCTCCCTCTCTCTTTCTGGAATATCTGCATTTTAATAATAATAATAATAATAATAATAAAACTCTGAAGGCATAATGTTTAACCTGAAGGAATTCACTTAAGTGCTAGAATTTCAGAGATAATGGGGATAAATATTTTGAGTGCTTTTAAGTTGCTACACTCATTTTATTCATGCATAAAGTTACCTCTTTCACATTATGAATAACAATAATGGTATCACTGAATAGGAAGAGTAGGACTAAAAGAATTCATTATTAAAATTCCAAATGTAATGTTCCACTATGTCTTAAGAGACAGCTACTTCTAGTAAGAACAATCATTTCTCTGAAACTTTACTCTCTAAAAGAGAAAAGAAAAATCACTGGTATGCCATCTCTAACACTTTCCAACAACCTGCTGAAGCATACAATGACCAATTTCATTGATGCAATTTAATTATGTATTATTTTTTTATTGAAAAAGTTTATAACAAGTCATTTTTTATTTTATTTTATTTTTATTTTTAATACTTTTTATTTTTCAGTTATAGCTGGCAAACATTATATTAGTTTCAGGTGAACAATATAGTGATTAGACATTTATATAATTTATGAAGTGATCATCCTGATAAGTCTAGTACCCATCTGACACTGTACATAGTTATTTCAACATTATTGACTATATTTCTTATGCTATACTCTACGTTCCCATGACTATTTTGTAACTACCAATTTGTACTTAATTCTTTCCCCTTTTTAACCCACCCCTGAAACCCCTTCCACCTAGTAACCATCAAAATGTTCTCTGTAACTATAAGTCTGCTTCTGTTTTGTTTGTATATTTTTTCCTTAGATTCCATATGTAAGTGAAATTATATGGCATTTGTCTTCCTCTGCCTGACTTACTCCACTCAACACAATACCGCCTAGGTCCATCCATGTTGTTGCAGATGGCAAGATTTCATTCTTTTTCATGGTTGAGTAATATTCCATTGTAAATGTGTACCACTTCTTCTTTATCCATTCATCCATTGATGGACACCCAGGTTGCCTCCACATCTTGGCAACTGTAAATAATGCTGCAATGAATATATGGATGCACATGTCCATTTGAAGTAGTATTTTGAGTTTTTAAAAATAAATACTCAGAAGTGGGATTACTGGGTCCTTCTTTGTCTCTTGTTATAGCTTTTGTTTTAAAGTCTATTTTGTCTGGTATAAGTATTGCTACCCTAGATTTTTTTTCATTTCCATTTTCATGAAATATCTTTTTCCATCCCTTTATTTCAGTTTGTATGTGCCAATCTCTTTTTCCTGCCAATCTCTTCCAGCCTGCAAAGTTTCTGCGGAGAAATCAGCTGACAGTCTTATGGGAGCTCCCTTATAGGTAACTAGATATTTTTTCTTGCTGCTTTTAAAATTCTCTTTGTCTTTAAACTCTGGAATTTAATGATGATATGTCTTGGAGTGGGCCTTTTTGTTTTCATCTTGTCTGGGACTCTCCGAACTTCCTGAGCTTATATATCTCTTTCCTTTGCCAGGTTAGGGAAGTTTTTTTTGTTTTGTTTTGTTTTTTTTTTTGTCACTATTTCATGAAATAGGTTTCAGTTCCTGCTCTCTCTCTTCTCCTTCTGGTACCCCTGTGACATGAATGTTGGTATGCTTGATATTGTCCCAGAGGCCCCTTAAACTATCCTCTTCTTTTTGGATTTTTTCTTTTTGCTGTTTTGATTGGGTGTTTTCTGCTACCTTATTTTCCAAATCACTCATTTGGTTCTCTGCTTCTTCTAATGTACTATTGATTCCCTCTAATGCAGGGGTCTGCAACCACGGGGCCGCAGAGAGGTACTGATCTGTGGCCTGTTAGGCACTGGGCTGCACAGAAGGAAGTGAGCAGTGGGCAAGTGAGCAAAGCTTCATCTGTATTTGCAGCCACTACCCAGCACTAGCATCACCACCCCAGCAATGCCTCAGATCATCAGGCATTAGATTCTCATATGAGCATCAGTCCCTGGTGCCAAAAGGTTGGGGACCACTGCTCTAATGTATTTTTTATTTCAGTTATTGCATTCTTTATTTCTGACTGAATCTTTTTTGTGTATTTTATATCATTTTAATGTATGTTTTTAAAATCTTTTTATTGAAGTTCTCACTGAAATCATTGAGCATCCTTATAACCAGTGTTTTGGATTCTGTATCTAGTAGATTGCTTGTCTCCATTTTGTTTCATTCTTTTTCTGGAGCTTTGTTCTGTTCTTTTATTTGGGATGTTTCTTTATCTCCCCATTTTGGCTGCCTCCCTGAGTTTGTTTCTATGTATTAGGTAGAGCTGCTATGTCTCCCAGTCTCAGTAGAGTGGTCTTACCTAGTAGGCATCTTGTGGGGTGCAGTGGCACAGTCTCCCTGGTTACCTGAGCCAGGTGCTCCAGATGTGTCCCTTGTGTGGGTTGTGTGTGCCCTCCTGTTGTAGTTGAGCCTTGGTTGCTGTCTGCAGGTCAGTGGGAGGGACTGCCCCTCGAGCTGATTGGTTGTGAAAACTGACCACAACTACAGTAGAGAACTATAGTGCAAGGGTTGACCCTAGGTAGCAGAATTTGATTTAGCGGGGCTCTGATGTCTGCACAATCTGTCCTTTGGATATGTCTTCAGTAGAGGTAGTTGGGTGGTGCTCTGGAATGGCATGAAGCTGGCCACCAGATGTGTTGGTTCTGAGGCCTCCTGAGAGGGCTCTGTTGCAGGCCAAGATCAGCCACTGCCTCTGCCCCACCTGGAGCCACTTGATATGAGCTAGGAAGTGATCTGCAGAGGGTTTCCACTTGAGCAGGGCTTGAGGCTTCCTTCCTAGTAGAGGCTAAGCTGTGAACTGAAGCCACCTTCCTCAAGTGCTGGGTTTGAGGCTCCTTAGCAAGAGGCACATGGCACGCTGAAAACAGATGCTGCTTGTTTGGGTTTTGTGAACCTTTGAGAGATTTTAGCAACATCTACAGCATGAGCCAAGACAGGTCATTTGTGTGGAAAAGCCCCTGGAAATGGCTTTGGTGGATCTGAGGTTGGGTGGGACAGGGTTTCAGGGAATCATAAGGGTGGGGTCATTAGCTAGGTTGGTGTTAGCCGGTTGATGGAGGATCAGATATGGTGCCCACCTGAGTCTGCACACTGGGTTTTGTAACAAGATCAACAAAGGAACAACAGCTTCTGCCAGCAGTTCTGACTGGGAAGAAGCTGCTCTTCTAGCCCTCGACCTGAAACCAGACAATTCCGTTCTTCATATGTTCCTGGTAACTTTTGCCTTGCTGCCCCAGCACTGGACCTCTGATCAAGTGAATCTGTCAGCAAGTAAGGCAGTGTGTGGGCCCTTTGAGAGGAATGCCTGGGACTCCAGCAGCCTTCTGTCTCATTCAGCCATAATCTCCACTGGTTTTCACAGCCAGAAGTTGTGGGGACTTCTTTCCCTAGCACTGGGAACCTGGGCTGGGGAGCCTGGTATGGGACTGGGACCCCTCACTCCTCAGGGGGGACCTCCACAGCCAAGATATCCCTCCCTATTTTTGGGTGTGTGATCAGCTACTTCCACTTCTCCAACCCTCTTACCAGTCTCTCGATGTGGCTTATTTGCATATCCTTAGTTATAGGACTTCTGTTTAACCAGACTTCAGCTGATTCTCAATGATAGTTGTTCTGCAGTTTAGTTGTAATTTTGATGTGGTCATAGAGGGAGAAAAGCACAGTGTTTACCTACTCTGCCATCTTGGCAGGAACTCCTAATTTGAATTATTTTAAACTCATCGAGATTTGTTTTATTATGATATAGTTACTCTTGAGAAATGGTTCCTGTGCTTTTTTAAAGCATATGTTTTCTGCCATTGTTTGGTGTACTGTTTTATGACTTAGATCAAGTTCGTTGAAAGTGTCGTTTAATTATACTATATCTTTTCTGATATTCTCTTTACTTGTTCTATCAATTAGTGAGAGATGACTGTTGGTTATAGATGTTGGACTATATTTGCAAATTTGTTTATTTCTTCTGGCAGTCTATCAGTTTGTTGCTACATACATTTTGAAGTTCTGATATTACATCACATTTAGGGTTTTGTGCCCTTTTGATTAATTGACCCATTTATCATTATGAAATGACCTTCTATGGCTCTGTAATCTACTTTGTCTGACATTAACATAGCTACTCCAGATTTCTTTTGATTATGTTAATACTATTTCCCCAATCGTTTTACTTTTAATCTATTTGTAGCTTTATATTTAAAGTGTATATAAAGCCTTCATATTAAAAACTCTGTCTTTTATTTTGGGTGTTTAGAATACTTACATTTAATAAAATTTTAAAAATATTTTGGGTTTAAAGTTACTTTTGCATTATTTGTTTCCAATTTAACTCATTTGTTCTTGGTCCCCCTTTTCCACTTTTTTAATTAATTGAGCATTTTATCATGTCATTATTGCTTTATTCCATTATTATCTCCCTCATTGGCTATTGGCATAACATTTTCTTTGGTATTTTTAGTGTTCTCTATTATGGTTTATAATTTACATATTTAACATATCTTCATTCAAATAGAATTTCACATGAATTTAAGGGAACAAATTTTTTAAAAAATTCCACATGAATATAAGAATCTTATAGCAATTCATCTTTTTTCTCAATCTTTCCACAACTGTGGTTATTCATTTAATATGTAAGTATATTATAAACACCAACATTCTTTATTATTTTTTAATTTAAAGAGTAAAAAATATAAACAAGAAAAATTAAAACATTTATGCACATATTTACCATTTCCTATGCTCTTCATTCCTTTGTGTACATCTAGATTTCCATATGGTTTCACTTTCCTCTGGCTAAAAGACTCACATTTCTTGAGATGTTGATCAGCTGGTGATAAATTCTTTCATCATTATAGGTCTCAAAATGCCTTTATTTTACCTTCTGTTGTGAAAGATATTTTTACTAAGTAAGGAATTCTAGGTTGGCTGTATTTTTTTTTTTAACTTTCATTACTTTAAGCCTATTTTTTTTACTCTTTTTTGGTTTGCATTGTTTCCAATGAGATGTTTGTGAACTTAATATGTCCTTTTTCTTTTAGTGCTTTAAAGATTTTTTTTCTCTTTATCACTAGTTTTAAATAATTTGGTTTAAAAGACTTCAAATTTCATCATGTTTCATGTTCTTGGGGTCTACTGAGCTGCAAGAATCTTGTGAGTGTATTATTTTCATCAAATACAGAAAATTTTTGGTTATTCTATAGTCTCTGCTTCTATCCTCTTATCCCACATTCCTCTCCTTCTGGGACTCTAATAACACACATATCAGGTTGCTTGATATTGCCACCCAGCTCACTGAACTGTGTTCATTTTTATCTTCAATCTTTCTTCTCTTTGTGTTTCATTGGACAGCTTTTACTATTGTGTCTTCAAATTCACTAATCTTTTCTTCTGTAGTGTCTGATCCACTATTAAACCCATCCAGTGTAATTTTTGTATTTTCCAAAAGTTCAATGTGAATTACGTATTTTATGTATCTCTTTGTTGTGCTTCTTTAACATATAGATTATATTTATAACTGTTTTAATGCCCTCATCTACCATTCTATCATATGTTGCATACGTAGGTCTGTTTCTATTGATTTTTCTTCTCACTATGCATTGTATTTTCCTGTTTCTGTTTATGCTATAGTTTTTAGATGCCAGATTTTGTGAATTTTCCATTGTTGGATGCTGGATTTTTTTTTCCTATAAATATCTTTTGTGCTTTGTCTTGGGATACAATTAAGTAACTTGGAAGCCATTTGATTCTTTCAAGTCTCACTTTTATACTTTCTAAGGTGGAATCAGAACAGCCTTTAGTCTATAGTTAATTTGATCCCTCTCCTGAGGCAATATCCTTCTGAATACTCTATTTGATGTCTAATAGTTATGAGGTTTTCATTCTCTCTGATGGGAACACAAACTCTTCCCAGCCCTGTTTGATCTCTAAGGATTGTTCTACCTCCTCTCTTCTGGTGGTACTTTCTCTAGATACTAATAGTTTACTCACAGGTGCTAATCAATACTCAGCTGAAAATCTCAGGGGAACCCTCTGAAGCAATCTGAAGCTTTCCTTCTGTATAGTACTCCACCCAGCAAATTAAATTTTACCCCCCTTCACCTCAATTCTGTCACTTTCATCTCTGTTTCCTTGACTCAGAGAACCCACTGGGCTCTGTTTATGTTTCCCCCTCCTTGAGCTTGGAAACTGTAGACAGCAAGCTGGGACAACAATAGGGCTCTCCTCATTTGTTTTCCTTCTCTTAGGAACAATATTCTGAGCCTCCTGTTGTCTAATGTCTGTGAACCAGTGTCTCAACTATTTTATCCAATTTCTTAGTTAAGATAAGATGGTAAATCCAATTTATGTACCATTATGGCTAGAAGTAGAAACTACTTGATGATTTTTGATTCTATTAAACGACCTTACTCATAGCCTGACATCTAGCAATAAGACAAATAGGTTTACAATTAGAGTAATACACTCAGTCCCTCAGCCATTGTTTATCAGTGACATTTTGTATTAGTGCTAACAAAGAAGCATTACTCCCTTTAAGGTTTTTAAAAAGATTATTCTCTTCAGTTTGTGTTTTTTTTTCCTTCCAACTTTTATTTTTTTCAAACGTGAAGCCTATAGAAAATTTGAAAAAATGAAAACTGAAACTCATAAGCCTTTCATCCAGATTCACAAATTACTAATACTTTGCTACATATGCTTCATCTCTCTATATTTTTCAACCAGTTAAAAGTAAATTTCATACCTAAATATTTATCTTGTGTCTTACAAGAAAAAAAATTCTCTTACATAACCCCAATAGCATTATCCTACCTAAGAAATTCAATACTAATTTCAAATTTCTCTAATTATCCATTTTTTCTTTTCCAGAATCACAATCCACTCAAGAATCACTCACTGCATTTGGTGATTATGTCTCAATAATCTTTTTTTTTATATGAAAAAAATCTCCCAGCCATTTTTTTTTTTTTGAGAATTTTTATAAAAGTTTGTTTGAGACAAACTAATAATATATGCCAGGGAGCATGATCTCAGATGATGGGGATAATAACAGTTTTGCAGTTTCCTTTATGCATTTGAAATTAAGGAGGGAACTTAAGGAAGATTACATGGAGGTGGGCAAGAGCAAGGTGGGGATTGGATTATAAGATAGTTAACAAAATATGCTTTCTTGAGAGTGGTTACAGCTTATTTCAAAGGTGTATTAACCTAGATGCACAAAACAATGGATAGGGTTTGCTTAAAAAAAAATAAACTTTTTTGTTAAAAAGTTATACGCCTGGGGCATGACTAACAACCATGACTGCCCAGTTAAAAATTTATGATCAGATCACCCCATGAGTTTATTTTTCATAGAACCCCATCCCTTTTTTTTTAATCCACAGTTTCCCCTTTTGGTCATAAATCAGTTCAAAGGATACATTGATATTCAACCTTTTGGTCAGATAGTGTGGTCTCACAGCACTAAGAAGTCTCATTCCTAGGAAGTCTCAGTATCGACATTGTCTTGCCATTTGGGGTGGGGCAATACTAAAACCATGGGATCTGAGTGGAGGGCAAATTTTCCCAAAACTGGAAGGGCAGATAAATGGAAGGCAATCAGGTCTTATGGCCTTCACTGCAAAAAAATGATCTGGATTATTTCTATCCTCTGAACTATCATGACCTGAATTTTGCCTTCTGTCTCATTTTTCTGTATTTGGCATCTAGCATAATATTTACATAAGCTATGAAAAGAGTATTAACAGTTATCTTATACATCTTCAGTGATCATAAAGAGTTGGATGAAAAAAAAAAACCCTAAAGAACAAGCATAACTACTATTATGACTAATATCATTAACAGGTAAAAAAATCAAACCAAATGGCTTCTGAGTTCAATATCAATCCATAGATAGACAAGCCTTGTTAATGTCTTAAGATGGCTGTTTACCTCTGATGTCAGTGGCTTCTCATCCTCAAGGAGTCTTTGATTTCTATAGATAGGGGTCGATGTCCATTAGCGGTTAGGTGCCTAAGAAGAAACCTTCCAATGAGGTTTGAGAGTGTCTTTACTTGATGTCCTTTCCCAAAAAACAATGTCTAAAGTCTTTGTCTCCTGGGAGCTTACTGTAAAAGGAAGAAGTTAACAACTTGGCATTTTCTTGAAGTGACTCTATTGAACCTTGGCAGTAGTGCAAGATGTCTCTTCAATAATGTCAGCTCATAAGTTCCTTTACCTAAGTCCACCTTAAATGCAATGTGGTGAATGAGAGAATGCAAAAAATTAAAAATGGGGAATCAGGGAATGGGAAAGAACCAAGCGGTCATCTTGGCTTTCCGATAGTCCTGATTATTCATTATTTACAACCATTGTTTACCCATACAATATACCCCATCAGTTTTCCTGCTTAGTTTGAGATGTTTAACACTTAAAACTTCAATGTCTAATAAAAAACTAAGATGTAATTGATTCTTTAGCTTGGACATTTTGTAACCTCTAGAAACATTTTTCATAGACATAAAAGTCAATTATCAACATAAACTTCATTTCGTAAAACCTAGGCAAAATAAAGACATGTCTGTTTTACTTAAAGCAATAAACTAAAGCTATCTTTTATTCACTAAGAATTAATCTTAGATCATGTAAACCTGAAAAGCATTTTTGTTAGTTTCTATAAGTCTGAGAATTTTAGAATACCCAATTCTTACAAGCATTTGCCTTCAATTTTAACAATACCATCCAAAGGTAGAAAATTATCTCACACTTACAACATATGTATATAGACATACACAGACAGACAAACAGATCCAATTTTGGTTTTGGAGGTATTTACAATTTATATCTGTCTTTGACAGATCAAGTTCTAAATGATCTTCCTCCTTTTAAAATAAGGACAGCCATTTTTAATACCTCAAAGAATTGGGTTGACACCTAAACAGCATTATAGGTTGATTTATATAAATCTTCTTTTTGAAGCATAGAGAGACCAATTAAATATGTTTTCCATTCATTTTGCCTAATTTCATAGCTGGTCTTTTCTAATGGTGCAGACAATAAGATTTATAAGTATCAAAGGATCCTCCCTCATCTTGGCTGTCTTAGTTACAAATGGGAGGCTGACTGTGGTGAGCCTTGATGTTAATTTTGAGATCTGTAGAGTTTAAACAAACTTCTAGGGAAAATCAGCCCAATATACATGTCTCCAGATGAGCCAAATGTGGTAGATATTCTTGCAGCAGTCTCAAACTTTTTTAGCACCAGGGACCAGTGCTCCTATGAGAATCTAATGCCTGATGATCTGAGGTGGAGCTGAGATGGTGATGCTAGTGCTGGGGAGTGGCTGCAAATATAGATGAAGCTTTGCTCGCTTGCCTGCCACTCTCCTCCTGCTATGTGGCCTGGTTCCATAACAGACCACAGATCAGTACCGGTCTGCAGCGTGGGGGTTGGGGATCCCCGCATGTAGGACTGCTTCATGCCCTAGAAGAAATTTATCCTCAGACAACCCCACAAAGATTCTTAGTAACCTAAGAATACCTGAACAAGGGTCAGTGAGAGCTTACCGGACACCACTCAAACTATGATGCTTTCCAAGGCACAGACCCCTCTCCTGGCCCCTCTTCCAGGGCACCCTGCCATTCTCCCTGGGGCCCTCATCAGCTTCTCTGAGATCTGCTGTGCTACTGCACTGGACACATCTGAGCACCCATCTCCCCCACTCCAGATTCCAGGATCTGAACAACTGTTGTCACCTCATTGGCTATTTGGGTTGAGAAAGCAAGTGTCCTTTCTCCTTTGGAGCTAAAAAGAATTCAGTCTCTCATTTAACCAGCAAAAATTTTGTTCAGACTTTCAGTAAGCAATCCAACTAAAAAGCCAAAATTAAAAGCAGCAACCTTTCCTCCCACCCCCACCCCTCCATCCCTGGGTTATCTCAAACCTTAATCATCTTGAGGATTTTCTAAGAACAGCTCAAATAAAGTCATAGCCTGCAACTTAAAGCATAAAGGCCCAGAATTTCAAGGGAAACTCACCAAAGTTCACCCCATGGGAAGCAGGGTGCAAATTGGGCACAATGGGCCTTTGCTTGTACCTCACACCAGGTCTGGGGCCATGGGATGGTCCTGGGTGGGCTTCTTGGGAATCCTACTGACTACACCAAGTAAATGTTGACATAGGAAATATCCAAACCTGTAGAGAATTTTGATAAGAGTTTTTCTCAGCCAAATTGATGACATATGCTGGGGAACAAGATCTCAATTGCTCCCCTTACTGTCATTTTTGTCTTTTATAATGTTGGTAGTTTTGAGGAACTCAGGCCTGTTATCTTGCTTAATTTAGCTTTTTTAAAAAATTGTAATAGTGTTAGTAAATTTTATGACAACTTGAGAAAGAGAAATGCCTCATTATTTTGGAATTATAATCATCCTGTCACTTTGAAGACTGTACAAATTTTAAATATGAATAAATCTCGTTTTAAGAATATACCTGAAAATTGCTCAATGACTCAAGTGTGCCATTACAGAACTTAGAAATGAAAATACCTAATACTGCATTTCTCCTTGGTGAAAGGAAAGGCAATTGGATGTTTTGGCTCTGTTTTGTTTTGTCGTTTTTGTTTTATAGTTACAGGGTTACTTAAGAATGTGGCCCAACTTTTTCACAAGCACTATTCTTGTGTGATCATTCTGGAAAGTCAGCTCTTTCATCTATTCAGCAACTGGACTTGTACATTCCCCCAAGTGAAATGGAATAGAAAAATGCTTGTTATTTTAGAACTCCAGAGTATGCATGAGAGAAAAAAAATGTGTTTTTCCCCTGATGAAAACTATTTCACTTTACTTCCGGAAATTGCAAAACTACCATCTGGTAGTCAACCCTGTTTTTCCACCAGATGGCAATAATCCATAATGGGTGAGCAGGATGAATGGAATGCACACAGGGCGTGAGCATTCAGAGGGCTGTGACGTCTCAAGTGGTAACGCAGGAAAAATGATGAGTCCCAGGAGCAGAGGATAAATAATGGGTTGCTGAATCTGGCACATTGGCACCTAACAACAGCCATCTTAAAAGGTAACCAAAATTCATCTTTATTAGTGTAAAATTTAAGAATAAAACAAGTTGTACCATATGTGACAATTTTTGTTTTTAGAATCACACATTAAAGAACAGCTGATACAGTGGAGAAGTTGTTGATATTCAAGTAGAATTAATCAAATTCAGCATCAAAGAGATATTGTATGTTCCTAACAGAAGTCACAAATTCAGAGTATTTTAAGAAAAAGGAGGAGGAAAGAGACCAGTAGGAACTGCTGACAGAAGCTGGAGGCCATGTCTCTTTTCCTCCAGCATGACTTGATGAAGAATCCTGCTGACACTTCTTCACTGGTCTTTCAAAACCTGAGTGTATCTACCTGGTTTTGATTTTAGGTGGTAGCATACAAAGCCAATCCAATGTTATGCTATCCCATGCAAATAATTCACAGTGTGCTATAGTTCAAAATTACTGTACAATTCTATTCTTTGACAGGTTTTATGTGAAAAAACTCTCCTCCCACCAAATATCTGTCATTTTCTCCTTTTCTGATTCCTTCGTTTAAGTATGAGATAGTGCTCTGATGAAAGTCATGCTGTTCTTTTTGAAGACTAAGTAGTACCAACTTTTATCATTGTTTTTACCATTTTCCTTTTTTTCTTGAAGAATAACAATATGGTCACTCAATTAAACTTAGAAAAAGAACTTCCAGCATGTCAGATAGAGATTTGGATTTTAAATAAGAGTTAAGGTAAACTGGAAAGAATCATTTTGTATTAGGGCATATTCACACAAAATTCCTATTTAATATTATATGCCCATAGTAAATGGGCATAGTCATACAATACTTCTAAGGAAGCTGTTTAGAGCATTTCCTTTTGCCTTGGTAAATAGATTGATTATCTATTTAGTATTGGTAAACATGATATATAAAACAGAAAGGCAAAGATAACAGTGATGGAAGACAGAATTCAGAGAATTCAGTTTCTTCTTTAGATAATATTTTTTTAAAGAAGCTATAATGAAAAATATAAAGCTTTTTTTTTTTTACATATTTGTCTTTATTATAAAAGTCTCAAGTGGTCAATATAAAAGTATTGAAAATACAGAAAAGTCAAGAGTTACCAATCTGAAGACAACTACTATTAACATTTTAGTGTAATTTCTTATAGTTGTTTTCCCTAGAAATAAGTTTTTTCTCATCTTAAAAGAATCTGTTTTCATGGTTGTTTCACTTTTTTTTGTGGCCCGATTTCTCACATTACATTGATAACATGTATTTAAAATGATTAGAAACATTTTTAAAAAATGACTGTAATTGCTTGCCAAAATAATATTTTGGTAGAATGAACTATACTTTAACTGTATGTTGGACATTCGTTTAGTTTCTCCTTTTTGGTACTAAAATATTCCTGTGATGAAAATGTTGCTGCATACAAAATATTTTTCAGATTTAGACTCTCTTAGAGTGAATTCCCAAGGTTGAAATTACTAGTTCAAAAAGCATAAAATATTTTAATTCTTTAATTTTGATTTGCATCACTTCCAATTTTCTTTTTAACAGAGCTGAATTGGTTTTCAGTGCAAGCAATTTGCAAGAATGTGGCTTTCACATTGGCACCATTGCTGCATGTTAACATAAAAACAAACAACCTAATACTTTGTTAAATTAATTTGCATATCTTTGATTACTTTTTCCATTGTTTGTTAAATAGTTGAACTTCCTCTTTTGTGAATTGTTTACTTTTATATTCTTTGTTCATCTTTTGGGATCTTTGTTACCCCTATTCACTAAGAGGACTAACAAGCACAGCCCAGAGAAAGGACTTCTGTAAGCAATTCGTCCCTGTTAGGTCACTCCAGAGAGCATTTGAACAGCAACTTGAAGGGGCAACCAGGAAGAGTAGGAAAGATAAACGATATATTTTTCTCTGCTGTACCAAGTGAAATAAAAGTTCACGTTAACAGGGTAAAATTAGCACACTGTTCCTTTACTTAACCCACTACTCATTTTAATACTGCATTCAGTACTTTTTGACCACTTTTCAAACAACACATATACATAATAATACCAGGAATATGTCTCAGCATGAGTCACTGTGCAGCCATGGTGCTTCCACAAAAAGTTGCCATTCCAGGGTCATCTTTTAAAACGATTTAATTACATGTCACTTAATTTATTTTAATTTAACTTGGAATGTCATCCTTTATTCTGTAGCCACGTCTTGAAAGCCTGGCACTTCGAGTATAATTTTTCTTACGGATATAACTAGAGCAAGTATCAGAAGGGGGCTTAAATATAGACTAGACTCCTGGCTTTGAAGTAAAGGTACATGAATCAAACTGTTCTCACTCTGAGCTGGTGACTATTCAGACTCAGGTTCAAATAACTTGCCTCTTACTGGCAATGGCAGGGCTTAAACCAGTAAGTAGGAATCAATGGCTAATAATGATTCTCTACCTTTGTTCCATTTGGTCAAATAAGGAAACTTCATATATTTCTCTATTTGAAAAATGGGGATAACAATAGTTCTGATGAAGGACAGGGCAAATCCCCCCAAGTGGGGATTCAAGTCCTGCATTGAGAGAGTTTTGGTGAGGGTTTTTGACTGTGGGCGGGATAGAATGCGAGTGCAGGCCAAGGTTAGAAACAAAAGGAACATTTATTAGAAAAGAAATGCTCCACAGAGTGTGATCTCTTCTCAGAGACGAAGAATGAGAGAGCTGAGAGGAACTGAAAGGAACAGAGAGAGGGAGAGAGTGAGACCCTGGATGTTCAAGGAATTTATTTTATACCTGTACAGTTCAAAGGCTTTGTTTACCTATTTTCCTTTGATGGTATGGGTATACAATGTGAAAGATTGCTAGCAGTCTTGGCCTTTGTTCCATAGATTCCCCATGGTTTTGGCCTTGGGGAATGAATGGTCCAGTTTAATTTGTGCAGGGTACAATTTAAAAACTGTTTTTCCTTTACATTTGAGTAAATGCTTTGTTAATAACCCTCACAGGAATCTTCCTTTGTTCTAAAGGTTCCTGTGGTCTGACAGCAAATTGCAGGCTCTGTAAACAGCTTGGTTTAATATCCAGTTCTCATACTTCCTCCCTATACCAATTCCTCCTCTTATATAAGGGATATTTAAAAGATTACATTATAAAAAAATACTTTGAGGTTGAAAGGAAGAGTGTTAAGTATTATTATATTGCAGTAAATGTTATTGTAAAATATAAGTCAAAATCAAAAAATGACTTACTTTGTCAAATATCTATCTAGAGGTCACAAAGAAAATCAAGGAATATTGGGAATGAAAAAGGTCTTAGAATCATCCAAGCCAACTCTCACATTTGACAGAGGAAGAAACTGAGGCTATGAGAGGTATCATCTAAGATGACACTTGTACAAGATGATACTGCCAATTAACAACAGAGCGAGAATCCTGATCTGGGAGTCCCGAATTCCCTCGAGAAATCATGCTGCCGCCTCCCTCCCCGCATGCAGTGGGTAGAAAGTCACCAGGCATCATCGAGTAAAGAATTTCATTTTATTTCCTTATCTTCTTTAACAGAAACTGTTTCCAATGCCCCTTTTATTCTATGAGTTAAAATTTTGTTCGCGGTAAAAATAATTATGTTAAATAGGCTGAAATGTGTATATAAAGTTTTGTAACAGAATGTGAACTTATATGTAAAACATTATATATAAAAGTTTAAGAATTAAGCATCAAAGAGCAGGTTTTAATCAAACTGAAGTCCTTTTTTAGACTTAATACTATTTGCAACACAATGCCATTCTCTATCAGGCCATGTAGTACTGCAAGCACACAGGAGAACGAAGGTCACCGAAATGAAGTGGAACCAGTTTGACAGAGAGTTGGCAGTCTCGTTACAAGAGATTGATTAATATGAGAATAAATAAATCGGTTAGCCACTAAGAAAGAAGGCTCTGGAATCTTTGTGATTTTAGAGAATACATCTTTCTTTTCAGCTATGTGAAAGTGTGTGAACTCTCTACAGAAATATTGGATTGCAATATGGAAATTGAATGTCAATACATCAGAGAATCTTCATCAAAGACAGAGAAAACAGAGAGCAAGTTGGTTTATTTGTGAAGCTATGGGAAATGGTATCAGTAGATACCTTCAAATGGTCAAGAGTTCAAACATATAATTATAAGTAGCGATAGTGAAGCTGCATTCAGGTGGAGAGCTGAGACTAACTTTGTCAAATCAAAGGGAGAGAATTTTTCTTCTTTCCCTCCATTTTTAAAAACTATTAAAGAACTTTTGCTTTCTTTCATATATTTTCCCCAGCCTAAACAGAATTTAGTATATACTTAGATATGCAAAATTCTCTCCTCTTTCATTCTGCGTGCACACGCGCGCGCGCGCGCACACACACACACACACACACACACACAATAGTAAGAGTTAATTAAACAGAAAAAAATGGTGGAAAAGTTCCACATGGCAAGAATTTTTCTGGTTCGTTTTCAAAGTAGCTGTATTATTTGCCTATTTTTATTTCTTTTATTAAAATCAATCTTTGAACTTAGCATACTGTAGATACTCCTTGTTTCAGATTCATTAGATGGTTCACTCTGATTTCACAGATTTTACAAAATATGCAGAGCAGAGGTGCTTAACCACAGCTCTGGGTTTGAATTCAGTACTCTTGACAATTTTAGATTCTGTGTGATGTTATACCAGGGAATAAAGACAAAAACTATCTTGTTTTAGCCACTGATTTCAATCTCTTCTCTTGCTTTCAACAAAACTGGTAAAGCAGCAGAAAGACAGTTTTACTTTCTCATTGACCTAGCACGGAAAAGATGAAAGTGAAGAATATATTGTAAATTGCTTAAAATACAAAAAAAAGAAAAATAAAAATAGATTTTACAGGAATATCTAATGAAGACAACACCTTGCTCTTGTGGAAACTTTCACAGATCACATAGTGGCTGTATTTTGTATTTCATATAATGATGCCTCTAAAATGCTGAATGAAAGCATTGGTATTTTCTTGACACAGAAGACAGGAGCATGCCGCCTGCTGAATCATCCTCTTTGCTTCCTGGAGTGCCTGGGTGTTCCAAGACACTAATGAAGGATTACATTATGGTTGCCATGGCAACTAACTAAATGCTATCATGATAATATCAACAGCTGTAGTACAGCACTCCCTGAAAGTTGAATTTTTTTCCTGTTCCAAAATCTCAATAATTTTAATCTTTGAAGTTCTTTAATAACTATGCAAAGTCGATCTAAAGAATTGGTAGTCCTTTTCTTAACTAAATAGATTGCCATATTAAGATAAAACTCATTTTTTTACTTAAAATTTATTCCTTCTACAAGATGATGATTGACAAATGACGCTGCCTATTATATTTTTAGGAATTAAAATGAATAATATCAAAGTAGAAATAACAATGAAGAGTTTAATCAATTTTCTTAAAGTTATAGAAACTAAAATTTGAGAAAATAAATCTGAATACCTTACGTATTAGCCAGCATCCTGTGTTAATGGCTAGTTTTACATGTGCCAGTGTTTGAAATGCCTTTACGAAATGCTTTCAAAACTGGGCTCAAACATTTGTTGCTGCTTTTTATATAGTGTTTTTCTTCTTTTGTTTTACTTGCCCTGAGGATGTTGGTATTATTCTTTTGCTGAGGTGTTCTTTGGAATCCTTCTAATTTCAGTGGCATAAAATTATCAAAGGCCTGTTGTATTCTAAATAGCCCCTAGTGAGAAAAACAGTTAACTGCATGTACCAGCCAAGGTCTTATCAGGAAAAGGTCTACTTAAATGAATTTATTGGAAGTAAATTTAATGATGGGACTATTCACAGGGGCGTGGGCAGGGATGAGGGAACCAATAAGGGGGTGGTGGGCACTCAGAGATGAGTACAGTCAGGGCCATTTCCACCCCTGGGCCTCCAAATGGATGATGAAAGACCAGTGTTCCAGGGCCTGGAGAGAGCAAGGACCCTAAAAGAAGAGCTGTTACAGGGAAATGGGTTTGTGGAGGTGAGCAACTACCTTTCCATTAGAACCTTAGCAAGGCAGGGAGTGTAGAATGAATATCCCGTCTTTTCTCTTCCCACCCTGTCTTCTGTCATCCAAGGGAAGAAGTACAACAGGGAAGGGTGGAGAACCGGACCTGGGGATGTGGTTGGGCAAATGGAGAATAACTAGCCTACTGAACGCATTAGACCTTTGGATCCAGTAAAAGTTTTATGCATGAACTCTGTGCCATCTGAGCACCAACTCCTCCTGCTTTTTTTTTCTTATTTCTTGGTTCTCAGTTATTTGAATAGTCTCTATTCAACTACTGATTTGTAGTTGAACTGACTTATAGTTTTCTAGTTATATTATCACATTTGGATTGCTACTGGGAAATGATAAAGTTATAGGTTATGTAGCAATAAAGATGACAATGTACATTGACTATTCTAATATTTTTAACATAATTATAACCACACACACAAAAAAGTTTCTTCCTAAGTATAGAACAGAGAAAAATTTCAGGATTTCTTCCTCAAGCTATTATTATACACAATTATAAGCGTGAGTCGGAGGTACTACACTGCAAACAATGTAAATTTCACATGCTCAACTAAAAGTCTTATAGGCCCCTGCTACTGTGGAGCTGGAGGACTTATCCACCATCTTCAGGAAAATATGATTATGATGGACAGACCTATCCTGAACCTATATATTTTGAAAATCCCACAAAGTCAAGTTTGTATTTGAGCTGAGGGCTGCTTAATTTTGTTTGAAAATAGAAGAGAAGTTATGCTTTCTTTGCTCCCAGAATTTCCCTAGTGGGATTAACCTCCAACTGCCCACAGTGAATTGATTAAACATCATCTATCAATACTTTCTTCCCTATCTTATTTCCTCACTTCTATTACTGGTGCTTCCATCGCCTCTCAAATAAACTTCTTGCACTTTACTCCTTGCCTCAACATCAGCTTCTAGAACACAAACTAAGAAAGAGGTATATTTTCATCTCCTACCTGCCTAAATCTGTAAAGGTCTATAACAAATTACTCTTTTACCAAGAGTTGAAAAAACTCCACAAAACTTCATTTACTGACCACCTACTGAATGCCAGGTTTGCTTTTCTCTCATTTAATTCTCCCACTCATCATGATATACCAATCATGGTATATTAGTAATGTGATTTTAGTAATGTTATTTGTTTAAATGTTTTATCTGTAGTACAAAATTACATAAATTTACATAAAGTTTTATCTACACATTTACTTATTGCCAGATACCTGCTAGAACCACTAGGAAAATGTTGACTAGAACTGGTGAAAATAGATAACCTTGCTTTATTTCGAAAGTAAGGAAGTATCTTTATTTTTAAATCAAGACATATTATTTCTATTTTACCCTTTTCATATTGAAACATTGCACTACTGCTTAATTGTGAAAAATATAAAGGTTTTTCATGGAGTGTAAATAGGCTTAAATAATGAATTATCAATTATTGGTTTTTATTAATTCTAGGGTCATTTCCTTAGTGCCTATATCAAAGTCTGAGCTGTATATAAAACTGAAATGAATATGTATTTAAAGGATATAAGCAGAACAAATTATCAATTAAAATATATCTGAATTATTAATTTGCTGATTATATAGTTTAAATTTAAGGCCAATTACTAATTTTCTTGTATTAGGCAGCCCTGGCTAGGTAATTGGAAAAAAGCTCCAAGTGGCAATTTGTCCTTTAGTCTTAATTATTTATGCCTGCACCTATCTTTAATAACAGTGTAATAATTCCATTTGAGATTTCTGGAAATTAGCCCACAAGTAAATATAATCAAATACTGAAACATATTAGGCAAAATAATTTTCAGGGCATCTGTGTAACTCATGGAAACAAGAGGCTGTTGACATTACAAAGTAGACGAGTGAACAGATACTCACAGAAAGACATGCCTTCAGTGTTTTTTCTAAAACATATTTTTCTTGACCTTAATTAGGAGATGAAAAAATGGTCCATGAACTTCTAATTTTATTATTTAAAACAGAGGATCCAAGTTAAAACTTGTTTAATTAAGGCTCTACTTAAAAGAAAAATACTTTTGAAAATTTACATACGTTTGATATGATGTACACTAATCCTTGAATGTACCTGGATCTTAATTTATTACAGTAAGGAATAGAGATTGTTCAACTGGAACTTAATGAAAATAACTAAATTTTTAGAAAGTTCACCTGATATATGTGCTGGCTAACCTGGTATTCTTATTCTGATCAGGTAAATTATTTGATAAAATAGATGAAGCCTGAATGTTTTAATAAAATAAAGATACCAGAAAAATTTTAAATTAAACATTTTTGTTTAACTTTTTGAAGAGGCAAATCATTCTTATGGTCTGAATATGAAAAGTTTAAATATGAATAGAGTAAAATGTCTTTCCTATGTCTTTCATCCGTTGATTTCTCATGCCTCAACAGTTTGTCCTAGTTTAATGTATATACATGCTCATACATTATTCTGCACCATTTTTCTTTTTTCATTTAACAAAAAATAATCTTAGAGATCTGAATACTAAAACATAAAGAAGTTTATCTTTTTTGTTAGCAACTACATAGTACATATTTAAACGTATGGACATATTATAATTTAACTAGTGTCCTGTTGATAGATATTTAGGTTGTTCCCAATCATTTGCTATTTTCAGCAACACAAGAAATATCTTATCATTTCTCATGTGTGGAAATATATCTTCAGGATCAATCCCTAGAAGTGAAATTAGAGGTTGACCATACATATGCATTCGTAATTTTGATAGATACTGCCAAATTCCTGTTTCTCTATAGTCTAGCCAAAGCAAGGATGCCAGATATAATTTTATGCTTTTCCATTTAGAAATGCATAATGAAAAGTGGCTTACCTATTAAAGAATTAGGAAGAAAGCAAGAGAAATTTATTCAGCAATTTACAGAGTATATTTTCCCTCAAATATACATTCAACAGAAATTCGTCATGTAACTACTGCATGCCAAGTGCTTTTAGGCACTTGGAAGATACACACACACACACACACACACACACACACACACACACAGATCAAACTCAAATCTCTTCCTTTGTGGAGCTTATATTTGAAGTCTACATTTTGGAACTCTGTGCTACTTCATAAGAAGCCAGTTAAATGTCAATATCATGAAAATGAACTGTTGAGATCCTGAGCACAGGCTCCAGACATATGCTACCACTGTTATTTAAAAACTAAATCAATGTTGCATATGATTTCACAGTGCTCCCATCAAGTCCCCTTAAAACAAGACACTTGGGTGAGAGCTCTTTTTATCTGACTCCATCTGCTGTTGGTAGTGATCAGCATATTGCGGGCACTGTGGTATCATCTGAGATTAGGTTGTGAAATAGGAAGTGGAGTTACAGGCAGATTAGCAAGTATATGCAAACTGTTTAGTTCTATCTCTTGCTGAAACCAAGGGTGTCCAATTCAGATTTGGAGAGTAGGTAAGATAAGGTTATCAGCACATTCCAATCAAGACATAGTTTCCTTTTTGTAGTCCTTGTTTTGGTTCTAGAAAGAGAGCGCAAAAGATTCTATAAAAAATAGTTTTAGAAGCATGTATGCAGCAATATTCAGTACTCTGAACAAAGGCATGGAAAAAGCAATATGTTAGAATCTGTGGAAGACAGAAAAGACCATCGGTGCCAAGGAAAGGGTGGTAACAAGTGCAATCATATAGATAGTATAGTTTCAAGCTTATTTTAAGGATATTTAATTTTTAAAAGATTATTTTAAAACTTTAGCCCCCCGCATTAGATTTAATTTTATGAGAAGGTGGTAAACAACAGCTATTAAAGTCTTGCCAACATCCCACTGGGTTCTTTGCAGCCTTTACAGAACAACTGAGAATTCAGCTTGCGATAAGGAAGCCAGACACAAAGGCATCTTCAAATATGAAGAACAGAAAAGAGCTAATCCCAGAGAATGGCTCTTGAATCGCAGCTTGGCGCTCCCCGCCCTTCCCCTGCAACCCTCACCATTATTAAAATGTTATTCCAGCACCATAATAGCCAAAATCAACAATTGGTTACTGAATGAGCTGTTTCTGAAGTCCTTATCAGGTACGTTTTTCAGTCATTGAATTTAGAGGTAGAAGGAGCCTGTGAGTTCTGTCAACACGCTCTTTTGAAAGCTGAAGTCGCGAAGGGTGGAGTGATAATGGCAGAAGCCAGATCTCTTTCCTAGTCAGCAGAACTCCTGCCATAGAATCACTATGAAAAACCTTTAATGCCTCTGACTTCTGGACGCTGTGCTGCCGTACCGTAAACGCTGAAAACTGGGATGACTTTGTGCAACGACACTGTGGCCTCCGCGGGGCCTGCACACAGCTGGCCCCGTGGGTGGCTGAATCCTGAATGAGTGGTCAATGCTGCTCTGAAGCCACCTGACCCTGGAGCGGCCGTTTCGAGTTCCCAGGGGCCTCCTCATCCCTGAGAAGGGCTGGTCCAGCACTTTTCTCTGGTGGCTCCGGCAAAGGACAGCTCCACATGGGCCGGGTAATAGACTCAGTATCTCCAGAGTTCGTTTGTCACCCTGAGGTAGCGCGTGACACTTTTTCTGAGTATTCAGGGGATTTCAAGGCCCGCGAACGACTGATCTATGGCCAGCAGCAGCTCCCAGCAGGCCAGTGGGTTAAGGACGGGAACGCGCAGGGTTCACCGCCCCGCTGTCTTTCCCTGGGTTCTATTTCTGCCACCCTAGCGCTCCGTCCGTTTCCCGTTAGCCCTTCCCTCGTTTTCCCCAAGAGCGTTTTCTCAGCGTTCCCCACTTCATGTTTACAAAGTGCTGACACCCAATTGGCCGGCAGCTCCAGCCCGTCGCGCGGCCCTTCCACCAGCCTCCCTCGACTTCCCCCTCCCACTCCCGAATCCGACCAGGCAGATTCACCTCTCGGCCTCACGGGTCGTCACTTGAGCCGCGCCCCGCCGTCACGTGATCCAAACCACGCCCCCGTCACGTGAGCCGCCACTCCGCCCCCGCGCCGGCGCGCTTCGACGTGCCCTGGAACTTACCCTCCCGCGGAGACTAGCTTGCGGGGACCGGCCGGCTGCGGCCGCCGCGGTGTGAGCGCCCTTCAAGGCTCGCCTCGGCGTCCCGCAGCCCCTGTGCTGCGTGAGGAGTGCGCTGCCTCCGGCGAGGCTGCCGGGCTCTTGGTAAGGTGGCGGGCGCGGGTATCCGCGGACAGAGGGCAGGTTGGTGGGTGCTGCACAAAGGCGCTTCGGGGCTGTGCCCGCTGGGGGCGACGGAATTAGGAGGAGACGTTTGCAGGAGGCGCGTCGGCGCCGAGGTGCGCTCGAGGTGAGGCCGGGAGCGCAGCCGGAGGGTTGGGGGTGTGGGGGAAAGGGACGCTGTTGCCAGCCCAGGGGCTGACGTGGGCGAGAGGGTTTAAATGGCTCGAAGTTGTGGCTCGTCTGACCCCCGGGTTTCCTGACTTCCTGTGAGAGGGCAGCGCCCGCCCGCCCCGCCCCCAAGAAGGAGGGTGTCGGGTGTGTGTGTGTGTGTGTGTGTGTGTGTGTGTGTGTAAGTAAGTGTAAGTAACAGACTGGCTGGTGCCTCTCTTCCTCGCCTCCTGCCGCTGCGTGTGCCCGCTCCCTAACTGCTGTAGGATGTTTAAACCTCCGCCCACCCTGGGAGCCCACCTGGGGCCTCCCCTGGGGGCTGTTGACCTTAAACTGGGCACTTTCGTCTCTGCATTCTTTAGAGGAGGTGCCCGTCCCTGCTGAACATTTGCTACTCTTTAATTTCTGGGAGGAATCTCCTCAAAGCCCTTGAATTTAGAAAATCCTCTTCACAAACGTGCTGTCTTCCTCTCATCTTAGGGTAGTTGATTGTTTTCCAAGACAAGACAACCAACGTCCTGTATGTGTTGTATCTTGTTATTGCAGACCCTCTGAGAGAAAATGTCCACAGGATCATCATTAGAGAAATAGGAATGGCCTTTAGTTTTCCTTCTGGATGCAGCAGCAGTTTTAAATACATTTGCAAAGGCTAAAAAAGCAAAATGTTTAAAGCATACCTTTATGAAAGTTCTAATGTTATTCCAAGTGAACTGTGTATTATGAGTAAAGGCTGTTAACACTTATATTGCTTTATGGGCAATTAAGACATGGAAGTAGATTTTATTGATCATTTGTGTATGAATGCTAAGGAGAAGTAATGTGGAGAAAGGAGCATTGAATGAGGAGTCACTCAGGTCCTGGTTCAGATTCTCCCACCCATTTATAAGGGTGAGACCTCGAAGACTAAATGTTACAGTGAAAGGTTGTTAAAAAGTTATCTAGTCCTACTCACGCCTCTTTAATTCTTAAAAATTGGAAAATGGTGGGTTGGAGATGTATTTGTCCATATCCATGCACCTTACCTAATTTACTGGAGGGTGTATTAAAGAATAGGTCATCTTTCTGTACCTTTTCTGGTCTGGCTGTTGTCAGTATTTTTTCTTTTTGTTTAAAAAATGTTCCTAGAAACGTTTCAGAGCAGGAAATAGGGAGCCCTGAGCGGGCTGTGAAGACTTGACCCTGAGCTGTGCAACCTCTAGAGCCAGACACACTGGATACATACGTAGTTCCGCTCCTCTGGAGGTGTTTCTCTGTGGAAAAATAAATTAAACGAAGTGTAATATAATAGAGTGTGTGTTTGTGTATGTCCCAGCCTTTGTTGATGTATTTGTTTGTTGAGAGATTCCTGTTTGTACTTTATCAACCACAGAAGTTGGAAAAGATTGCTAAGTCAATGATTCTTAATTCTATATGTATATATTACTTGTCTATATATAGTCAACATCTTATGTAATTTAGATTTTTTACCTACTAGTTGTCAGTCACAAGTGAACATATGTAAATGCTGTAGAAAAAAGCGTATTATTTGTAGTTAATCATTTAGGTTTCCTTTCATTAATGAGAAAGTATCTGTTGAATGCTTTTCTTAAATAAGTGACTGGAAAGTGGGCTTTACAAATTTAAGTACTTTGAGTTATATAGTTGGTATTTCTGAGAATAAAGGGGTAATAAAAGTTTTACGTTGCCTAAAATAAAACTGAATATGGTGATGTGTAAAATTATTAAATGGTGGTACTAATATTTTGCTTAACTGAGAAAATTGTTACTAGGAAAAAGCTTAAGGTAAATCTGCCTAAAACAGGCATTATAATTTTATAATAAATAGTGGGAGAGAAAAGTGAAATTAAATTTTATAATAATTTTAGTTTTATGTTGCAAAAATTGCAAATATGCACTATTTTGTAGAATGAATCAGATGTGAAAAGGTATGACAGTATCACATAGCATTGTATTCAAATCATGCTTTTCAGTAAATGCTAGTCACCTGCGTAATTTTGAAGTTTTAATTCTGCTCTTTTGAGGAACCCTTTGGGCCTTTATCTTTGTGGTTTTTCTTCAGTTGTTAACTAGTCTAATTGTGCCACATCCTCATTTGTGGATGGCTTTGCTGTGATTCATCCATTTCCCTATTACTTTTATTGACTAAATAAATATCCTGCAGTTTCAATTTGCTGTTGATTAGCTTTTTATTTGAACTAAACTGCCAAATGCTGACATCACTAAGTGCCCCTCCCCGTTAGTAATCTAGTACTTCTCAAATTTTAATGTGCATGGGAATCACCTGGATTCTAACAAGCCCATAGGTGATACTGATGATGCCCTTTTGCCCAGAACACAGGCCACTGCTGTCCAATAAGTCCAGTGACTTGTGTAATTTTGAAGTTTTAAGTACCTATATCAATGATAAAAGGAAAAAAGTGAAAAAAAAACCCCAGGTGAAATAAATTTTATCATTTTATATAATCAGTATGTAATTATTAATAATTTTACATGTTTTACATTCTTTTCTTTGGACTAAATCTTTGAAATCCCCTGTGTAACAGCACATCTCAGTTTGGATTAGCCATACATCAAATGCTCAATAGTGACATTTGACTGGTGGCTACTCTATTGAACAGCACTGGCCTGGAGTCTAGAATCTAGATTAGTGCCATTGTGAGTGTATTTTTAGTTTGGCTTCATCAGCGATCTTTGGAAATTTGTTACAAATGTAAATTTTGGAGCCCTACCTCATACCTACTCTCATTAGAATATCTGGGGTTTCAGAAACTTGTTTTAAAAGCTACAGGATATGCTTACAAAGGTGTATGTGTATGTATATATTTTATAAGTGATCAGTTCATTTGTATTTTTCTGCTCTCACAACTTTTGCTTCTTTGAGTAAGCAATCATTAATGTGGATAGTCTTGTATATAAAGTACTTTTTTCCCTTTTAATTCTTATAAGGCTCTTTTGAGGTTTGTATTGTTTTCTTTGTTTTTGAGATAAATTCAAAGTGCTCGGTCTGAGAGCTGATAAATGGCAAATCCTAGATTTAAATTTCAGGCTTGTGACACCAAGTTCTGTGCTCTTTCTTTACTACAGGAAAATTTAGAATACATTTTGAAGGTAGTTATTAGTGGTTTGTATAAAAATTCAATTTTACTGAAGTATAATATATATATACACTAAAAGATGCTAACATTCAGCAATAAAGAGAAATGAAATACAGATACATACACCAACATGGATGAGTCTCAAAAGCATTATGCTAAGTGACATAAGCCAAATACAGAGGGCTACATACTGTATGATTTGCGATTACTTTTCTATCACAACTTTGTGTACTTTTATAAGCATTGTTTAGTGTGATGCTCTTTATCATGCTTTATAGTTTACCAAGTACTTTTTCACATTTTCTTCTATTCTTACAAGGATCTTTTGAGATTTGTATTGTTTACTGTTTTACAGATGGTTGTATCACAATTTGTTTAGGAATTCACCAGATGATAGGCCTTTGTGTTGTTTCTAATTAATGGTTCTTATGAATAAAGCTGGTACGAATGTTCATGTAAGGTCTTTGCATGGACTTATGTTTTTATTTCTCTTGGAGTGAAGAGGAATTGTTAGATCATATGGTAAATGTATGTTTAACTTTATAAGAAGCTGTCAAAATGTTTTCCAAAGTGGCACTACCAGTCTATGTTTCCACCAGTAATGAATGAGAGTTCAAATTGGTGGTATCCTTACCAAAAACAAGTACATATGTTTAAAGCCATTCTAGCAGAGGGATAGTGATATCTGGGAATTTTAATTTGCAGTATTAGGATTTTGTTTAACAGCTTTATTGAGGTTTAATTGCTGTATAATAAACTACCCATTTTAAGTGTGCAATTTGATGAGTTTTCTCATATGTATATATACCTGCGAAGTATGTACCATTATCAAGATAATGAACATATTTCTTACCCCCCCCAAAAAAAAAATACAAAAAAACTTGAGCCCCTCTGTAATTCATTGCCCTTTTTCCTGGTGACTTTTGCTCTGCTTTATGTCACTATACATTAGTTTGTATTTTCTAGACTTCTGTGCAGATGGAATCATTATAGTAAGCATTCTTCTTGTCTGAATTTTTTCACTCAACAAAATTATTTCGAGATTCATCCAGTTTCTTATGTATATCAGTAGTTTGTTCCTTTTTATTGGTGAGTGATATTCTATTATCTGGATATACTGCAAATTAGTTTATCCACTCACCTGTTGATGGACACTAGGGTTGTTTCCAGTTTGGGGCTATTACAAATAAAGCTGCTGTGAACAATCACATACAGATCTTTGTGTTGTCATGTGCTTTCATTTCTTTTGGATAAATACCTAGGAGTAGAATCCCTGGGGTCGTATACTAGATATATATATTAAAAAATTTAAGAATTTGCCAAACTTTTTCCAGAGTAGTTTTACCATTTTACATCTCTATCGGCAGTATGTGAGAGTTCTAGTAGCTCCACATTCTCAAAAACACTGGCATGTCCAGTCTTAAATTTTTCCATTCTAGTAGTGGTGTAGTGTTATTTCTTTTTGGTTTTAATTCGCATTTTTCTTAGTTGGTAAAATTGTTGGGCATCTTTTCATTGGCTTATTTACTATCTGTCTTTTTTGGACAAGTGCCTCTATATGTTTCACCCATTTTTATTGGGTTATTCGTCTTACTGACTTGTACAGTTCTAGATTTGCTTTCACCTTTTTGACTATTGTGAATAATGTTGCTATGATAAGACATCCGTTCAGGTCCTTGCTTTCAGTTCTTTTGGATGTATATCCAGAAGTGGAATTGCTGGATCATATGGAAATTTTATTTTTAATGTTTTGAAAAAAATTCCACACTGTTTTCCTAGTGGTTGTACTATTTTACATTCCCACCAGCAGTGCACAAGAATTTTTTCCACATTCTCACCAAACTTGTTATTTTACAGTAGCTATCTTACAGGTGTGAAATCTTTTCTCTTTGGGGTTTTGATTTACATTTCTCTAATTATTAGTGATGTTGAGCATCTTTTCATGTTCTTATTGGCCATTTGTATATCTTCTTTGGAAAAATGGGTATTGGGATCCTTTGTGTACAATGACGCTTCTTATCACAATGTTAATTTGAAGTAGATTGGCATAATTTAAGCATTATAAAGAATACTTTTTTAAAGTAAGTTTCTGATGTCTGACTAAGTACCTTGCTACTGCCAGACCTTAATAATCACCACACTTGTATTTGCCTTTGTTTTGTGGGTTCTATTTTTTTTTAAAGCATGGGATTTGATTTGGTAAACATTTGAAAGTGGTTGAATGTAAGTAGTCATTTCAAAGATTTTTCTTTAAGAGGGTAATATGTGTAGTTTAGGTGGGAAGTCAGAATGTGTTTGGCAGGGTGTGGAGCAGTTATGCCTGAGGAACTGTGGGCATGGTGATTCCCCAAAGGAAAATCAATGTGTTGTTACTACAAGAGGCACATCTGCCACAGAGGCAAGATCAAACTTATATGAACTGTAAAAAAAAAATTAGTTTTTTTTATGTTGATTATTTTAGAAAGTTCTTATTAAGAAATTAAAATAGAAGACAGGTGTTGAGGGTGTAGAAGGAAGAACCTATCGATTGTAGTGCATTTGGAAGGGAGTAAAGAGCTGAAAAATGTAGAAGCAGAATGATCATCATAGAAAAGTGATTTTAAAGGTTGATGTGAAGCTATTATCCATATAGGTAACTTTCGATGAAATAGAATCTGAAGGAAAAGGAAGTTGACTTTTGGCTCAAGAAAAAATTATTTTTGCTCCTTCGACTTTTTCCCGATTTTGAGTTTTGACCTCACAGGCTATTTTCTTGGTATCTACATTATCACATTAAAACTCAGTGTGTACAAGTTGATCTCAAGGGGTTAAAACCCAGTTTAACCTTCTTTACTTTTTACTTTTTTTTTTTTTTTTTGGTCTGAAAGGGCTTGATCAGGGTTCTTTAATAAAGTTCTGAGTTTGTGAAAAGTTTATTGAATATAATAGGTTTCTTTCTACTCTGTTGTATATTAACTGGGTCAGTATTTACATCTTTGTGCACAAGAGATCATTTTAGAATGTTTTGAAGGTATAACAGCCACTCATAATGGAGACCCCTCGTACCTTTTAAATAATTGTAATTTGTGTTTTGATGAGAAAAGCACTGTGCTTTTCCATAAATAGTGTTTAAAAGTAAAGAACAAAAGAAATGTGAGTTTATTTAAATCACTTAAGTGTAAGACAGCATCTTAATTTGAATATCAGATATGCATGATACCACTTTTGATAAGTTTCATAGTTTTCTAATAATAAGCATTTAAATCAAGTACTTAAAATCCAGACAGTGGAGGTGGGAGGGTCAGCATGGCACTATAAAATGCTCCAGGCTCATCTTGTATATTTCTTACACCAGCCCTAGAATCAACATTTCTCCAAAGAGCCTCGGTTTCTTTATTTTGAGAATATTAAAAACCAAACCTGGGTACCAGTATGCTTGTTGCTGCTAGAGTGTCATTTTTACTGATTACAAGGAAATGTGTTTGTGTACTAAATAGCATATAGACATGTATCTGTAAATTTTTAAAGGTAATCACCGATACCTGTGGTAAGCTAAAAATGAGTTCATTTAGTTCATACTAGATGTTGGACTTAGTTAAACTTGATGTCTCCAAGTATGAGTCATTATCACATGGATCATTAGAGCCTTCTCCCCTTTCTTATCTATAAATTTCCATTCCAACATTGAGAAACCATCCACATTCCATTTACTTATTCAATTCCAGTTTACATGTATAGCAGACTTTTTAACTCACACTCCTATGGGAATGTTTTTATTTACTAGGACACGGTACTTATGTGCAGTTACTTTGCCTATATTCTTATAGACCCCACTTATTTCTGGAATTAGGTCAGCATCTACTCCCCACCCCTTCAGTGAGGTTGTTCTATATATTTGTAATCCTATTAGACTATCTTGTCACATCTGTTTTCCATCCTGGGATTCCCCTGACCATTGTAGCATCATACAAAATAATTTTATTGGCCTAAAAGAATCTCCTGTGCTTCACCTGTGGGACCCTCCTTCCCCCACCCCTCCTTCCACCCTTAGCAATCACTCTGTTTTTACTTTTCTAGAATACCATGTAATCGAAATCATTCAGTATGTGTCCTTTCCAAACTGACTTCACTTAGCAAAATATCTAAGCTTTGTGTCTTTTTTTAGCTTAATGGCTCATTTCTTTTAATCACTGAATATTCTGTTGTATGATGTCTCACACTTTGTTTATCCTTTCTCTTATTGTAGGGCATTTTGGTTGCTTTCAGTTTTTGACAGTTTTAAAGCTGCTGTAAACATTTGCTGTAGGACTTTTTTTGTGGAAATAAGTTTTCAGCTCATTTGGGTAAATACCTAGTAATGTGATTGCTAGATCATATGGTAAGATGATGTTCTTTCTTTTAGCAGTAAGAAATTGCTAAACTATCTTCCAAAGTGCTGTACCATTTTGCATTCCTACAAACAGTAAATGAAAGTTCCTTTTGCTCTACTTCCTCATCAGCATTTAGTATTGTCAGTTTTTTGGATTTTAGCTATTCTGATAGGTGTGCAGTAGTATCTTTTTTAATTTGAAATTCCCTAAAGACATTATATTGATAAGTTTTTCATGTGCTAATTTGCCATATTTTTTCATGATATGTCTTCTCAGGTCCTTTTTCCATGTAGAACATTTGGTTCATTTTGTTGAGTTTTAAGAGTTCTTAGTATTTTTTGGATACAAGTCCTTCGTCAGATGTGTTTTGCAAATATTTTCTCCTTGTCTGTGGTTCATGTTTTCATTCTTTTAGCAGTGTCTTTCACAGAGCAGAAGCTTTAAACTTTAATAAAGTTCTACTTAACCTTTTCTTTCATGGATCTTGCATTTGGTGGGTGGATCTAAAAATTCATTGCCAGTTTCAAGGTCGTATTTTTTCCTTTTTAAATTGGAATATTTTCTCCATTCTTGTAACCATCCAAGCATAAATCATATCCACTCATTTCTAACTAAGAAAGTCTTCATGGCACTAATCTTCCTAAAACACTTCATGCATATGCCATTTTTATTGAAACATGCTTGCTTCCCCAAACACTTCTTTGATGGTTTCCTCATTTTTGTTTCAGATTTAGATCTTGGTTTTGAGTTTCCTTTACCAGTTCACACTTGACTGTGTTCTCTGCTGCTTTCCAGTTACCTGATTATTTCCTGTATCCTTTCTGCTGTTTTTGTTATTTCTATTTTTGTTATTTCTTTATGGCCGGAATAGTTTATAATGTTAATCACTATATTTTTCTTTTCTTCTTTAAGCCTAAAGAAATGTCTTACATATCTTTTTATTCTTAGAAAACAGAGGTCATGCATTAAGAAAAAACTGTAGTGGCTTATGAGTTCTTATTAAGCGTACAGTTTATAGAATTACTTGGTGTAGTAATTTTTATGCTACAAATGTTCTTAACATTTTTGTTGTGCTCATTAAGTTTAATTGATTTCCTTAATAGAGGTCTGTTTAGGGGTTGTTAATTTTAAATATGTAATTTTAAAACTATTTGGAGGACTTCGTATCAAGAGTTGGTGCTTTTATTTTTTCAAATTACAATAGTCAAGATATGGAAGTAGCTTAAGTGCCCATTCAATAGACAATTGGATAAAGAAGTGGTACATATATACAGTGGAATATTACTCAACTATAAACAGTGAAATCTTACCATTTACAACAATCTCGATGAATGTAGAGGGTATTATGCTAAGTGAAATAAGTTAGAGAAAGACAAATAATTTTACTTATATGTGGAATCTAAAGAATAAAATAAGCAATGGAAACAGACTCATACAGGAAACAAACTGGCGATTGCTAGATGGAAGGGGTGGGTGTTGAGGGGCGGGGTGAAAACGGTGAAGGGATTAAGAAGTACAAATTGGTAGTTACAAAATAGTAATGGGGATGTGAAGTACAGCATAGGAAATATAGTCAGTAATATCGCAATATCTGTATAGGGTACTAAACTAATCAGAATCATGTCATAAATTATGTAAATGTCTAACCACTATGCTGTACATCTGAAACAAATATAAAATAATATTGAATGTCAACTCTAATTGAAAAAATAAAAAAAAAGAATTAGTGCTTAAATTGTGGTATTTTTAAGTTGGTCAACATTTACATGTGTGAGGCTATGTTAATATTTTGTTCATGGTATTAGAATTGCTAAGTAGGCTGTCCATATATGTATTAGACTTGAATAATAAACTCGTTAATTATGGACACATTTACTATATTTCTGTTAAGGTTTTGTTTACTCGTGTACCTTTTCGATGTACCTGGTAAGGCTGCCATGCTGAAAGATGTATTTGATTAAGCAGATGTCCTGTGGGGGGAGGAGATAACATTTGCTGAGCTGTGTTATTTGTGGTAGGAAAGAAAATGAGAAAAATTGGCAGACAGGAGGACGTTATTAGATTTTAACATGACACGATAGAATTTTGAATCTGACTTGCGGGAAGAGAAATAAAAGTTGTAAGCAGTGTGTGTCTGTGCGTGTCCATGTTGAAGTGTGTTCTTGTTGAAACATGAAGAAAAGGCTGGCAAGAGACATGAATAGCCTACATGGTTATTGTTGAAACTGCAAAAAAAGTGGTTGTTACTGGGCAGTAAATGTGCAAAAACTTTATGTATACTGGTGATTGGGTACTTAGTAATTCTGAGTGTGTGTATGTGATGAACATGGATGCAGGAGTGTGGTATGATGAGTAGGGAATATATGTCAGTTGGAGTGTTGGTGCTCAGTGGTTGTTGTAGTTGAATGAGTAAGTGTTGTGCTCAGTGGTTGTAGTTGAATGAGTAAGATTTTAACTGAAATACTTGAGAAGATAGGTTATCAGAACGAACATCTAGAGAAGAATCCACCAGTTTGGGGAATAGGGAAGAAATAAGCCAAAATTAAAACTATAAATGTTTATTTTAATACAGCTTATTTTTGAATAAAAATAGGCAGCATAAGTTATTCACACATTTGCAGATAATTTTCACTTAGATGTACATTTTTAGAGCTACCCCATAGTTATTTTATTTTTTTTGACTCTGCAGTGTACAGTAAGGCTCTTTTTTCATTTTTATTTTACCTAACTTTTGCTAGTCCTTGGATTGTAATACGTAGTTTATAATTTCATTAGTCTCTCCTAAGGGCTTTCCATCCTCCACCTCAGTAGTATTTAGAAATGTCTCAGCTCCTGTTCTCTTATCCCATTGTGTCCATTCTTGCTCATGATATCTGCTTTGATAGCTAACCACCTTTTCTATATGGATGTCTTTTGATTACTTCTCTTTATTGTCCTCCTAGTTCTCATTGCCTTTAACTAAAACTTTAGATTGGCTGTTTTATGTTGAAAGTGGTGAAACTGACTTCTTTATCTTTCTTCCTAACTCCTCCTTCATACTTATCTTTGTAGTCACTGGCGAGGGTGTAGTCTTAAAGCCTGGCAATGAAAGAGACCAACATAACATGCACTGGTCTTTGACTTGTTGTTTCCCATCCCGCAGTCCTTCTTTGGCTAGCATGAAATTATGCAGTTTACTTGTTATTCTTCACACTTTTCTTTTCTCCATTCCTGTGGACAAATATCTGGCCACTTATATTATGTCTGAGCTACTATAACCTTCTGTGGATTCCCTTACTTGTTTCATTATCTGCAAAGGTATTTCTTAAGTTATTTTATTACTTTCTGGAAAGAAAAAAATGAACCACCTGGCGATAAATATTTCAGTATGGAATTTTGAAAAGTTGTAGCAAAAAACTTATGTAGGTAAAAGGATTAAAGCATATAGTGAATAATGTCCTGGTTATACATTAAAGAAAAGGCTGAATGTTTGGAAGGTTAGAATTTCTATTGACTGTGAGGAGAAAGGCGATGCATATTTGCCAGGGCTGGGGTGGAGTAGAGATAGCAAGTGGATTTTTGATATGATAGGGGTTAGATATTATTAAATACCACACAGATTTGGTTGTTGTGTGTCTATAGTGTATTTTAATTTAGAAAAATCTCCCTCCCTTTTTCATTTTTCATGAAGTTGATTTTTTTTGAAGAGTTCATATCTATTGTCTAATAGAATGGATTTGTTTCCTAATAATGAGCTTAAGATTAAACATTTTTTTTGACAAGAATACAACATAGGTGACATTATAACATCTTTCTTCATCATATTAGGAGGCATATGTAATCAAGTCATCTGTTCCCCTGTTGGTATTGCCAAATTTGACCACTTTGTTTAGCTCATGACTGACAGATCTCTCCATTGTAAAAGTATATTTCCCTATTTATAATTAGTCATCTGTGGGGTAATGTTTTAGGGCTCCCAACAACTTTTACTCGCTCAATTCATCAACTTGAAAAATAGTTTAGTCATTTTAACAATTTTACAACAGTTGTTTCTCATATTATTAGAAATTTAAAAGGATATTTCTGTCAGAATAAAAATAAGAGGCAGCAATGAATTTGAAACAATGTGGAAATGAAGTAGGAGCGGGCAGTGGTAACGTGTATGTATCTGTGTCCATGTTTGGAGGGTGGTGCTGAACACAGTGGTCATATATACAATTGTACTCTGTTCTTTAATAGTTATAAAGTTATGCTTCTAATTTGTGACCAACATTGTATTTTTAGCTTTCTTTAACCAATCCTGGCTAAAGTTAATGTACTTTATTATTTTTTTTATAGGTTTAAATGTAATACTGGATATTTATATCTCCTTCTAAGGTAGGTTTTATTTTTTTTGAAACAACACTACTGTATTAAATTTGTTCTTCAAGTGGTTTATCTAAAAAGTAAATTTTAGTTACTGAAATTATGTCACTTATTGCCTGGGGTATGGGTTTATCTGTTACAATGAAGAATATTGTCCTTAGGGGAATGATTGTTACTGCACATATAGCGAATAGTAATATCATGCCCAGTACTTGCATGCTGAAGAAAATTGGCATGTTGTCATGGGACCTTGGATACACATTTTTGGTACACTCAGTATTCAGAATTGTTTAGGTTTACCATAGGCTCCTTAAGCATTGGGTTGACTGTTAGTTTCTTTGGGCTGATGTAACAAAGTGCCACAAACCGGGTGGCTTAAAAAACAAAAATTTATTATCTCTCAGGTCTGGAGGCTATACGTCCAAAACAGAGGTGTCAACAGGGTTGTGCTCCCTCAGAAGGCTCTAGGGGAGAATCCTTCCTTTCCATTTCCTGTCTTCTGGTGGTGCCAACATCCTTGGTGTTCCTTGGCTGGTAGTTTTTGCCTCTGTCTTTCTATGGGCTTCTTCCCTTTGTGTTTCCTCTGCTCGTTTTTAAATCTCCATTTCCTTATAAAGAAACCAGTCATTGGATTTCAAGCCTTACCCTAACCAAGTATAACTTCATCTTAAATGATTACATCTGTAAAGACCCTATTTCCAAATCAGGTCACATTCATAGGTCCTGGAGTTAGGATGGGGAACACTATTCATTCCACAGTGGTTGAGGCTTGACTTGTTCAAGGTCATTGAAATTCAAGGTCATTGAAATTCAGTTTCAACTTCAAAGAGGATCTTAGATAAGGCATACAGTAACCTAGATTAATGACTGGCCCTTGGGAAGTACCTAATACACATCACTGTCTAAGAAAGTGAGGGAAGTTTGAGGTAGTCATGAAAAGAAGGAAAGTTCTTTTCACCTCTTACTTTTGATAGTCTTGTGTCTGGCTAGTTAGTATACTTACTATTCTAGTTGTTGGTTTGGCATTGGTCATAAATAATTGACGTATAAATTACAGTATTATGAGAGTGTTTTTAATGTAGGACAGTACAGAACATTAGACACACATTTACTTTCTGAGTTTGTGCTGCTTGTGAGTAAGTATAAAAAATCCAGACTATGTTAACTTTTTTCTTTATTCTATTCCTCCATTTCAATAAAAATAGCTATATCAATCCAACGAACCATAAAGCCATAATGTGGAATACCATCCTTTTCGAGAGGTGAATATTATTGAATAAAAATGGCTGACAGAAGTGGCAAGGTTGTTCCAGGACAAGTGTATATTGAAGTGGAATATGATTATGAATATGAAACAAAGGACAGAAAGATTGTGATAAAACAAGGGGAACGATACCTCTTGGTGAAAAAGACCAATGATGACTGGTGGCAAGTCAAACCAGATGAGAATTCAAAAGCATTTTATGTGCCAGCCCAGTACGTTAAGGAAGTCACCCGCAAAGCTCTGATGCCGCCTGTTAAACAGGCGGTTGGACTGCCAAATAATTCTATGAAAATGATACAGAGTCTGCATCTTCAGAGATCGACGGAAAATGTGAACAAATTGCCTGAGCTTTCAAGTTTTGGAAAGTCATCATCATCTGTTCAAGGAACAGGTCTTATTCGTGATGCCAATCAGAATTTTGGACCCAGTTATAATTCAAGTCAGACTCTCAACCTAAGCCTGGATCTGACCCATAATAATGGAAAGTTTAACAGTGACTCACATTCTCCTAAAGTTTCCGGACAGAATAGGACACGCTTATTTGGTCACTTTCCCGGTCCTGAGTTCTTGGACGTAGAGAAAACTAGCTTCTCCCAGGAACAGTCTTGCGATTCAGCAGGAGAAGGCTCAGAAAAGATACATCAGGATTCTGAGTCTGGCGATGAACTCAGCAGCAGCTCCACCGAACAGATAAGGGTAAGATTTAAGATTAAAAGTAGAACAATATTAATTACAAATTTTATTTTAATTAAAAAGTCTTTGTAAGAGTTAGGAATTGTTTTATGTTTTAAGAATATGTAGGTTCTATCCTGATTTAAAGAGAGAATATGTGAAATTACTTGTGGAGGTCATTAAGGTTCACTTTATAGTTTCTATAAATCCTTGTACCTTTATAGGACTAGCACTACTTTAAGTGCAGAAAATTTTTTCCCCCTCTATTGATTATGCATAAGGTAAAAATGCCTTACTCGATTTACTCAGTGACATTTACTAGAAAAATTTTCTTTTCTAGTGCTACTCATTTTGACTTGTTTCCAATAAGTTTTCAGGTAATAATAGATGTATGAGGAAAGATTTCACTGAAATATTAACTACTAACTCTTGTTCTCTGAAACTTTTTATTAATCTTAAATATTAAGAAGTATATACAGCTCACAGACCTTTACCTTCATTTATGTACTTTTGTGTCTTGAATGTCTAAGTATCCACATTTAATTTGCATTGCCTGGGAAAAATTGTGTGTCTGTGATTTGGTTTTTGATTTTTCCTTACCTACTTTATTTTGAGATTAGTTTATGTCAATTTATTAGTCAGGTAAGGTGAGGTAATTTTTTAAATTGAAAGTGAAGTAATTTTAGAAGCACGCATGAAATTGAAACTTAAATGTATTTGGAAAAGTCTGTTTTTAAGTGAATTTGAAAATTGAAAATTTTTGGCCTAAAGTTCTGTTTCATTAAGTCAGTAAATAATTGTGAGGTTGCTTTTAGGTGTGGTCTGATTGTAATGGAATTAGTATATTCTTTTTATTGGTTTTAATTTTTTTGTGACATTTTGAATGGAAATAGGAAAAAGGGAAGGTTCTATAGAAAACTTGAGCTATTCAAAATACAGTCATGAGAAATAGCACTGTCAGTTTATCATTTGCCTTAGTAGCCTTTCTTTTTTTCAATCTTTATGTGATACTTTGACATAGAATATATGGTGTTTCTTGGAATTTTTTTTATGCACGGCTCCTTATTGAGCTGGTGGGACTTGGGAAAGACATGTGCTTTCTCTTCCAACTAGCCTTAACTACTGTTTCATACTTCAAATTACTTTTTTATTTAGGTACACTAGCCAGCCTGTGTCCTCTTCATTATGGTCATCTTCATGGTCAACCTAAATTCATGACGTGCAAGTCATGGCAGTTAACCTCTCTTCGGCCCTTAACACTGTTTGGAAATCCTATTTTTCTAGCCAGCCCTCTTTTTCATTCTTCATAGCAACTTTTCAGACCTTTGCCATTTTCTTTAGTTCCCGATTCATCTGCTTTTCTTTGTTCTCTCATCAGATAACTTTTCCTTCTATTTCACAGCAAAAATAAAAGCCATAGGACAGGACACTGCTTCAGCTTTGGGGAGGATGTATTGCACAGCAGTTAATAGCACTGGCTTTAGATTTGAATCTGGAGTTTATAAAAGTTGACTTTATGGTTTCCATATTTTCATCACTTACCAGCTGTGTGAGAATCCAGGCAAATTACTTCTGTGTGTTAGTTTTCTCATCTTAAAATGGGGAGCACAGGGTTGTTGAGGATTAAGTGAGTTACTACATCTAATATGCTTAAAACTATACCTGGCACATAAATACTTTAGGTATCTTTTGCTACTTCATAAATTACTCCCAAACCTCGTGGCTTAAAACAGTGAATATTAACTATCTCACTGTTTTCATGGGTCAGTAATTCAGAAGCAGCTTAGTTGGGTAATTTTAAAGACTTAGGGTCTCTCAGGAGGTAGTGGTCCTGTGAAGGGTTGGCTGGGACTGGAGGAGCTGCCCACCTAAAATGGCTCACTCACATGGTGCCATTTGGGCTTCTGAAGATGCTTGCGTGTTGTGACTACCTTTCCCCAAGAAAGGAGCAGTTGAAGAGAGAAAAAGGTAGAAGCTGCATTGTCTTTTTTGCCCTAATCTGGAAGTTGCACACTGTCACATCTTACTGATTATACAGTGCAGCCCTATTTTGTGTGGGAGAAGACTACACTGGGATTAATATCAAGATGCAGGGACATTGGGGACCATCTTGGGGGCTGGCTATCACAGTAAGTATTCAATAAATTATAGCTGTCATTGTTGTTATTGTTGTTTCTATTATTTCTACCATCAAATCTATAATTACACCTCTATTAACAATAATTTTTCTTCCCCATGCAATGCAAGCCTTATCTGTCCTATCAAAGGTCAGTCTTATTATTTGGTTTTGCCTTACTTCCACAAACATTTTACTAAAGATTAGATAGCACTGTGCTCATATGGCTTTGGACTCATTGTTTACTAAGTTTTTTCATCAGCATGAAATTTGCTCATTTTTTCCCCATTCTAGTAAAGCTCTTCAGTGATACCTTTCCCTTTGAGTATCACTTATCAATCACCCTTTCCCTTTACTGGCAAATCCTGGAAAGAGTTATGTTATATATATTTACCTCTCTGCATTGGCTCATTTCCCACCCATTAACCTATTCTAGTATGTCTTCTGGCTTTACTATGCCTTGAAATGGCTTCTGCTAAAATGTGCCTGTGGTTTCATTGTTGATAAATTTACAGACAAATTAAAAAAAAATTTATACATAATATCATTATCACAGTGAACAAGATTAATCAAAAGGCAATTTAAAAATAAGTTTTTATTGAGGCATAGCATATAATCAAGTATACAAATTGCACTTATCTTAAATGTATAGCCTGAAAAATTTGTACTTATGTATACACCTCAGTAACCAACTGCAAGCCCCTTCCCAGTCAGTATCCACCCCATCCTCCTGTGTCTCTGGAGATTTTCATTTTTCTGACATGTTACCATTGATCAGTCTTCCTTAATTAAACTTTTTGTTTTGAGGTAATTGTAGTTTCATAAGTAGTAAGAAATAATATGAAGTGATTGATCCCTTGTGCCCTCTATCCATTTACCTTCAGTGATAATATCTTGCAAAACCGTATCACTATCAGAATTTTGGCATTGGTACAGTCAAGATACTGAATACTTTCATCACCACAGGATCCTTTATGGTTACCTTTTATAGCCACAGCCACTTCCCTCCCACCTCTACTCCTTTTTT